>CM055095.1:57117897-57668819 GCA_029204225.1 Diphasiastrum complanatum | reverse complement strand
TGATCATTGGTGTCACAGTAGATCAACTCTACTTCACCACTCAGCAACTTTTCTCGTATGAAATGCTGCTGAACTTCAATATGTTTTGTCCTACTATGAAACACCGGATTCTTCGCAAGCTGAATGCAACTCTGATTGTCACACCAAAGTATGTAGGTTCAACTTGTTCTATATGAAGATCTTTTAGAATCCTTTGTAACCAAATTGCTTCACAAGTTGCTGATGTAGTAGCCCTATACTCTGCCTCTGTAGAAGATAAAACAATCGTTTGTTGCTTTTTACTACTCCAAGATATTGGTCTAGTTCCAAGATTAAATTTATATCCTGTAGTCGATCTTCTATCTTCTGTATTTCTTGCCCAGTCAGCATCAACAAAACCCTCAAGTTTATGTATGTTCCTTTACCATAATGAATGCCAGACCTGAGTGTCCCTTTGACATAACGTAAAATCCTCTTTGCTGCTTACCAATGACAAAACTTTTGGTAAAGACATGAATTGACTCACCATACCCACTGCATATGAATGTCTGTTGAGTAAGTCGTTAGAGAAATAAGACTACTCTACAAGCTGCCTATAAAGTGTTTCATTCACACTTTCAGAGTTTTCCTCTTTTGTAAGCTTTACACCTGGATCATAAGTGTAGTAATGGACTTACAATCAAGCATGTCAAACTTCTTGAGTTAGACCTGCAAACACTTCAATACCCAAACAGTACTGAAGACTCTCCAAGTCTTTCATATCAAATTCCTGTGAAAGATTTCTTTATCTTCTCTATTAGTGACTTATTTGACCCTGTGATCTAAAGAACAATAATGACTATGTCATCTAAATCTCTCTTAATATATAGTGTTGACTCTGACATGCTTTTATGAAAATTCTGCTTCAAAAAATAATTGTTGATGCGTATATACCATGCTCTAGGTGCTTGTTTCAACCCATATGATGTTTTCTTTAACTTGCAAAACCAAGTGCTCTTTGCCTTCAACCTCATAACCCTGAGGTTGCTCCAAATAACCTCCTCTTCAAGGTAACCGTTCAAGAAAGCACTCTTGACATCCATATGTTGAATATCCCATTCAAAATGAGATGCAATCGCCAAACACTCCTCAAGTATTCATTTTAGCAACAGGTGCGAAAGTATCTTCGTAGTCAATTCCTTTCCTCTGAGCATATCCTTTGGCTACTAATCTGGCTTTATACCTATCTATAGAACCATCAGACTTAAACTTGGTTCTATAAATCCACTTGCAACCAATGGGTTTCTTACCTGCTGGAAGTTCAAACAAGATCCCATGTCTCGTTTTTTCATAATCAATTTTGGTAGAGTAGTAGAGAATACTATTTGCATGTACATGAGGTACTAGCACCATAGAGGACTTGGAGGGACCCATGCCTCCTCTCTTGTAAGTTTTGGTGTTGTGAGGTGCTTAAGCAATTTCCCCTGTGTTTGATGTTTTCCCATAACTAAGTTTCTCAAGCTTTCATGGTTGATCTAGTATTGTAGTTAAGACACTCCATAGCTAGTCCTTGCAATCCATCATGGTATCTGTTAGAATGCCCATCGTCGTGCCGGTCATTGCTAAAGCACAAACAGGTGACGAACGCTACGTTACCACCCAACCATAGAGGTACTACCACCTCACCCCCGTGCACTGGAGCTATAGACCACCATCAAGCAAGCTCGGATCTCCTGTAAGCCATGGTGTCCCATACTGTTAGAAATAATAAATGATAATGCTAGTTTCCCATAGGTTACTTTGATCCAAAAGGTCGAGACTTGTGTAACCATGGGTTAGGTTTATTATTTAGACCATGTTAAGATAGTTTTAGTTAAGTTGGACCCAATGTAACTCGTGGGTCCAAGTAAAGTCTAATTATGTTAAGGGACCCTATCTTGACTTTTGGGAGTGCCCTATAATTAGTAGTGAGTTTGGAAGGTTCTAGAACTTAGAGTTTGGAAGAGTCTAGGCCCTTGGAAGGCCTATTTATATGTACTCATTGTTCATTTGTAATTCATTCCCTTTCAAGCATTGCTACTACTTTCTCTCTCTGTTGCGCCGGCGCCTCAAAGGGCGCTGGGACTTGAGCGGTTTCCCCAACACGCGCTTAAGTCTAACATTCATCCATCATGCACTTACGTGAAAGCCAACTCAGAAACGTAACAAGCTTAACCATTCAGACTTAAGAAAAACTGGAATCCCAACCAACCCGAAAGCCAACTCAGAATCCGTCCCCAAAAGGTAACCAAAGGCAAAGACAAGCCACACATTGGCATAGCGGCAAGCCCCATGTCGATGACAGGGACCCTTAGGCGCCAGCGACGCAAAAGGTTGTAGTAAGGGTCCTTCCACTTGGACCAGTCCCGGAGGCGAAACCGAAATGGTAATCATCCCCAAGGATCAACTTTATTAGATTTGGAAGAGGTTACATTCATACATAGACTGACCGGTCTCGGGGCCACCAACACGTGCTGGGCATTGTGCCTGGCTCGTGCTGGTAGAGGGAGCTGAGACCTGGCGACTGGATTCCTGGCGCTGGTTGAGCTGCCCAAGTTTCTGTCTGCCGGACTCCCCCTATAGTTCTGCTGTGATTCGGCGCACCCCCTCTGTTCTGAAACATAGTGCTTTCTGGTAAAGCACGCTTTTTGGGACTTAGTTTTTATTTTGCTGATTAAGCCTGGCAAGCCTGGCAGAATCAGTCTGGCTCCGAGACATGGGTCCCGGGAGCCGTTCCGGTGGCAGAATCAACTTGCTTCCTGACTAGGCCATGACTCGAGCTCCAGAGCTAGCTCATGACTTGTGACTACTTGACTGGCTCACCACAGGTCGGAGGCTCAGTCCTTGACGTTCTAACTTGCTCTGGGACCTTAGGGAGCGTCACCCCTTAGAGTCTTATAGGGCACGATGGGTGCACCTGAGTCAGCTTTACAACACTCTCCTTGAGGGCGCCTAACCCTCTCCCACTTCTTCTTCTTCTTCTTCTTCTTGAATGTTAGAAGGATCTTGGCACTTTGATTTCCTACATGGTATCAGAGCCATGGATCTTCTATGCTTGATTTAGGGCGCCCTACCAAAAGAGATCGTCTTCACTTAGGGATCACAAAAATTTAGCACCTTTGCTGATTTTTTGAAGTGAAGATCCGTTCAGTTTTGATTCTTTTCCTTTTTGCAGGAGGGCGCCACACATCAAAGGAGATAATAGGATTTTGGGCGCCCAAAAATCAGTTGGTGGTTTGCTGATTTTTTAGGTTGCTTCTTCGGGGCTGCTTTTAGGTCGCCCACATCCGTGTAGGTTTATCCTACCTCCGTTGGTCTGCTGCTGCCCTATTTTTCAGATTTGCTCCTTTGCAGGAGGGCTCCCATCTGCAAGCAGTGTTTCCTCGAAACGCGTTTCAAATGCTGAAACGCGTTCAAAACGGTACGTATGAAACGACCCCGTTTCGAAACGCCGTTTCAGTGTTCGAAACGACTGAAAAAAAAAAACCAATTTTTTTTTTTCTGAAACCGCGCCATAAGCTTTGTAGTATGTACTGGCAATGGGCATGAACAGATTCTCGCAACCTAATAACCTATCCATGATAGTATCAATAATTTCAATAATTGACTGAGGAAAGTGACCATAATCACCATACACAGCTTCTCCTCTTGAAATTGCATTCTAATTTCTCTAGAGCATTCTCATGAAATTGGATGTATCTACTTGTTACTAGACTGTCTATGACATCTGTAAACCCCAAAAGCCTAGTATGTACTGGCAATGGGCATGAACAGATTCTCGCAACCTAATAACCTATCCATGACAGTATCAATAATTGATTGAGGAAAGTGACCATAGTCACCATACACAGCTTCTCCTCTTGAAATTGCATTCTCTAGAGCATTCTCATGAAATTGGATGTATCTACTTGTTACTAGACTTTCTATGACATCTGTAAACCCCAAAAACCCTCAAAAACACATTTAAAAATAAAAAATAAAAAAAATTTTCCCGTTTCGAACCTGAACAAGACGTTTCATACGCATTTCGTACGTCGAAACGCGTATGAAACGACGTACGAAACGCGCCCATGAAACATTGTCTGCAAGCAATTTTTATCTTCTGATTTGGCTGAAAAATCAGCACCCTTGCTGATTTTACAAAGGTCCGCTTCTTTTTGCTTGTTTCCAGGTGTGGAAGAAGGCACTAATTTTTTGTGATGGTGCGATCACATTCTGAGGCTGAAAATTGGACAGCATATTACCATTTGTAGGGTGTTTGCAACAGCCCTATGCGTGTGTGTATTGTTCACACTTTTTGGCAAGAAAGAAGGGTTCTGGAAAAAGCTTTGTTGGAGGCTAACCTAATTATTTGCTTGCTGGTTTTTTGAGTTTGTAATGCAATTTCAGGCTGAAATTTTCAGCACACAAGGCTTGTAGGAGGGCGAGTTCCTACATCCATCTAATGTGTGGTTTCGACACATTCCGGTGCTGATTTTTCAGATTTGATACTTGCTGGTTTTTGTGTCTTTTAGGGCACATTTAGGGTTTGGAAAAGTTTATTTTCTTGGCTGGTTCTTATGTCAAGAGATTTGGAAGCAATTCGTACTTGTTCGGGCGAAGATATGTTGGATGGCACTAACTATTCTTCATGGAGTTGCAAGCTGAGGTTTGGCATCGACGTGATGATCAAGCTCTTTCATTGAATGTACCGAATAAAGGATTTATCATGATGCTTTCTCCTCTCTACTTCATCCTCTTTGAAGGGAGAATAGCAAAGACATGCAAAGTTTGATCATTGTCTTTCTACAAGTACAAGTTTGCATCGGAATGTTGGTATGGTAGAGCATTCTTCTTCTCTTGAGCCATTTGTTGCAAATGATGGATGCACTAGTGAAGAATTTTATGAGCAAGCTTCTCAAGTTAATGTTTTGGAAAAGGCTAAAATCAAGCATTCTTTTAAGCCATTTTGTACTAATGGAGGAGGGGAAAAAATCATGTCAATTAGTACATTGGTTCAAAGTGGCGTGTTGCTGGATTTTTTGGTCTTCAAAGTGGTAAGCTGCCGATTTTTTTCTTGAAGATGGTGGACAACAGATTCAGCCATGGTTTATTGATCATTTTCAGCCTATGTTACATCGTGAGCATCCTATTATGCATCAGGAACGGCCTGCGGAAGGTTTTTGGACAGCAAGGTCCACATTTGGAACACTTTGGACAGCAAAGTGTTGGTGATTTTGTGGCTGTTAGACAGCCTGTTACAGCCTCTTGTTGGCTGTTTGAGTCTTTGCGGGATAGCAAAGCATCTTTTTACCACATGCCTCACCAAAATTAGTACCTTATGCTGATTTTCCTGTTTTGATGCTTACTTCTTATGATGACAGTGTTGCCTTACCTAGTGTTGGTGAGCAGATCATTGATAGTAAGATTCGGGAGGATGTGATGGTAAATGAGTATCATACTCTTCTTTATGTTTCTTGTGGTAAGAAGACTTATGGAATCATGAGGGAACCATTGATGGATTGCAAATCCATATTTCGGCTTATGGCTGGTTTTTTGGTTACCTACTTTGGATAAAGCATGCTTGTCTTCACTCTTCGACTTGATGCTACCCCACTTCGTATTCTACATCTCTTCTACATCGGGCATGATTGGGGCTGAGTTGTCGGCTACTTCGACTACTTCGAGTTAGAGCTTTTTTTTGGCTACATGAAGTTTTGGGCAGCAAACAACATTTTGCATTTTGTTGCAATTCTTCCATTCTACTTTATGTCATGTTATGTTTTTTACATTATCATTTAAGGAGTTTGTTAGAAATAATAAATGATAATGTTAGTTTCCCATAGGTTACCTTGATCCAAAAGGTCGAGACTTGTGTAACCATGGGTTAGGTTTATTATGTAGACCATGTTAAGATAGTTTTTAGTTAAGTTGGACCCAATTTTGGTCTAGTGGTAACTCTTGGGTCCAATTAAAGTTTAATTATGTTAAGGGACCCTATCTTGACTTTTGTGAGTGCCCTATAATTAGTAGTGAGTTTGGAAGGTTCTAGAACTTAGAGTTTGGAAGTGTCTAGGCCCTTGGAAGGCTTATTTATATGTATTCATTGTTCATTTGTAAATCATTCCCTTTCAAGCATTGCTACTACTTTCTCTCTCCTTGAGGGGGCCTAACCCTCTCCCTCCTCCTCTTCTTCTTCCTCTTCTTGTATATGGAGATTGAATGTTAGAAGGATCTTGGCACTTTGATTTCCTACACATACCACCATGCCTCTTACCCTCGATCCTCGCCTACCTACATCCGGAGGCCTCGTCCTGACCTGACCACCAGTGGAAGAGCTCTTTATTCTCTAGGAGAGAATGAATACCCATCTCATGGAGATCCACCTCTATATACATAGTCCAAGTGGGGTCATCTCCGTCCATATGAGTCACGCATGACCAACGACACGCGACAGTTGTGCACTCTGACCCGGGTCCATAAGAACGAGTCACCGCGTGCCAATAAGACATTGACACGTGGCACCCAAAAGACCTATAGCTCCAGGTCAACGTTCCGTCCCATAAATGAGACCGTCACCTCAAGTTTCCTATTGCGTGCCCTTATGGGTACGTAACAGTATCAAAGCAGGTTGTGTAGTCTGTGAGTATGAGAGAGAGAGAAACATCAGTGCTTAGATTCTTTAGAAGATTGTCGTCTTCCACAAGCACCTCAATCTTGTAGGAGGGCACTTTTGACCTATAGGATTCAAATCAGGTTTATTCTTGCTCTGTTGGATAGTTGTGGCAAGGGAAGTGTTATGATCCTGACACTTTCTAATTCTGTCTAGGTTTTGGAAAAGTTCTATGGAGGAGCTTACACATAAAGAGGCTGCACTCTTTGTAGGGGCCTTTGTTTTCAGATCCAGGTGGATTTAGTGCTTGTGCTATTACTGGCATACTAAGTGGCAAGGTCAAAGGCAAGAGATGAAGGGTTGCCCTGAAGTGGTTACATACCGTAGTTTGGGGTGAAATCCTAGTTGCTGGAAGTTGTTTCTTTTCCAAATTCTTTCAAGTTAAGCTTCTGTTTAAGCAAAGATTTTAGCATGGATAGTCTTGGAGAGAGTCTGTTGGGTGAATCAAGCAGTGATGGCACTAACCACAGGGCGTGGAAGTTCAAGATGGCTAACATGTTGATGGACAAAAATTGCTGGGAGGTAGTTATAGGTAGAGAGAGCTTATACCTACATTCGAACTTGAATTGATGGACTACATACATAGAAGATAAAAGGCACATAGGGTGATCAATCTTTCTGTCAAAGACAACATTATTCCTCACATTTGCAATGTAAGGGATGCAATGGAAGCTTGGGGCTTTTCACGTCTATTTATGAGACAATAGATTCGACCAGGCTTGTTTACTTGTAGAACAAGTTACACACTGATCACATTAGAAAGGTCAAGGACCATATGGACCAACTTGCTTTAGTGGAGAGACAATAAGTGACGAGAGTATTGTTTCTTCAATAGTTTATCATTCAACTGTCAGGAAGAGATGAGAAGGAAAAATCTTTTTCAACAAAGGCAAATTTCGAAGGAAAAGCTACCTGAGCCAAGGGCATTCTTGAGCTCGTGCATTCAAATTTGTGCGGTCCCATGCAGACAAGATGAGTAGGGGGCCGTACTACTTCATAGCCTTCGTAGATGATTTCTCACGAAAAGTGTGGTTAGGCAGAAATATGAAGCATTCAAGCACTTTAAACGGTGGAAAGCTTTGGTTGAGAATCACACATGAAAAAAGATAGACTCTTTGGTTAGATGCATGTGGTGAATACATTTCTGATGAGTTCAAAGACCTTTACGTTGCATGTGGGATAAAGAGACAATTTGTTGCTCCAAATACATTGTAGCAAAATGGGGTGGCTGAGTGGAAAATAGCTTTATAGTTGAGCGTGTGAGGAGCATGCGCATGGCAAAAGGGTTGCCGAATTCCTGATGGGCAAAAGTAGTAGCAATTACTGTTTTTGTATTGAATAGAGGCCCAACCAAAGCAGATGAAGAGCCCAAAGTGGGCAACTTTCGAGTATTTGGTTGATAACATATGCACACATGCCTATAAGGACTTGTAGAAGAAACTTGATGCGAAATCTGTGAAGTGTAGCTTCCTTGGGTATTGTTACGTACCCATAAGGGCATGCAACATGTTACTTGAGGTGACGGTCTCATTTATGGGACGAAACGCTAGTCTGGAGCTACAGGTCTTTGGGTGCCACATGTCAATGTCCTATTGGCGAGCGATGACGCTTTGTTATGGACCCGTGTTAGTGTACACAACTGCTGCCTGTCGTTGGTCATGCGTGCTCCTATGGATGGAGAGGACATAGGTATATGAGGTGGATCTCCATGAGCTTGTCATTCATTCTTTCCTGGAGAATGAAGAGCTCTTCCACTGGTGGTCAGGTCAGGATGATTATCTAGGCCTCAGGATGTAGGTAGGCGAGGGTCGAGGGTAAGGTATGGTGGTATGGGACACCATGGCTTATCGGAGATCCGAGCTTGCTTGATAATGGTCCATAGTTCCAGTGTAGGGGGAGAGGTGACAGTACCTCTATGGATGGGCGGTAACGTAGCGTTCGTCACCTGATTGTGTCTTAGCAATGACCGGAACGACGATGGAGAATTTTACATTTGGTATCAGAGTCACCGATCATTGTGAATAAGGTGCAATCGTTTCTACTTAGGTTTCGGTTGGGTTAAACTTCTTGTTGATGTGTTTGGAAGGCTTAGTTTTCATCGTTGGATCGATGTGAATACAGGAGTTCCAGGAGATTTTGCCCTGATTCGCTTCGCGAATCGACCCCATTTTAATAAAATTACATTTTATTTTGGGGCTTCGCAAGGAATTTCAACTAGAAGTGCGGCGTAACCAACCGCAGACAATCGAGGATGCCATTCGCTTTGCGAAGATCTTCGATGACGCCCATGTTGGCTCCAGCAAGGAAGGAGCAAGGTTTGCCCAAGGCTGAACAAAAAGAAAAGAAGTCTTTCAAGAAGTGGGGCAACAAAGACAAGATGGACATTGGTTTCCAGGGCGGGAAAAAGCGCGTCAAGTTGGATCGTGCAGACTACGACAGGCCAAGAACCGACCTCTTGTGCTTCTCCTACATGGAGAAGGGGCATCTCTCAAAAGATTGTCCGAAGAAAACGCAAAAGAAATTTGGCGGGCAACCTAAATCCTTCAAGGCACTAGGTAATTCTAGTATTTTTTTTATTGATTTATCCTTTAAGGATGACACTAGTAGTGAGATTTGTTGCTTTAATACAGTTGTTTTTGGCCCCCACGACCTCATTCGCTTGGACACCAAGCTGTGACCGTTCTTTTTGATGATGGTTTCACACAACTTTATAAACGCTAAACTGGTGCAGAAACTCAAGGCGGCCTACCCTGCCAAGTAATCACTTGTATGGGTGAAAAAGGCGTCGGGGGAAGATCGGCAAGCTTGGGACCACCTTGTTTCTCAGTTGTCGCTCAGAATTCAAGATTATGTTGAACTGCTGGACTTTCATATTATGAACTTAGATAGCGTAGACATATTCTTAGGAAAGGAGTGGTTTTCAACGAACTAGCACATGGAGCTCCTCAATCAATGACTTATTAAATTGACTTGGGGCCTTCACAATAGTATTTATCAATTATTGATCCAATCCTTGATTCCTGAGATACATGGTAAATGATTCATCAACTACATAAACAAGCCATGGACGAAATATTACGAACATCCTACAAGCCGAAGTGGGCTAAGAGTGAGGATAAGAAGTAGGATGCAGAGGAGGGTGTTCGTGAGGTAGAGGCTATGATATGCATAGATCTGAACGTGGAGATATAGGTGGAGCCACAACACAAAATTGCAGGCCTAGAGCGTCCAAGACCTGGCTCATGGATTTGCACGTGGACCTAGAGCTAACAGCACATGCGTAGACCTTATATAAAAAGCAATCCATGCACATGAATGTCATTGTTGACCTTAAGGCCATGAGGCAGTGGTGGAGATACAAAGAAATTCAGACTGCAATATATATCCTTTCGAGTCTCTACCAGTAGTGAGGGCTCTGTGTTTGCAGTAATGTTATGAGCCAGTGAGGAGATTTCTTCACAGGCTGAGGATCAGGATGTGTAGTCCTGTTACACATCTTAGTTAGGTATATTATGCTTTAGTGATGGTTCAGGATGCGAATGATAGACTATGGGCTTCAGAACAATTACTGCAATGGACTACTGGAGATAGAGCTTTACTTTGTTTGAGCTGAAAATTCTTACTTTCAGCTCAATTTCATCATGTGATGATGCTCTCCTAAGTCCTAGTACATCCTATGTTTCAGTTCAGGCTTAAAAACTATTTTGATGTGTGGTTTTTTAAACTTTGCACCCTCAATGATGCAGCTAACCGATTCTTCATTCATGAATTGATCATAGGGGACTAAGTGTGTCATCACATGCCGTTCATAGGTGTTTCCTCTGATGTCCAATTGCTAGTAAGTTATGGTATTTAAGTTCTCAAAACTTTCAGAGGACAATGTTCGTCGCAACATCACTGTTGGACTTATGACTCGTTAATGTTTCAGAATTGCCATTTTGTGTACATTGCTAGACGCAGTGCAACTCTGATTCTGGGCCTTATCCAAGAGGGGGTCCAAGAGGGGAATTTTGACTTTGTCCAGTCGACAAAAATCTTGTCAAATACCATGTTATTAGCTGGCTTGTATGCATGTGTGCATGCATGCGTGCTAACTTTTAAGGTCTTGATATTTTATATATGTGATTCTTGTGAGAAGAATGTCTCTTTCTCATGTGCTCAGTCTGGTTGGATGCTATTTGAGAACTTCTGATGAATTGGACAGTGCACCAGCCACATTTACTTTTCTGAAGTGGGTGAGTATTTCTCAAAGTTTATCAGGATTCTTATCATTATTACAATGTCACAAATTTCGCTAGCTGAGTAGATGTAGAATCAATAGTTGTCACTTTAGGTGCTACACTATGTTACATTGAAGAGTATGCATTGAAAGAGGTAGGAGCTTAGAGAGCCTACTTAGAAGTTAGTACTAGTCTAATCAGTAGTCATTTTTCTTGTAGAGCCAGTCTATTCAAATTAGTATGATGGAGTTTCTTGGTGTTGATAAGAGTTTTTTATTGAAAAATACTTTCGTTTTCAAAGTTCTAAGCTGGAGCACAAACCTCAACTATTTACAAGTTGTGTCTTCCTCTAGAGGGGATGCTTAAGTTTTGTTCTCCAGTGTGGTTCCTATGGTCCATCATAATGATATTCAGTCTATTTTGATTGTAATGTTGAATATAAATGGCTACGTTTTTTGTAGGTGCAAATAGTATACTTAAGGATTCGTGTGGCGCAGGCGTTCACATAGAGCGTGAAAGCTCATGCTGGTCCTTGGACTTCTGTGAATGTCCCATGCTTATCATGCCAATACTTACCTCATTTGCAGAGGAACAGTTTCATACTTCATGCAACACAAACATCGAAGAACAATACACATTCCCATCACTAAATCATCACTTCCTGCTCCTCCCTCTACCACGTTGATGGTGTTCTTGGGCATCTAGTCCTAGTTTTCATCGCTGCAGTTAAGGACGTATTCAACAATGGTGCAGGCTGACTCAGGCGTCAACATGTCCATCCTTTCATTCCTTCGCTACTTTTTCCTATTTATGACGGTTTGCAAAATCTATCTTGGCATAATTTTTTCTGTATGCGACAGACATTCTACTGACATGAGCTAGTATCATTCTCTCCATATACATGGGAAACCTATTGTACACTTTTTGAGGACTGTTGCATGTGAGTACAATTTAGTGATGACCCTTTGTGTAAATTTCAGGGTTTGCTTTTGTGTACATGGAGGATGAGCGTGATGCAGAAGATGCAATACGAGGTTTGGACAACATAGAATTCGGGAGGCAGAGGCGACGATTGTGTGTTGAGTGGGCAAAGGTTGCTTTTTTATGAGAATGTTCTGCTGGTTTTTTATTTTGAAGCTTTTATCTCCTCCGCCTTATTTCGTTTTAGCTGTTTGGATGAGTTTTCAAGATGAGCAATCATCTGATTTTTGTATTATGCAGCAAGATGATGGTTTGAGAAGAAGAGGAGATGCGCGACGGAATGTTGCAAGTCAAAAGCCTGCAAAGACATTGTTTGTTGTCAACTTTGATCCAGTTCACACCAGAGTTCGTGACCTTGAGAGACACTTTGAGCCATATGGAAAGCTTGTGCGGGTTCATATCAGGAAAAATTTTGCTTTTGTACAATATGAAACACAGGAAGAAGCAACAAAAGCTTTAGAGGGTACGAATATGAGGTGAGATACTATTTCACTTTCCTTTCTCGTATCTGTGAAGATGACCTCTTCATGCATTCAAAATGATTCTTTTCTTTTATTGACTGCGTAATTCCTAATTGTTGCAAAGGTGGCAAATCATGGCCGCTTCAAATGGGATATTGCCATCTTGTATTGAATTTTTTTGGGCGGTCAAGTTCAAGCCACATGCTGCAAGCAATGTTTATGCATGAAACAGTCAGAGAATGATAATTACCATGCATGGAAGGAGCTGTCTCTAACCGTCAAGGACAGTATCTCTGTTAGATTGTTATATGATAGCCACCTATTTAGCATTTGAAAATTGAGACAAACCTCTTTTCACCAGTAGTTTTTTCCTCTATAGTGGAGTACAGCTCTATTGTGTGACACTTATGTAACACCCTTGCCCAGAAAAATTGGTTCCATCTTGTCCTGTTATTTATGTATCTCTAGTATGTAGTATGTACCATAATTGCCTGTTCTGAAATGGAGTGCATTCAGAACAACGTTCATAATGCGTTTCATTTTGGAACGTGGGCGATTTTTTTTTTCAAAATGCATTAAATTGTAAATTTTTTTTAAATTAGTGAAAAATAGGAAATGACATTGGCTGCCTTATATAGATTGTTTAGACATCCATTGCTTTTTACAGGGGCTCCATTATTGTAGCATTCAGAAGAATACTACCATGAGAGGATGATTTAGCATTCTACAGAAGCACAAAGATTGAAGAGGGAGGAAGAAAACGAAAAAAAAAAGCAGCTTTTTTAAAGTATTTTTTTTATCAATCCTGTAAAGATTGTTTGGGGCAGTATGTTCTGAGCCCAAAGCCTTGGAACGGGTTTCTGAGCACTGGATAGAGATGTATATTGGATCAGTATGCAGGGACCTGGGGAAATTTTCTTTTCCATTTATCTGGAAAAATCCTGTAGGGATGCTCTGTGGGATCTCTTGCAGCACCATTGGATTTAGCCAGATTGTATCTTGCATCAGCATTCTTTGGCCCGAGTTTTGCATTAAAATGTCTGAAACTCGTGCAAGAAGTTCACAAGAGAAACATATTCACCTCCTTGATCATGTTATCATGTCCTAATCCAAGTATATAAAATATGAGCAGAAAAAGGGTAAATTCCGCTTCTTCAAGGAGGGATGATGACTAAAAAGACTAAATTTTTGAATGACGTTCTAGTCCGACCCGGAACGTACGGAACGTTCTGACCCATTTTGGTCGGAACGGGCTTCTAAGCTCCATGTTATGCATGATGAAGTTGATGCCGTTGGACTCCCTTGGGTTGGAGATTGCATGTCTTCGTTTTTGTCAGTTTTTATCCTAGATATAACATCTTATACTCCCTTGGGTTGGAGATTGCATGTCTTCGTTTTTGTCAGTTTTTATCCTAGATATAACATCTTATACTATCTATATGTACATAATGCTATATAACATCTGTATCCTTTACAGTTGGAACGTTTATTTTAATCCAAAAAAAATGAAACTAAATCACTACTTCAAAAGGTCTAGCCAGCTTTCATGCATCCCACGTCCTATATACAGAGGAGACTGCATTCACAAAAACATCATGTTGATTAAAGCCAGTGTCAGTCGTAAACAAAAGCATATTCCTGTCTATCCTATATACAGATGAGTAGACATTAACCAAAACATGATGATGATTAAAATCATTACTAATAGATCAATAAGTTATGCTGGTGTTGCTGTTCCGTAATATTGAATAGTGTTCATACACTGCTGCGGTTCTTTTTTACCTGCAGCTCTAAATTTGTATTTCAGGGTTTCTATATGTATGTGTTATTGTATCTGTATAGCATCTGTAATATTCTACATACAAAATAGATCAACTTAGGATTTATACTACTATAAGTACAGATCATAATAAAATTTATATAATAATTCCTAGTCTGTATGAACAGATAAGAGACATGCTAGATCTATAATTCAGATTCAGAGCCGCTTCTTAGATATTTGTACGTATATGTAGATTATGTACTCTATCTTAGATGCATCCACTAACATCTAGATAGACCTTTATAAAATATTTCAGATCCCATTCAAATTGAAGAATCAAGTTATGGGACTCATCTAAGGTGAAGACAGAGTGAGAAGATAGGACTTATCTAAGGTGAAGTGCTTACATGCAAACAGTGCTATTATAGATGCTTTTGGGCCAGGAAAAAAAGTAGTGGAGCTCTTGGAATTGGAGAAAAGCTATATTGAGCTAAGGAGATGGTACAAAGACCTAAGCAAATCAATAGGGGGTGAGACAAGCCGGTTGAATAAAGAATTATGGCTGAGTGAAAGTCACGTCATGGGCATCAGACAACCCATGGAGAGAGCTGCAAGATATATGATATCTCATCACATTATATGGTAGGGTTTACTAATGTTCTTGTTATATGTAGAAATGAGAACTGGTTTAGCATTTGGTGCATGCTATGCATGATGAAGCATTTGGTCTAATAAGACTTTCTGGCTGGACTCTATAGAGTTAAAATTGCACGTCTCCTGTGTTATCTTGGGTATCATCCTAGATATACAGGAACTCCTTCAACATGAATGTTAGTTCATTGCAACTATAAGAAATTTGTTGAACCAGATTCAAGCTCTCTAGAGTCGGTCCCTTATGTGTTCATTGTTGCCTAGATTTTCCTTCAATAAAAAATGTACATTTATCAACCTTTAGAGCTTTTTTGATGACTGATAAATTACATGATGGGTTTTCGGAACACATAGATAACCATTGCTTTGTCATTTACTATTTTGTATATATCAGAGTTATTACGAGTCCTGATTATCACTGGGCATATAGCCTTGACTCGTGGATTCAGCAAGTACAAATAGGCATGTGAGTCTTGTTATTGATGGTTGACTATATGGTTGGCAGGACATTCTTAGCACCAGAGTAGTTTATGATTAGTTAAGTCAGTTTCACCATAAATTTCATAGTCAAAGAAAAACACATTTCTCCTCGATTTTATGTCGGGGATACCCATTTCCTTTCTTTGGGAAATTTTTCCCCATGTGCGAGAATACGTTTAACCATGACACAGGATGTGTGACTTTTTTTGCTGTGCATAATGGCTAAGTTTTGACAAATTTAGAGACTCTTATTTGAAGATGATTTTTCCTTCTAATGTACATCAATTCTCCCTCTTCTGTAGTTTGTTTGCTTCTATGATGACTTGACTTTTCCCTGTTTCCTCCTTCTCTGGGAGGTCTGCATCTCATGGGTGGGAATACTTGTAAAACTGTGATACATTCAACGTGGCATTAACATATTGCTATTTGTTTACATCGGTCTATCACTGATGACTAGGGTCATTCATCCTGTGCTTTATAGATTTTATGCCATTCTCCTTATATCTTTCGTATTATTTAGATATCTCTATGTTTTGTCATGTTGAGCTTGTTCTAATCCCTGAAAATATCAGTGCCCTATGGTTTTATTTTTTTTGAGTTCCTTGAATGATGAAGTACTGAATGTCCCTCTGGTAAGATATTTAGATTGTAGTTGCATGCATAAAAATCATTTCAGATTATTGGAGTAGTCAATCTATTTATATTGATGATTTTGGCTCATTAACCAAAAGTATCAAACAGGAAAGTGGCTGGAATACTAGAAGGCTGTGGCAATTATCGTCATGGGTTAAGTCATTGGTTTGGAGCAATTACACTTCAATGTATCATGTAGCTATGTACTTTTGGATGATATGCTTCGGGATTATACTATATAAGGCAACAGAGTAGTTAATTGCTGGTTTAGTTACAGGTTTTATTCTTGATTTGACTCATTGATATGATCTTTTAATGATTGGTACATCTGGATTTTGGCTTGGCAGCAAAGTGTTGGATTGGGTGATTAGCGTTGAATATGCCGTCCGTGAAAATGGTGATCCTCCAGTCCACAGATATGGAGGTTCACGTCGCAGTCCAAGTCCACGCTCGAGGCCAAGGAGTAGCCCTGGTTATGGCCGTGGTAGGAGCCCGAATGGTCGACACCCAAGGTATATTTGCATGGAATTTTTTGAGTTGGAATTTTTATAGTCCCAAATATCATGGGAGATTGTCTGACTGTGGATGTATGTCTTTTGGCAGCCGTTCTCCACCACGAGGCTATCGTAGTAGATCACCTGATTATCGACCCTATGCAGTTGCAGGCCACTGAATTAGGTGCTTTGAGTTGAGAGAGATTATCAGAGCAAGAGTACTTGACACTTGTAATCAGGTCTCATGGTAATAGTTAGGATGTGCATATTTTGGGTGATCGCAGAAAGTGATGGCATTTATTTTCCTCATTCTAGATGCTATTTTAAGCTCAAAGATAGTCACATGTTTACAACACTAGCAGTTTGTGGCAAGTCTTCTGCACAAGTGTATTATTCATTCCATCCATTTTCAAGTTCTTGAGTTTGAAAATAGGTACATTCATCTTCACATGCCCATTGTTCCTGTCATTCAATTTTGCTTGAAAGTTTGCACCATCTAGGTGCTAGCTTTAGTAAACCAATGTTTTGGTTTTGATTGTCATATGTAGATGCCAAAAACTTGTGTCTATAGTGTCTCATGTGATATCATGACATGGCCATGCTTCAATTTGTCCATATGGAACCAATGAAAAGTCTTAGCAGGGATAACCTTTTAGAAAAAACTTAATGACTTACAAAAGGTGTCTGGCACAAGAGTTGTCAGGTTTCTTGCCTAAGTTTAAAAGTTTAGATTGTCCTTCACACATTGTCTGACCTGATTGAACACTCAACGTATCTTTAGCTATGGACTTCAAATTGCAAAATATTAAAGGATATTGACCTATCCCATATGGAAGTATATGCATTTTATCACTTGTGGCCTATAGGTAGATAAAGTACCCACTGCCGGTTTTGATTTGGATGTAAATGTTTATACAGCTAGGCTTTTAAGTGAGATTTGCTACAGCTATCATATCAACTGATTTTAAAATTATGAATTGTACTGTATTGTACTTCCATTTCATTCTTTGGCACTCAAGTAGCTTGTTTATATCAGACAAATCATGTTATTTCTTAATTGCGTTCAAATGAGTTACGTTTGGGTTGTGCTTATCTGCTTCAAGTGGGGTTTAATCTGTCTCATAACCATAGTACCATATAACTGAGGTCTGGTTACGGCTACCTCTCACAGCGATGATTTCATTTTTGTATGTTCACAAAATGATTGTACTTTGGACATCTTTTGCTGACAATAAGAGTGTCTTGAGCTCGACACTCCAGGACTTGAATCTTCAAGGGAATTTTGAAATGTTCTGACGTAGTAGCGAATTGGAATGATTCTGCATTATTTTGAAGACAAATCAAGCTCCCTAAAGGCTGTGCTATAGAAAGTTTAATGGCACAACAGTGTGTGTTGTAGGGCAACATAATTTCTGCCCTTCAAAATTGTTGTTTCCTTGTTTGGAGAAAAAAATAAAGTAGAATATATTTTGGAGACTTTGATTCTACTTTTTCCCGAGCAGTGGTATTGAACAGAAAAGCCTCTTTATAAAGCGCAACTTTTTTTTATTGTAGAGCATGTCTTGGAGCAATGTTGCTAAAACTTTAGGATCAAAATTTGACGTTAATAGTTTAGCTGAAAATTGGATTTGAAAAAGGCACAATGTTTCACTGAAATACGTTTCATTCAATGAAACTCAGTTTTGAAAAGTCCCTTTCAAATGGACCGTTCAAAATGGATTTTATAAATTTAAAAGAAGAACCTTATTTGTTTTCAGGTCTCAAACAATTCTACCGCTGTGTTTAATATCGCTCTTTTGCGTGTGTGGAATAGTGTGTGAGGGTAGGGGACGAGAAATCGTAAATTAGAATCTAGAATGTGTTTGGAACTTGTTGAGGGAAAGAGAGTGAGTGCGAGGGAGAGAATTTAGAAATTAGTGTAGTGCTAGTTCTGAGATTAGTGGTAGAACTTAGATTAGCATGTTTTTGGCATAATAGAAGGCTAGAAATAAAATCCCCCCAAAAAACCCCTAATCGTTTTGTAGGTGCTTCTCCATTTCAAAACATCAAGGTATGTATTACATAGTATGGATCATGACAATAGGTATTAGGTGGGAGTTGGGAGTTTCAACTCTTGAGTCCAGGTTAGGTTTGATCATTAATTAATCATAATCAACATTGCCCAAGCACTAAAAAAGCACTTGTTTTTGCTATAATAGAAGGCTAGAAATGAAATTCTTCTGTGGAAAGAAAACCCTAAAACCAGTTCAAAGATTTGTGTTGTTTCAAAATATCAATGTATGCATTATGTAGTATGGATCATGTCAATAGATATTAGCTGGGAATCGGGAGTTCTGCTCTCAAGTCAGGATTCAAGATTTATCGTTGGGTTAATTATGATTACATTGCCTAAACATTATAAAAACACTTATTTTTGCCATTATAGAAGGCTACAAATAGTATCCCCCCCCCCCTTCTTAAAAACCACTAAGATCGTTTTGTCGTTTTTTCTTAGGTTGCCATTCAAAATCTGTTTCATACCCGTTTCGAAAAGGTCTATGAAAGATTGAAAGGGCAATTCCAGGACAATATCTTTGTTTTTGTTACTCTAGGAGTAAAGCCTTGTTTTATACCTATTGGCAAATTAGTGTTCATGCTAATATTACTAGATCCTATTTTCATAGGTACTCAATTTAATGTTTGATGAAGTATTTGAAAAACATGATTTTTGTCCTCAATAACATATAAATGGAATATATTCTCGAAAACACAGTTTTTGCAGATTGGGGTTTTACGCTCTCAAGTCCAAAGTATCACACTTTATATATGATTTGATTAAAGAATTTTTGCTACAACATAGTCTCATAGATATGATCAAATTGAGCTTCTATTATCTTGCATTTTGACATAAAATTTTATCATATATCGAGTTTCACTCTATTTTATTTAGAAATATTGCAAAACTTTAGGTGCTTATTCTAGGCAAGGGATGGTTGGATGGCTGCTTGAAGTACAAGTCATGTTATCTTAAAGCTATTCATGGTAAAAGGGTTTCTAGACAATTTTGTTGTTTGGTATTATCAACATGTGGGATCATAGAAAATCAAACTTTGGTGGGCAAGTCCAACTCAAAGCACTCACTATATACGAATTCACCATCTATAAGAAGATCATAGACAATTATGCAAGGTTACTTATGAATCCTTTGGTTGAGCCTAGACTTGCTAAGATTTAGAGTTCAAGACGATGATATTACCACAAAGTATTTCACTCTATAATCTAATTTAACAATATAAAAATTGGTGCTTACAATATCACTGGTAGACTTATTGCAAAATTTGATTCATATAACATCTAATATATTGTGTTTAGTTCCAATTTTGCTTTGTTGAAAGAGTTGAAGAGTTTCTTTGAAGGCATAAATATCTATCTTGGTCTCCAAGGGGGGTGGCGTGAATTCGAGATGCCAAGCTAATGAACTGAGCCAACCGATGAAGAAGGCGACAATATGAGAGAGCAAAATGGGAAACAAATGCCTTACTTATGATTTTTGATTATATATAAGGCTTATGTTTAGTATAATAGAAGTAAGAGTTACAAAATTGAGATTCCATTATAGACTTTGACTTTGCTTGACTAAGTCATAGGCCACTTGAAGCTATATGTAATTATAGTGTAATATTTGAGTATTGAGTAATTATTCTAGAAAAGGAACAAATATATGTAAATAAAAAGTTTTTAATGATATACATGATTGTTTATATTCTTACACACCCATTAAGAACGAAGTCTCAAAGGTATCAAAATTGGAAGAAAAAAAAAACCTAATGGGAAATTTGTTGATCTTGAGGCAAATAATTCGTGATTAGTAGATCCTAATGTTTGAATCTTGGTAAATGTGTATACATTTAAAAGGTATAGAGTATGAAATCAAGTTGATAACTTTTAAGGAACAAATTTCAAATAAATCATAAAAGTTAACATCGGTGATGATGATGATGATGAAGTTTGTCTTAGAAAAAGTGATAATCAAGGGTAAATTTAGTAATTAAAGATTGTTGTTAACTAATACCCAGATAATCTAAGAATCAATATAGGAGTGCTTTGTTGATGCTTGAGAGCTTGAGTGGAAAGTGCTTATGTTACATTTGCTCAAATGTTTGTGATCAATTTAAGGAAACAAGTAAGAAAATTGCACAAACAAAATAAGAAGCTCTACAAAATAATGTGCTATTGATAATAAAAGCTTACACCAACAAATACTTAAACCCAATTTTTTTTTCAAGAACTAATTTAGGGAGTACCGTTCAACAACTATTGGATGGTTGATAATGATCGCTTTGAAACATCATGATCTCGAGAGACCTCACAACAAGTATTACTATTAGTAACTTCATTAACAAGCCATTGAACATGGCAATGAATTAGTAACTTTTTTTTACGAGTCATATGCCCACCCTCAATGGTTTCAGAATGTCATGACTTTTGAACATCATGGACACTCCTTTCAATATGTCAGCACTAACTAAAAATGTACTTTATTTGGCTCTGCCTTGCTTGCAAGGACGACTTAGCATTCATTTAAAACATTGACCTGCTTGTGTTTTGGTTTTAATTCAAATGACATATGTAAATGTGTTTTTTTTTTAATTCCCTGGTTTTTGTGAGCACGACAAATAAATTGCCTATTTTTCTAGTTTTTTGGGTTACCTATTGCTTTTTCTTTTTCTTGACTTTTTGTTAAAATATATATATTTTTGGGATTTGCTTGTCCAAGTGTGTTGAATGGTCTTAATGATAATTTCTCTAACCTTGTCCAATCTTATGCTCTTCAAGGGGAGCTTCCAAATATGGAGAGTCTACAAGGGGTCTTGCTGTTTGAGGATGTTGGGTTTGTGTAACGGAATATTTGTAATGGAAATAATTTATTTATCAGTCTGATACCACCCTTGCTGAATACAATATCCAGTCAAGGGAAAAACTCAACGTTAAATTACGACATGATCTTTACCAATCTATTGATTCCTTAGATCGACCAGAGGAATATCTTTGTAGGTGTGAAAGACACCCATAGAGTGAGCGAAACAGTTAGGCGTCTATGGCAGCCATGCTCCCTTCGAATTAGATATTCCGAATGAGTCGTGGAATGAGTATCGGTACTAGAGAAAGGTGATCACGATCCTGTGCATGAGAATGGTTTACAGTAGTAGCGCACTATGTGCTGTGATCTTACTACGCTAGTTACAGAATGAATACTATCTCTACTTCTTGAATTACTTTCACTCTCTCTAAAGATCTCTAGAGTCTATGGAATCAAATAGTTTGTGTATTTCGTTACTAATTTATTGTATGTATACACATCAGTTGCAGTAGTCGTGAAGATTACAATTGTGCGGGTAATAGTCGTGAAGTGATGCAGTTACCGCATAGTGAACGATGATGTAGTCTGCAGTGTACAGACCAAATGATGTGAGCTCCAATTTGACTAGTGATAGTCAGCAATCGTCGAAGGTGTCGAATGAGTCGAATCGACTTGTTCGTCCTTGAGATAATGTCGATGGAGTCAAAGTCGAGATGTCGATGGACTTCGGACGAGTTGGTAAAGTTGACGTCGATGAAGTCGAGTCGATCCTGCTCTGCTTGAAAGTCAATATATGCACAGACTGTTCGACTTATGCGAGTAATGTTGTTGTCGCTGTTGAGAGAGATTACTGAGTACTCATGAAATGAATTTAGGTGAGTAGGAGTGAAGATTAACTACAACAGGGGAGAGTAGACAAGAGCACAAGCTAGCAAGGATGGGACAAATCATGGTCACAGAAGGGGAAGAGAAGGCCCTCATCACCCCCAAGGCAAAAAAAAGGAGGAAATGGGAATCTTCACATTCCAAGAAGAAGGACAAACTCAACGAGGAAGGTGATGATGCATCACCACCTTCTCAAGGAGGTCATAATAAGTTTTGATGTGCGCTCTACCAACTATAAACGATCTGCTTGGAAGATTCCTTTATGTTATTGAATATGATTAAATCTTGCAAAGGTTGTCATTCCTCAAGAAATTGTGTTGAGATTGCATTTGGTGGAGTTTGTGAACTCGTAACAGCCTCCAAATTTTTTCATAGTGTAATTTGAGGAAGCTTATAAAGGCACAATATGACACCTGTCAGCCATCTCACGACAAGTCATGTCATGTGTGAACTGAGGCGAGGGCAAAACAGGCAATTGCATTCCAAATTTTAGTTACCTCCAGCTAGGTGTGAGAATGCCCTTAAAAGGGAGTCATCTTGCCTAAAGTATATTGGCCCCATGACCTTTAATGTTAAGGCTACCCTTATGTGTAAGGTAGGAGTTGTAGGGCGGATGCAAACTTCTAGAATTGGAAGCGCTTCCAATAGGTTTCGAACGATAGGCATGGATGATCGTCGATCGTGCGCAGAATCCAGTGATTGCAGTGTTTTGAGCTTCGTATCTTTCATTATTTTATGAGAATTTGTTTTTCAGAGATGGCAGTTCAGTTGAATGGTGCGAAAGTCTTTTTGGTGGATGGATCTTGCAGGAAAGAACAAATCAGATACAACATTCTTTGTCAAAAAGAGCCTGATGAAGATAGATCAGTTTTGCAAGTTTGGTTAAGAACTTGATAGATAATCTTTGCAAGTTTCATGAAGAGCTTGATAGATTATTTTGCTGGTGGATTGTGATTTCAAAGATCTTTTGGGGAAGCTGGAAATGTCAGGCAGCGGTTTGGATAGCCTTCGGCCAGTGACAGGTTTTGTCATATGAGAGCTGATTGCTGTGAGAAGGTAATGTGAATACGAAAATGCCCAGGTGGATCCTGCTAAATAGGTCAATAAGCTGTGGAAGAATGATTCTACTTTTCTGGCCACTGCTTTTCCTTTTTGTGCTATTGACTCAGGTGCCTTCATCTTTTCGTTCGCAACTTCAAGCAATGCTAAGTCCTCATCTTATAGCAGATTTGAGATCAAGTTCTTCAGCCCATCGCTCTATGATAAGAACGGATAAATTTGTAGAGGTGCCGCAGATTATCTGGGGTTTAAATAACCAGAAGATTGCCGTAGCTAGAGCGGCGCTTACGGCCAGGTATCTAAATCGTACGCTTGTTATGCCTACTCTTAGTGAATCTGTTTTTCATAATATCACACATCCTGCACGTCCCCTGCCCTTTGATAATCTATTCTCTCTCGACGCCTTCAACTCTCGCTGTAAAGGCTTTGTTGCCATGGCTCGTAAATCCAAGGTATCTAAAGAGCTAGTGGCTTTGACGGTATCGAAGGGTAGTGGACGCCGTTGGACTGTGGAAAGAGATCTTGCTCAGCTGAACGATTGTCGAAAACAGGGAGTTGATAAGCATGGCTATCTCAAGCTAGATGGGAAGCATCCTTTTCTTTGGCATGACCATTGGCCTGTGAAAGACTATGCCAGAGTGTTTCGCTGCCTAGTGTTGACAGACAGTCTTCTGTCAGATGTTGCTGATATCCAGTCTAAGCTAAGGCAAAGATCTGCTCGCCTTGGTCTAGGTGCAAGAGAAGGTGACCAATACATTATTGGCAGAGACGCTTGGCGAATGCAGGAAAAGCAGAACAGTCATTTATCCATGCCCTCCGCTCTGCATTACGTTGCGGTCCATATGAGGATTGAGAGAGATTGGATGATTCATTGTAAGAACACCGAAAATGCTTTTATGAGAAAAGGAAAAATTGCTAAGATATGTAGTAGCAAGCAGGAGATAATTGACAGAGTCAGCAAAGTCTCCAATTTGAGGAAACCTTCAATTGTTTATTTAGCTGTTGCCGATGATCTTTTGAATGACACTTCTTTGATGAATGGCTGGAGCAAAGATTTGATACCATATGAAAAGAAAAGGTTAGGGGTGTTGCATACTTATGGCAATCATCCTTACACAATACAGGCGGCATTGGACTATGAGATCTGCCTGCGGGCAAGCATCTTCATAGGAAACAGTTATTCCACTTTTTCGAGCTTGGTAGTACTTGAAAGAACTCTGATGAATGAAAGAGCAGAAAGCTCAGATATATGTATGGCGGCCTCGCCATCATATGCATATAATTTGGCAGGCAAAGATGGAGGGCCAAGACTTTGGGTGAGCAATCTGTCTGACACGTCTCTCCTGGCTATCAGTTATGGTTCTGAGCCTACTAATTGCATGTCCTGAAATATATGACGTTGTAGCATGTAAGTCAAAGAAGAAACCTCAAGTCCTATTGCGAGTTGGGAAGTGAGCTTCATTCCAATATTTTGTCTTTATCAATACAGGAGGCTGTTCCATTTTGTTGCTTGCTCCCATGGAACAAGTATAAATCTGTTCTGACCAGATCTGATCCGGCATACAAGGGTATTAGCAGCTTTCCATAGCTTTAACCATTCCACATTTAAGGGTGGCATTCCCCATATGCAGCCTGTTTGGAAGTTTAAGCAGCATTTCTGTGGATGGGCTAAGGTGCCAAAATCTAGCACATGGCACGACTTTGTCGCAACTCATTATATTTGAAAAAGAGATTGGGGGCTTAATTGTTGACATGCTTTGCTCACTTTAGTAAATGATGATATTCTGATTTTTACACATCTGGGACAACCATGGCTGTCTTTGAAGGATAGAGTAACTGACAAGCACCCTAATCCTTTTCAGGGAACTGGAAGTCACGGAAGGAATTCAAATCGCCTTATTGGAGTTAGAGATAGGCACATGCTACTGTTTGTCTGGTGACAGCCACAGCCATCTCTGAACGTGGATTGAAGTTATGCCTGTAGTTCTTTAGACGGAGCTCAAGATCGTATAAATACAACTCAACTGGAAACAGAGATCAAGCATTTAATTTCTCCTCTAGAGTATTGCCAGAATCTCTGTTGAAACAACTTGCCAGTGGAGATGCTGCCTACTTGACAAGGGTTATCATCAGCATCCTGTAACAGAAAAACTATGTGCAAATTGGATGGAGACTCGAGTAATCAACCAAGGCACGTTTTCTTTAAGTAGGACAGAAGATATTTTTTTTCAATGAAGTAGAATGCCCCTTGTTGGCTATGATTTCCTTAGAATTCTTCAATAAGTTATATCAGAATACCTCGTTTTATCTTCCAATTCAGGTGGTACCGGCTTTGTTGAGAATTGATATAAGCTTCGACTGTCACTTCTCGAGGTCCACAAAACTTTTCCTGATCGGAGAGGTTGCCTTGTGTATCTTACACATTTTTGTTTGATTATGTAATCTAAGCTCTTTGAGCTTTTGTTCCAACAACAATGAGTGTCAAGTCGGTATGTTATATCTCTGATCTAAATCAATAGAATTGCACAAAATTGGCTTGCGAGAACTGGAGTTTTCTGGATTGTTTAGTATTGCTCAGTGAATCGATCTCATGATAATGTAATCTGAGCTATTATGTCAGTAACTTCGAGTACATTAAATTTTAGATCCTATGATATTGTGTATTTACTTGCAAATCTTATTAAGATTGATGTGATTGAATGTTACAACAAATAGCACACACCATATTTGCACACGTAATGGATTTTTGGTGACTATTCTGCCCATTTCTGAACAGATTAAAAAGCAGAATAGTCACTTGTTTTTTTTAAAAAAATCTAGTGCTGATTTAGTGGCAGCATCTGATCGGTCTCAAAATTTTTTAGTGCTGATTCTGCTTGCGCCTGCCACATGGCAGCAAAGGATTGGTTTAAAAAGGGTCCAAAAATCCATTACGCAATGGAAGGGGCCGGGCAAAGGCCATTCTGCCCGGCCCCTTCCATAATACTTCATGGTTTATCTCCAAACTCATGTACCATTCCCACTATATTGTTGTGAGTTTGGCAGATTAGGGTACTAGTTATTAGAGTAAGAGACATTGAGGACACACAAAACGCATAGACATGATTTCTTGAGACACTTTAGCTCACCATCGTGCAGGGATGGAGGCAGCAAGCAGCCCTTTGTGAGCCGATTTGACTCGATGGAGAGAAACGATGTACCCACATATTTATGGATGATGATTTGACCTACATTTAGGTGGAGGAGAGGTGTAAAGCCTTCTAGGAAGCTAGAGGTACATGTCAACGAGCGATTTGTAGAGATGGTCAAGTGTGATACATTCATTGATAGTGGTTCCAACTGCTCCCGGAAATAAGGAGTTGGGGGCCCTTGAGCATTGGAGCGTCCACACTATTTGTGCGTTGAGGTGTGGAATTGTAATGGTATACATTCCTCATCCATGTCAAGAGACATGTTTGTGTTTGTTACGCACGACAATATCTTGTTATTCATAGAGACTCATGAGCGTTGTGAGAGGGGATTTTTGACTTTTCTAAGCTTCATTCAAATTTACAGGACAGAGACGAGATCCGTGAGGTAGAGGTTTAGGTGGGGTTGCATGCCTATACATGGAGTTAACTACATTTGATTCTGGAGGTCATTAGTCATGATGTGAATGCACACTATATTTGAATTCGCTTATATGGATTGAGATGTATATAGCAGCTTGATGCTTTCGCCTTGAGACTTTATCATTTGTCAAGGTTGTGGACTCCCCATACACAAACCTTTTAGCTGACATCATCAAAGGTTAATGCATGTGTGGACAATCTTTGGAAAAGTCTTGGCAAATTTTTGAAGTCGTTGGTTTTCAAGGTAAGTACTTGTAGGGTTTAGTTTGCACTACGTAGATGTGTGGTTCTTCGAAAAAATGCCATCATATGTGTGCGTTGATGTTTTCCTTCAAGGTAGTAAATGATTGCAGGGACGTGTGTTTTCCCTCTTGGACACGAAGGCTGATTTGCGACGATTGGTTACATGGTGTGGACTTTAGCACCTGGCAGAAGTTTTTTTGGGGTGTCATGAGTTTGCAAGTAGTACACTTTTGATCTTCAAGCATTATGTTGCTATTATGTCTTGATGATGGAACGTAAATTTGAAATAGTATTGCACCATTTACATTCTCTTATCGACACAAGAAAGAAAAGTATAGCCAGATTTGCAAAGGTCTAAGTCGACGACCTGTTATTAAGCAACCACGTCAAGATGGCAAGAGAAAGGGAGGTACTCACAATCATAAGTTTTAGTGTATCATTTGCTACATTTGAAGTTTTTTCAATGCTTTTTCCATGTTCCAAAGACAGCTTAAGTACACCTTGAACTTGCATTTGCACGTCGTTAGATCCGTCTTTCTCGAGCCAATTTGTGATGCTTTTTTTGAATTTTGGCTCAAAAGATTTGGTAGATCTGAAAATTCTGTTAGGGGTTTTTCGGACCGGGGTTGGTCTCCCCAGAAAGTCCTAAAAGGGGAAGGGCCCACACGGCAGAGATCGAGGAAAACTGCTTCCAACCCTGGGATCCACTCAATCACTCCGTACTCCTTCCGCCAATTAAAATTTTTCAAGCTTCCAAAAATATGGTCAGAGGAGGGAAGGTTCTATTTTTGTCGACGTGGTCTAAGCAACCGGTATAATTTCTGTCATCCTAGAATGGTATTGCACCCTACAGTGTCGTATTCGTTATTGTGTAACCCTTGGTACTCTTCGGCATTCGCCCTCCGATACAATACTAGATTTGTCATTTTTGACTCGTTGCTAGTACTGTTTAGACAGGCCATCTTCAATACGCAAGCAGTGATGCTAAACTCGCATCATTAGGTGGTCACACTAACCCTAAAGTATAAGTATGTTTCTGCATTTCAGCCGTGAACATGTCGGTTGACTAATCATGATGTGTGTTTGTGTCAAGGCTAGGTATGGTATCGTAAAACCTAACTATTTGGAGGCACTGGCAATGGTTGCCCTACAACCCTAGGCTGACGAGAGGTTGGTTTAACTGGTAAGGTGAATCTCTCTCTAGGTAGTGAGCAATTCTCTCTAGGTTGGCTGATTATAGCGCGACACAAGTCCTCTTGCCTTGCATCCTACTAGGCATGGTAAATTCGTCTTTAGGTGTGGGTTGCAGTGTAGCACACATCGTAACTTGTTCCAATTTGGTACTGGTGAAAGTTACTACTTGCAGCTAAGTACTTCGTCGTAGGATGGGCATGTTGTCTACCGTACCGCATTTGTAGTTATAGTCCGAGTGGAATCCTTAGCTTCACATAGCCTAACATGATATCTAACTACTTTTCCATGTTTGAAGTCAATTCATATAGAACATAACTTCGTGGGCCACAACACTTGACACTACGTACTATATTGGCATAGTATGCATTTTCTCTCTGATATGACTGTGAGGGTCAACTAAATGGTACCACCATGTTGCTAGGGAATGACGCAACGCCTTCCGACAAAGGTGAGAAGAGTTTGGCTTAGTCACTGGCTACAATGCAGCTAGTTAGCTAACCTCGTATAGTATTGTATAGGATGAGTTCATTTGTGTACCACACAAGACGTATGATAGCCTGTTAGCAACATACTACTTAAATGTGTGAACCCATAAAGTAGGGTGATCACTTGTGGTTTTCCAAACCCAATTTACCCTAACCTGGTCAAAACCCAATTATGTTTGTATTGTATCTGAAAACACGTGAGAAAGAGATCTAAGGGAGTAATTGGCGAAATACGCTCTGAAACCTTAGGTTGCGTACAACATCGGTTTGTAAGCTAGATGGTCAAATAAAAGTGGTGAGTAAATTACGTATGCCATCCTATTCATTGAACAATAGCGTTTCCCAGCTTTTGAGTCTAGGTATTTCACTAGACAATACCGGAACTGGTATGTCTATGTTGTGACTTAGCCAGAATAGCGTGTTTCAGCTGTATTTGGTGGACTTCCCGCTCTGGTGTTTCACAAAAATTGGGTCCAGCTAACAAACTCTTAACCCACAGTAGCAACACGAAAAAATGATTTAGAACTTGACGGTTTATAGTAGTTACTAGATGCTAACTAGCTTATCAATCACGACCAATTCCATCCTAGCAAAGCGTAGAATGTATGGATGAAGAAATACTTCCTTACTCCACATAGAGCACATTTCAATAATGACTTCATAACAGATGTACGTAGTACAATATCAATAAGATACTTGGCTACAATACTCTTCTCAGATACGGGTAACAACTAGCAAGTCATAACACAGGAGATAATTAGATCACATAGTTAATATTCCAATAGGATCTAGTGCAGTGTACAAATCAAGTATATATCAATCAATCACCATAGCCACTCCTCACAGGCTCTCAAAGACGGCACAACAAAAGTTAATTATATTACAGGAGACAACTTTACATATACCAAAAGCCCTAACATGCATGGGCCAACACACTAAAATAGGCACCTGTCTGACTAATAGGCCCAACATGGGCTAAAATACTGACAAACTCATGATAAGCCCCTGAGCATAGCAAATGTCGTAAAAAATATAATGTACAGGCTAATTTCCCTACGTGTGGCTACTCGGCTAACCCAAGTAGCCGGCTATGGGACAAGTGCCTGACTAATAAGTCAATGATGGGTCACGTCACAATCACAACTGAATACAACAAATCTAATTAGCTATATATTAATTACAATATCACATTTGAAGCTTACATAAAATGTATATCATATTAACTCTGATTTCTAACTCTCTCCTTGAAGCTCAAATGTGATAGGAGTAAAGAAATATACTGCAACAGCGTCTAAAGTATTCAAAAGATGTTATGCATATCCCTGCTACTCTGTACTTGGCTCGCACTCAAGCACACCAACAAACCACCATGTTTGACTCGCACAGTATCATGCACATATGATGCTCACACAGAGAGTGTACCATACTCTCGACCAACTGTCTTGTCCCCACCAACTTGCACGCAAGACACAAGTGGACCACATGAGCGACATGGCTCAAATTGAGGAAATCCCACTGCCACCATGAGACTTACATCCTCCATCTAGCTAGGCTGACATCCTATCAGACACTTATAGGCACAAACTTGTAAAGTTGACATAAATGAGCGACCTTAAAAAATCTTACTATAAAGAATGCCCATTGAAGATCCGACTAGATTATGTTGCATGTAACCAAAAGGACACCTGTGGAGCAAAACAACCCAACCAACAGAAAATGGCTAGTCAATACCCTAACCACTTCACCCCCATGCCATAGTGAAAGAATGCAAGAGAGGAGGGGCTCATGGCTACAAGGATCATAAAATCCAATAGGTAGATAGGCGAGTTTCCACTAGTATATATTCTCTCCCATGATGAGAGAATATTCCTCTTAGGATTCCCATGCAACCTAGAATAGCAATTGACCTCCTATTCTTGCATTATACCAGTCAAACACCATGCAAGTGCGCCTATGTCCAATTATAGGTCTGGGCCCTCATATGATTATTAATTACTTTATCGGCCAAGCCCGGAATGAAGAGGCATAACTGATAACTACATACAATGGAGTGACCAGCTATCCATGTCAGAAATTATTCTGAATCCCTCATACTGGACAAGGACGTAATATTCCTTTCCCCCTTAAACCAGTTCTGTCCTCATAACAAACAGTTAGGTAAGATCACATTTGTATGCTTTTAACTCTTTCCCATGAATCATTATTCTCAATCTGACCAACCAACCTAATCCAGCACCCAAAGATAGAACGACTCCTCATCTGTTTATCTCTGATTCTGAGTACTCTTTCATATTCCAAAGGTACATTGAGCGATAAGTCCTCCAAATGCGTAAAATCTTCAATACATCTAACTGTTATATCATATAAACTAAGTTTACATGATACACTGGATGAGCAGTCGACCAGTCATGAAGATCAAGTTCAAAAGCTAACAAATCAATCTTTTAACTTTCACATCAATCCTTGATCTGACTTCAATATTAACTAAGTACTTAGAGATGGAATAATTTTCAAATTATCTATCTCTGGACTGAAGTACTATATATGCCTTTAAAAGTACACTAAGTGATAAATTTTTTTCTCACAAAGCATAAATCAATTCATCTATCTCGGAGATTCAAGCACCATCCTTGTGGAAGGCAAAGGGACAGTCAAGGTCGTATTCAACAATGATCTTTCTATTTCCATTCCGAATGTTCTTCATGTTCCTCAACTATCTAAGAACCTATTATCAGTCTCTAAGATAACTGATGACAGTTACATTGTTGCGTTCTCTTCTGAACAATGTACAATCTTTGATGAAGATACTACTCTGACTACGTGTATATAGTCGAAAATCTATATGTACTTTCTGATTCAGTTGCATTAGCTAGTATCTCAAATGAAAATGTAAACAATCAGCTTTACTGGGGCATTCAAGAGATTTAAGGCCATGGCTGAGACCCAAACATCTTACAAGGTGAAAGCACTCCAATATGATGGTGGCGGCGAATACGTCTCTAACGAGATGTCTGACTACTTGGCTGAACACGACATTCGAAGACAATTTATAACTTCTTATTCACCTCAAAATGGGATTGCAGAAAGGAAGAATCGAACGCTTCTCAACTCAGCCAGATCTATGCTACATCAAGCGCACCTACTTGTGAAGTTTTGGGCAAAAGCTACTGCCACAATCTATTACGTGCAGAACGGATCCACCAGTAAAGTCGTCAACAACAAAACTCCTTATGAAGTATGGCATAGACACAAGCCTACTGTGAGCCATTTAAAAATCTTTGGTTGTATATGTTTTGTTCATGTTTCTAAACAGCTTAGGAAGAAGCTGAACTCGTGGCTTTTCTACCGGCCATGGACTTCTGCGTTTGAGTGGCATGTAGAAGGGATCCACTCGCTTCCATGTCGGTGCCTTCAGATACTCTTGGAGTCGCCTGCTATCTTTCAGGACTTTATTCCGCCACTCCGGTTGCGGTTGTAGCACTGCGATGATCTCGGCCCTGGTGGAGTATTGGCTTTGATCTAAGTCCTCTTTGCCTCCCCTCATGTTGGGAGGGTATTTCCTCTCAAACTTTTCTGACTCTCTTGTGTCAGCCAATTTGCCTCTAGGCCTGGTAGGGGAAGTTGTCCTACGCGGTTGGAATGGCCTTGCCAGATAATCATCTAGAGCCTTGGTGCCCGTGTCTTTTTCCTTGGCTTTCTCGCTTGTCGACGGCTCAGTTTGGGCGAGAACCTTCTTGTCTCTGGTTGATCTGCCAGGAAGTCATCATCACCCCCGATGTCGGTGTTAGTTTCTGGAAGGTCATGGGTGGAATGATCTGGAGAGAGAGGTGCGGGAACGACAGGTTTCGGAGGGGGTGGGTTTAACAAATTATACGCCGCACCGGGAGAGTGGAGTTGTTGGAGGAACTCGTCCCGTCGGGCCTTGTATGTGTCAGCTGGACCTTTTGATGGGCCCATTGTTTTGCTAGGAGGTGATGGAGAGAGGGAAGATGAAAGAATCGGGTAAGTTGGAGTAAATGTTTCAAAAAAATTAAATGCAGAGTAGGAGGAGGGGTTAAAGGTGGGAGGGGGTCGGGGAAAAGTTCTGGAAGCAGCGCCGGCTCTCTGGCCACCCGATTCCGAGCTACCATCTGAAGATTCGGTTTGTCTGTCCTGATTTCCTATTCCATCATTCCCATCATCGTCTCGTGGCTTCGTTGATTGAGCGCCTGCTTGGGCCTTGCATGTCCTGTCCCATAGTTGGTTCACCTTGTCCAAGACTTGCTGCAGGGTCTTCGTGGTATCTTCCAGCTGCTTTTGGGACTCCAGGATGATCCTCTCTTGCTTGGCCACAATGTTTTGGAAATTTTTCTTTTCGGCCTCTCGTTCTTGGATTAGCCTTACATATTTATCCATCCAGATGGCTGGGGCATGTGAGGCCTGGAATTGAATATCCTCGGGCTTGACTAGAGGAGCGTCGACTGTCATTGCACTCGATGATCCATCTCGTACTTGGTCGATTTGGACCATCTGGTGCTTCAGTTGCTGCTGGACCTCTTCCAGAGTGGTCTTCTGCTCAGCCATCGTGGATTTAATTTTCACTATCTCTTTTTCTTTTTCTTTGGCCAGCCTCTGATGATGTGTAATTTCCTAGTCTCGATGTTGGACCTTGCTCTCGAGCATTTGATATTGGCTAACCAACCAATGCATATGGTAGCTCGTTTCAGATAGGCCGATCATTGAGCGTTTGGCTGCTTCGGTGAGCTTCTCAGGGTTAGTGAGGGTTGGATACTGATCTGGAATGTGGGATGGTGAGGCTAAACCAAAAAATAACTGTGGTGTTAGAGCTAAAGATGGAGGTGGAGGTGGAGGTAGTGGAGGGATGATGTTAGTAACTGTTGTGGTGGTGGTGGTTAGTGGAGGGGTCAGACTTCTTCCTGGCTGCTTCTCTTTCTCTGGCTCATCGTCGTTTATTTCCATTAGGTCCACAACATCAAAATATTGCGATGTGTCCAATGTGTGGACTTGCTGGGCCTGTGGTTGTTGGTCTTGTGGTTGCTGAGCTGCTTCCGTGACCTGGGGATTGGATATCCCCACTCCCCCCCCCCCAAAAAAAAAAAACTTGTGCCGGTGGTGATGTTGGTGGCGTTGGCGTAGTAATCAGTGTGGGTGGGGTGGTGACTCGATCTGGCGGACATGTGACTTGAGATACTGTCGTGTCAGGTGCTGGTGTAGAGGTAGTTGCTCCATCACCCTCGTCGATGACATGTGAGGGTGATGAGTATGGTTGTGAGGCCGTGGATGAGCTTCCATCATCTAAGGTTGAACCATCTGAAACTGATCCCATTGGTGATGTGCTTCCAGCTTGAAGCTTCTTTTGCATCCTTTGTTGCCTTGTGTATGGCAACTGGGCCTTGGAGGTATCTGCCTCTTGAGCTCCGGAGGTTGTAGCTGCTTGTGAGTCCGGTTGTGGGCTTCTTTGCTTCTATACCAGAGAGAGAATACCAGAGAGAGAATACTGGTGTTTACTCGTTTAGGCTGGGATTCCGATGGTGAAGTTGCCCTTGATCATGCACGCTTGGACTTTGTTGACTCGATGAGAATTTTCCATGCCTTGTCCGTTGTTGAAGCTTTGGCCCTTTTCTGGACTTGGTGGAGGGTGATATCTGTCAAGAGATATCCGAGTATTGTTATCGGCTGCTTGTTCTTAATGCACTCATGAAGGCAGTTCGAAACAAACTGTGCCCAATCATAGAGGGGCATGCAGTCGTGAATCTGCCATCATGTGAAACAGGGACATGGGTACTCTCTGCAACTTGGTTCTTGGTCGTTGTGTGCACTTTGTCAAGTACGCACATGCCGCTTGTAGTTGTGGGTCATTGATTGCTTCGACTCGATACTCGTCCTTGATTTTCCACTTGGCCACGGATGGGTCAATGAATTTGAAAATAGTTGTTTGTTCGATTTTTTTAAGTGTCCTAGTGACAGCATTGGGTCCTCTTGGAAACCCAAAAGGTTGCAAGTCGGCTGGTGCAAATGATATGTTGTAAACATAGTCCCTCACAGGAGGAACTATTAGCTGGCACGACCTTGTTGTAGCATTGTAGTTAGCATATATCATATGCACGAGGTACGGGCTTTGATACCCCGTCAGGACTTGCATTTGGCAATGGCTTGAAAGAAGGATGCTGCCTGTTGATACCAGTGTTGCATTTCAGTAAGATCTAGTTTGGACAATTGGATGTCGAGCTTATTGGCATCAGGGTCATCAAAACTGGAGGCAGGGTTGGTAGACATGATGAAAAAACTGGGAAATAAGAATCTGGAAAAGGGGTGTCGGTTGAGATTTTAGACAGGGTTAACAGGTGTCGGTTGAGATGGGAGCGGATGGCGTCGGCTGAGATGTGAGCGGAGGGCGTCGGCTGAGATTTGATCGGAGGGCGTCGGCTGAGATTTGATCGGAGGGCGTCGGCTAAGATTTGATCAGAAGGTGTCAGCTGAGATGTGAGCGGAGGGCGTCGGCTGAGATGTGATGGAAAGGAATGATCTGTGAGGAACTGAGGTTGAGAAGGAAGGTGTGTGAAAGTGGAGGTGTTGTGGATAGAAGGGTATGGAGGATGTGTGGCAAACGAAGTATGGTGTGAACAATAGAAGTTCCGAAAAAGAAGATGGCGGTATATGTTTGTGAGTAAGCGGAAGGGATGAAGATATTGGGAGATGTAAGGAAAGTAGCTTTCGGTGAAAACAGGTGTTTGGAGATGATGTAAGAGAAGTTTGTATGATTGAAAGGTGATACTCAATAGTGTAACGGAAGCGTGTGGAATGCTTGCGTGACACTACCCCTCAGCATGCGCAATGTTTCAAATGCTTTGTTCTCCACTGGCGATATTAGGTTTGGAGATTGTTAGTGATGGCGCTCTCAATGGAAAACACACTAGGATGGCTAATACTGGGTGGAGATAGTGTGGAAGCAACCACGGATGCACAGAACGAGAGAGCGCCAAGATCATGTAGGAGAGCTGGAAAATCGCCAGTAGATCGTCGCCAGAGAGCTCCAGAGTTTGCACTTCGCTGAGGTGCGGATGGTGTCGAGGTGATGGCATTTATAGACGTCGTCGGCTGGGTTCGGACGCGATGGGATGTGTCTGTTCGTTGGATTTTGAATGAGAAGCGTCGGTCGAGATTTGATGGAGTCGCGTCGGTCGAGATCTGAGAGAGTCGCATCGGTCGAGATCTGATAAAAATCCATCGGTTGAGATCTGAACGGATCCCGTCGGTTGAGATTTGAGCTAATCCCGTCGCTTGATATTTGAGCTGATTGCGTCGGTTTAGATTTGAGCTGATCCCGTTAGTTGAGATTTGAGTGGATCCCGTCGGTTGAGATTTGAGTGGATCCCGTCGGTTGAGATTTGACAAAATCCTAATATGAAGGAATGGATTTGTGTGATGCTAGTGAAGAACTTCAAGTTGAAAATATGAGTGTGGCCCAGAGTAGAAGTTCTTATGAAAAGAGTGTATTCCCAGGAATGTTTGTATGCTTGAGATACCAGTGAGACAGAGATGAGGTGGCTAAAGTGTGAGAATCATTTCAGATGGTGTAGCCTATCATTTGTTGATCTAGAACATCCATGATCCAGGAATATGTACAAGAAGAAGAGAATGCATAGAAAGTACATAAGTAATGGTATGAAGTATAAACAAGGAACGAGGTGAAAAATAGACATGAAAAACTAGAACTACAAGCAAGATCATAAGAAAAATAGAAAGAAAGAATAAAAAATGTAAAATATATACTAGGGAAAAGATGTTAAATTGGGTCAACAAAAAACAACGCTTCGTAATACCGCCTTAGACGACCACCGTTTACGACAGTGTCTAGGAGGATTCCGTCAAGTGTTTGCAACTGGACTGCACCATTAGGAAATATTTTATTAATAACATACGGCCCCTCACTTCTGAATTTCAATTTGTCGGGGTGCTTCTTGGATGTATAAAGAAGCACCTGGTCACCTAAATGTAGATCTTTATTGCGTAGGTGACGGTCATGCCAGGCCTTTTGGTGTCGTTTATTAACCAGTTGTGTGTGGTAAGATATAAGTCTTGTCTCGCATAACTGGGTTAACGTAAATAGCCTGGTTTTGAGTTGTTGTTCGATTGCAGCTTTTTCACAGAGATCTGTTGAAAAAGCTTCCATGACTCGTAATGATGGGACTAAGAATTCTACTAGCATTACCGCCTCTTGACCCAGTGGCTTTCTTTGGGGTGGTGCGGTAAGCCCAAACAGTTGCGAAAAGTTTTGTTTCCCAATCAGAACGACTGGTTTCAAGTATCTTGATCAAAATATTACATATCGTCTTGTTAGTTGATTCAGCCTGGCCATTACATCTAGGGTAGTACGGTGTACTTTTTTTGTGAACAACAAGGTAATGACGTAGGAGGTTATCAATGACAACATTTAAAAAATGTGTGCCGCGATCACTAACTAACTTAATGGGACAACCAAAACGTGTAATAATGTTTTCGTAAAGAAGACGCGCGACTGTTTTTGCGTTGGCTGCCTTCGTTGCTCGAGCCTCCACCCACTTAGTGGCGTACTCTGTGGCTATGAGGATGTAACGAGCTTGAGTATGTTTTGCTGCTGGGCTGATTGGTCCAACAAAGTCAATTCCCCACTTATGGAAGGCTTCGCCTTCTATAATGGGAGTCAACGGCGTGAAGTCTGCTTTGGTGTTTTTCTTGGCTCGTTGACAGACATCACATGCTTTAATGACAACAAACGTGTCCTTAAACAAAGATGGCCACCACAATCCTGCTCAAAGGATAATCTTCGTTGTGGCTTCAGCAGAAAAGTGGCCACATCCAATGCCCTCATGAGCCTGAGATATGATAGGTCGTATCTCAGGTTCATAAGCACATCGGCGAATGATACCGTCAACGCCCCTTTTGTAAAGTTGTCCCGCAATTAACTGAAAGGGTGCTGCTTTTAGCAAAAAAAAAAAATTTGCTGTCGTACTCAGGCCTTTTTTGAGTCTACCTGTTGTGAGAAACTGCGTGATCTCCTCAGTCCATAAGGGTGTAGCATCGATCTGAAAAAAGGCATGCATCAGGGAGATCATCATTGACTGGTGCAGTTGCTTTTTCAGCACTTGGTAGTCTGGAAAGGTGGTTCGCCATGAAATGTTGGGTCCCTTTCCAAACGACTATGCGGAAATGAAATTCCTCTAAAATTAACAGCCATCGAGCTATACGTCCCGTTTTACAGAATTTATTAACGATATATAGAAGGGCTTGATGGTCTGTGTAGAACGCAAAGGTTTGGCCTAATAAATAATGTCTTAGTTGTTGCACAGCATAGACCATCGCCAATGCTTCTCTCTCGGTGGTTGTATAGTTTACTTCAGCAAGCACCAATTGCCTGCTCAAGAAATGTATTGGGAAGTCTTTGCCATACTCGTCCGGTTGTGCAAAAAGACCTCCAATGGCATACTTACTTGCATCAGTATACACATGGAACTCTTTCGTGTAATCTGGTGAGCGGAGTATGGGAGCCGTGGTGAGGGCTGTTTTCAACTCCTCAAAGACCTTAATTCGTTCTTCGGTCCAATGAGGATCTACCACAACTAAATAAGCGAGGCGTGCCTTGCCGGCATAGTCGATTATAAAGATGCGATAATAATTTGTATGACCGAGGAAGACATATACTTCCTTCACTGTTGTAGATAAGGGCATTTCCACTATAACCTTGATTTTTGACGGGTCGGTAGAAATACCGTCCTTTGAAATTATATGCCCGAGTACGACCCCATGGGTGACCCATATTTGGCATTTATCAGGGTTTAGTGAGATTCCAAATGTACGACAACGAATGAAGATTTTCTTTAGGGCGTCAAGGTGTGTAGCTGCGGAGGAATGTACACCTAGATCGTCGAGAAAAATTTCCACGATTCGATGTAACAGATCTTGAAAGGCCAGTTGCATGACCCTTTGGAACGTTGAAGGGGCGTTGCATAAGCCAAAAGGCATAACGTTATAAGCATAAACCCTGTTCTCTGTTGCAAAGGCCGTTTTATGTTTATCTTCAGGGGCTATTTGAACAAGGAAATACCCGGTAAAACCATCCAAAAAGCTGAAAGCTTGAGCTTCTGCCATTTCTTCTAGGATTTGAGTCATTAAAGGCAAGGGAAAATGGTCTTTCTTCGTAACCGCATTAAGGTTTTTGAGATCGACACAGATACGAAGCTTGCCATTTTTCTTGGGTACAACCACAATGGGTAATACCCAATCAGTATGTTGAACTTCATATATGAAGCCAGCATCCAACAATTTCTTAATATCTTCGTCGATTCTCTCACGATAGGCAGGGTTAGATCGATAGGGTTTAGCCCTAATAGGCTTAGCATTGTCTTTTAAAGAAATCCTATGGACGACTATTTCAGGTGGGATTCCTTTCATTTCTATATAATTCCATGCAAATACATCCATGCATTTGCGAAGTAATGTTTCCAGATCAGCAAGTTGGGTTGATGACAAATGTGTACCAACATGAACTATTCGATCAATCTCCTCGTCATGATCTTTAAGGTTTAGTGGAATGATTGTAGCAGGTCCTTCAAAGGAGTTGGAATTTGGTGTAGGTTCTCGATGTGGTTGTGGTAACTGGATAACTACGTCATCCAGTGTAAAGTCTTGGAACTTCTGTGGAAGATCAAAAGGTGGGTCGACAAAAGGTTCGAGAACTTTGGGAATCATCTGAGGTGATTCACTACCGGACGTGGAAGCTTGGTCGGATTGTTTGGTTTCTGTAACTTTTGACAAGGGCTTGATCGGCTGTTTAAGTTTCTCACGCATCTATTTTTGACGCTCGGTGAATTTTGTATCAATAACTTTAGTTGTTTGTAACCGAGGGTTTTGTGGTTTTTGAGTGGGCGGTGTTGGTGCCTCATTATCATATCATCGTCGATTGTATCCCAGACTTCGTCGGGATATGCATCCCATGTATATACTCTGGGTTTGGGCTTGTATGTTTGTGTGTTGGGTACCTTGGATGTCAATTGGACGTGAGCCAACGGTCCTGGTGTCGTTATCTCCTTAGGAATTGTTTTTGGCGGGTAAGGTTGTGCATCTAGATATAGGAGTACATGTTCATCTGTCATGTCTACATCATTCATGGAAAGAATACCTTCTTCCGAAACATGGGCGGTAGAGACACTAGGTTCTCCTGGGCACCACGCTATAGGAATCGGGTCAATCATCATAAGTGGAATGATGAGTGTGTCAATGTCTATAGAGGATGGGAGAATATCCACATCTGCTGCAACAGTTTCGATACGACATCGATTGGAATCAGTACAGTCCACAGTGGCTAGTGTGTGACCCCAATTGATTATGTCCGTGGATCTCGTATAGTGACCTTTTGGTTGGATCGGGATGCTATCTGATTCGTCATATGTTGTGGATGACCAATCATTGTATACCTTGGCGGGCTTGACATGGCCTATTGAGTCAATCGTGACTCGTTTATCATGGTTATTAAAGGTAATTTTGCTATGCTTCCAATCTTGGACAACACCTGCCATCTGGAGCCAGGGTGTACCAAGAAGGAATTTATATGTATTGTTATCTTCTGGTAAATCTAAGATGACACAATCTAGCACAAATTTGACACCTGCTATGCGAACTTTTATATTTGATAAATGACCAGCAGGGTCAGTAACTCATTGATCGGCCATGCGAAGTTTATATCGTGGTTGATCGAGGGTATGAAAGCCCCATGACTTTGCTAATGACAAAGCCATGATATTAACGCTTGATCCGCTATCTAGAATAGCAGATACTGCAGGATAGTCTTTATAGGAGAAAGGTAGCGTGATGCTAGTCCCCTTAGCAACACCTATATTCAATAGATTCATAGGAATCTGGAGAATTTTAGGAATCTCTTTATGTTTTTAGCTGTTCATCAGGAATAGTAGGCAACTGAAAATTTCGATGGATATAACGTTGAAGCACAGTGAAGGATTTTATTGCAGTATGAAACGACATGGTAAGTTGAGCTTGCAAGAGGTCAGAAAATACTTCAAGTCCCTGTAGGAATTGCTCCTTTTCGGGGATATGAACTGAGAACAGACTTTCTGTATGTTCTTCCTCTCGCAAAAACTCATCTCAAAACTCATTGTATTGCCGTTGTTTCACTTTTGGGTTTGGGTAATCTTTTGGTAATGTAGAAGCCGTCAAGTGGCTTCCCTGGGGGTCAGCTGATTTGACATTATTTTGCTGCTGCTGTTCTTGTTGTTGGCGTTGTGCTCTAGTGAGAACTCTAACAGGTTCGGATGAGATATGACGTGCTGGAAGAATCTTGTTAGGTTGTTTAGGACAATCCTTGAAACTGTGTTTACGGACACAGTCGGGACATTCCGCATGGTATTGGTTTTTAACTTTATAGTCAGCCATGAAATGTTCTGTTTCACCACAAATAAAGCAGCGGTTGCTCATTGGGCCTGTGACAATAGCATAACCATCTTGGATGACTAGCTGTGCTGGATTTTCTGGTGGTGTTGAATACTCATCTCGTTTGCACGAGCATGAGTTGTCGGTTTGATAATGTTGAGAACTAGCAGATGGAAGTGTTGTGTCTTGATGATAGGATTGATCGTAGGAGTTTTCAACAAGATGTATTTGTGTAGACTCTCGAGAATTTTTATGTTTTTATGGTCCTAGATCTGGTTGTCCTCTTGGAGGTGGTCCTAAGAGTGCCAGTTGTGGTTGAGGTTCATGTCTAGGTTGTCTGGGCAACTCTTGTATATGGACTTGGTTGTTTCGTGGTTGGTAGTGCGTGTGTTGGTTTTGTGAAACAAACGGTTGTCGAGGAGGTTGAGTATGTCCTCTCGATTGGTTGTGAGACTGGTTCCTCGGGTTATAATAGCAATAAAGAGAGGTATGCCCCATAAAGTCGCAGATGTCACATTTGATCAAGGAAGTATCTGGGACCGGTTGGTATGAAGTGCACTCATTGTCATTGTGTGCACCTCGACAGTGAGGGCACCACGTGTTCTCTCGTCTATGTGGATTTGGCCAGTGGGTAACTGCCCCAACATCGAACTCTGGATAGACTTAAGAGTGTTTTGAAACTCTTTCGTGAGTTTTTCCATCTGTTGTTGGTGTTGCTGATTAAGCAACTCCATCTGTGTTTTCCACAACTGTTCTCAAGTTTCGTCATTTGGTCGAGCTTCTTGGACAGCACGAGGTGCTCTCCGTTCACGTGGTTCATCGACATCAGAGCCCTCGTCTTCCTCTCGAATGGCGTCAGACATGGCTTGTTTCAGTGATGTATATTCATCATTGGAACGAAGTTCACGTCTTATCCATCGTGGGAGTCCAACGAGGAACCAAATTATGAGCATAGACTCAGTGGGTTGTTCTTGTACCTGACTTTTTAATCTTTTAAATCGTTCAATATAGTCACGTACTTTCTCGTCTTTTGTCATTTTGATGTTACTTAGCTTGACAAAAGAACTTTCTATCAAGCGAAATGGCTTGAAGCATTTGATTAAGGCCTCCTTCAAGAGTGACCAGTCACGTTTATCTTCACGATCAAGGTTAAAAAATCACTCTCGTGCTCGATCGATCATGGTCATCGAAAAGAGCTGTACCATGGCTTCCGGTGATGTCTCACCATAGACATCACATGCGTTCTCAAAGACTTGAAGAAATCTTTGAGGATCAATGCTACCATCGTACTTAGGTAAATCTAGCTTTGGGGTACGTTTTTCAGTACTTGGAACATTATTCGCAAAAGCTCCATTTAAGTGAGCTCGTGCATGTGAAGATTCGGCAGCATGTGTGTAAATAGGCTCTTGGACGCTTGTTACGGTGGCTACGGTTGTTGGAACGCGGTTGCTACGGGTCCACGGTGGCTGCGAGTGCAAACCAGTGGCGGTTGATACGACTTAATGTGGTGGCAACGGTCTAATGTAGCGGTCTAATGCGGTGGTTGCGGTCTGTATGGTGGGGGCGTGTCATGTGTAAGGCATAGTGCATGCAAATGGGAATAGACAGAGGCAGATGTAATCGGTGGCGAGGATGTCGAGTGGAGATGGATGCAGTTAAATGTAGTGTCGTGGAGTTTTTTTAAGGGTTTAGGATGGATGTATGCAAAAAATAATTGAGGATAATCAGAATACGATGGAGTAGTCGAATTCGTAGGTGGTCGTTATATTACGATCTTGCGATTCCAACGGTTTGAGGAGTGACAAGAGTGAATGACAATGAATTGCATGCGATGGTGGATGGATCCTACAATTCGAGATGGAGGGCAACGGTTTGCGGTGGATGATGTACTTACGGGTTACGGTGGATTGCAAGTCCGTACAGATTAAAAAGGGTTGCGGTCCTCACGGTTAACGACGGTTTGCGGCATATAGTTTACGATGTGTTGTGGTCCTCACGGTTAGATATGGCAGGTGGAATCTCTGAGATTCGGTTTATACTGTTGGAAGAGTGTAGGTGTGTGATGACAGTGCTTACGATAGGTGTTGTCCTGTTGTTGACAATGGCTGTGGCTCAAGGCGATCACTATGGTGTAGCGTAGGTGTGTGCGATGGCTACGGTGCAAGGTGTGAAGCAATGGGGTTTTGTCGAATGTATTCCCTAAGACTTAATGTAGTTATCACGGTGCAGAGCGGTCACTATGGGACAATGTAGTTGTTATGGCTGGAAGGTGGTCGCAATGACTGTAGTGTGTTTTATGATGGTCTCAACAGTTCAAGGGTCCGTCGAGATCTGAGAGCATCTGTCGGTCAAGAACTGACGCGAGGGCGTCGGTCGAGATCTGATGCGAGGTCGTCGGTCGAGATCTGACGCGAGGTCGTCGGTCGAGTTCTGACGCGAGGTCGTCGGTTGAGTTCTGATGCGAGGTCGTCGATTGAGATTGGGACGGAAGTTGTCGGTCGAGATCTGACACGAGGTCGTCGATCGAGATATGACGCGAGAGCGTCGGTCGAGATAAAAGAAATGCGTCGAGCAAATGCGTCGGTTGAGACGTGAGCAAATGCGTCGGTTGAGATTTTAACTCAAGACATGGCTTCTGTAGTGGCTCGGTCGAGAGTCAATGTGTAGTGGTCTGATCCAGACGAGAGTTGTGGCTCGACTTGGGAAGGAGCGTGCGGCTGAGACTGAGCTTCACGCTAGTCAGAACAAAAGTGGTGTGGTCTGTAATGAAGGTGTGGAAGTCCTGAGAGCGATGGTTATGCTGCCCAGATCGGAATGGTTTGGGAATGTTTAATGACTGTGTAGCTGCGGAATGGCGCCAAATGTTCACAGGTTCCACTCTATTTGTGAACACGGTTCTTTGGGTTTCTTTACTTCTTCGTTCTTTCTTCTATAGTTACGGTTCTTACAGATCTTCTTCTTTATCAAAACAGTTACTAGACAGAAGTGTTACTTAGGTTGCAACGTGTATTTTCCAGCCTGTCAGTGGGAGTCATGGGTCCGATACTCAGCTACATGCATTAACCAGCCATGTAACCAATATTAGCTCAAGAAGATCAACGTTTTGGAACAGGGAGTATTCCTACCACTATCTACTAAATCAAAAAACAATCAAGAACAAGATTAACTACTCAAACAAGATTCAAGAAACAAGAAACTAGATTCCTAGCAGCATTTAACAGTCTAAGAATCAAGAAACACTCATTTCTTGATGCTTAGATTGCTCAAGAACAATCAAGAACTGGGCTGTAAGAGAGTATGCAAGATCTACACCACAAACCAGCCTATTTAGTTTACTTGAATGCTAATTTCTCCCTTATTCCAGAAGCAAGATGTGAATGCTAATCCACAACTAAGCAAGAAACTAGAAAACAGAAACTAGTTAATCCACAATGCAAGGAATTCAAGCATGCTCATAGAAATTTCACTCAAGAACATTGCCATGAACAAGGAGCTTAGCAATCATCAAGAACTCGTGGAGGATCCTCTTTATTTGCTCAAGAGAATTTGATAATACATTCAAGGCTCCCTCACAAGAGAGGGGGGGCCTTAAATAAGCAAGACGGCTGCCCATGTGGAGCCCAAGTGCAATTCCACCAAATTAGAGATTACATGTGGAATTTGCCCTTCCACTAAAGGTCACCATCGAAAGGTGGCTCACTCTAACTAATTTAAGGGGGGTCTACATTTATTTACAAAGCCTAGGAAATATGATTAGCTCCTACATGGTCGTTCATTCTCTGTGATACACCATGTAGGCTCACATAGATATTTCACTGTCATCCTAGCTAGTAATTTCTCGGCTCTCATGCTTGGCTCTCAGCTTCTTCTGCTCTCCTCCTTCTGAGACCTCCTCGGTCATGGGTGAGAGGTATTCTGTGTCTTCGGCTTGGCTCGACATCTGGGAATTCTTCGGAATCCGCTAACATTCTTATTCTCATTAAGCATTTGCATCAATGAAAAGTTAAACATATCCTTACTTCTATTCTATACTTTATTGCCTTTAGATTTGGATCAATGACAAGTTATTCCATTCCATACTTTAGAGATTCATTTTTGAACATGAAATGAAACGCAAAATTGCTCATGGTTTGAATTCCTAACTAGTTATTACGTCAATCCACATATGGGAATCTGACATTGCATTTCTTTTAAAAAAACATTGCACATACAAAAACAATAGCAATATTGCACGATCAATTGCAATAATAATATATTGATAATATAACACAATGTAATACAAAATTGTTGCTTTAATCTTGCAGTATAGTCTCTAGATCTGATATGAACTAATTAAAGACCTAATCAACTAAAACAAGCAGTCTAGTCTAGTCGTCGTCGTGACGTCCGCTCTACATGAGCACAAGCAAACAAGACACATTAGTATTTAATGCAACATCATACTAATGGTTAAGAGTTCACACAACAATAATATATGAAGTTTAAATAATGTTTGAAAGCAACTTACACGTGGGGGATTGCCTTCGCTCTTCAATTTGTCGACTAATGCCTCGTATGATTCTCTGAAGGCATAGTTGTACTCCTCTTTAGTTGGGAGGCGTCCATAGTCTGCCAACTATCCATTCAATTTAAATTGAATCTAGTTTGAGGCTAAGTTTGAGTGGCTAATGATAATGCATATCAGAAAAAGACATCATATGAAATCAAATACAAACTATAAGAATAGTTTAGATTCACTTACCATGCTGGCTTGCAAGCCCACTTTTCTGCTCAAGCCCAACCTAGGATTGCCCATTCCATGCATCCTAGTGGCCGCGACATCTCTTTGAATCTTATACTTATCTGGTATTCATTCATCGGCTTTCACAGTGTTCCAATCTGCCCTTGAACACCAGGAGGGTTTTGATCGCCCATCTCTATATGCTCGTCATACTGTATCACGACGATGTCTAATCCATAAACTCATATGTTTATTGATTTCCTTCGTCTCGAATTCCTCATCTTGTGGGAATTCATTACAAAGGCTACCAACAACCTCCTCTCAAACACACACATACACTATCCTAAATAATTCTAACAATCCATTATAAACACTATCCTAAATCATTCTAAATCAATGCAAAATTCAAACTCTCTCTCTCTCTCTCTCTCTCTCTCTCTCTCTCTCTCTCTCTCTCTCTCTCTCTCTCTCTCTCTCTCTCTCTCTCTCTCTCTCTCTCTCTCTCTCTCTCTCTCTCTCTCTCTCTCTCTCTCTCTCTCTCTCAAATTACAAATCTAAGATTCATTTACCATCAAACACTATTATTCAAACACTTAACACTATCTATTCAAACACCTATCTTTCCTCTTTTCAATTTTCTTTCACAAAAATAAATAAAACAAACTTTATTTTTCAAAAAAAGGGCAAAACCTAAACTCCAAAAGCTTGCAATATCTTCAAGCATACACCTACACTCCATCTATTCTCTCTCTCTCTCTCTCTCTCTCTCTCTCTCTCACACACACACACAAATTACAAATCTAATAATATATTATTACCAAACAATATCCTAACAATATCTATTCAAACACTTAACACTTAACAATACCATCAAACACTATCTATTCAAACACTTAACACTTAACAATATCTATTCAAACACTTAACATTATCTATTCAAACACTCTTTCTCTCAAACACTTAATAGTTAACAATTAACACTTAACACTATCTATTCAAACACTTATCTTTCCTCTCTTCACTTTCTTTCACAAAAACAAACAAAACAAACTATTTAAAAAAAAAATGCCACGCAATATCCACATTAAGATGTCCGATTCCGACATCCACTTCAAAAATTGGTTGCCATGACAATTTCCCGATCACCAAACTCCCATTTTGGGATTTGTGCCTAGACGTCGGATTCCGACGAGTCGGATTGCGACGGATTATAAAATTTCTGAAAATATGTCTGACACCCACATCGGAATCCGCACGATATGTTATTGTGATTTCATCCTATTTTACGCAACATAGAATCTTCCAATCATGATATTTCTTCTACAGAACCTACAGCTACAACTACAAAATCCGAGCAACTGACAATACATGTCACCAGACCAGAACAAACTAGCTCACATTAGTAGAAATAGACTTTAGAAGATCTATCTTAGCCAACAGAAATATCTAGAGAATATTCTAGAAAAATTTCATATGTCCGATTCCAAACCGGTTGATACACCAATGGATCCAAGTATTGTATTGACTAAACCTTAATGTGTAGACACCGAAAGTGAAGCACTCGACTTAGCAAAGTACCCTTTTCATTCACTGATTGGATCTTTGATGTATGCCATGCTATGCACTAAACCAGATCTAGCAGCAAACACTTAGAATTTGCTTTGCACAGGAACACAGATTATGCTACACAGTAATGCAGACAGAAAACACTCTCCTCAGCAAGCTCACATAGCAACTGTATTTCTCAAAATGAAATTACACTGTACATATAGTTGTTCACTCAGGCAACCCATGCATGACCCAACTTGTCGTTGGCGGGACGCATGTCCCGTCGACTTGCCTCGTGGCGAGGCCAACTGATCCTTATCCACTGATAGGACCCACGGTACAGTAACACAATGATTCTACTTTAATTCTAACTCTCTCCCTTAAAGTAGAGTTTACTTCTTATTCAGTCATATACATAGCTTTAAAGTCAACAAACTTTAGGTACAGAAAGCTTTGATCTAAACTTATCAAACTTTTCTCCAGTAAGTGGCTTAGTGAAAATATTAGCTAGTTGTTCTTCTGTGCTACAATGAACAACATGAATTTCACGACTTAGCAGCCTCTCACGTATAAAGTGATACTGAATCTCAATGTGTTTAGTTCTCGCATGAAACACTGGATTCTTTGCTAGCTGAATGCCACTTTGACTGTCGCTATGTAAAGTTGTGGGATTTTTCTGCTTCATGCCAATTTCTTCCAAGATTTTTCTCAACCATATAGCTTCATGTGCTGCACTACACATTGTCTTATACTCTGCTTTTGTGGTGGAAAGAGCAATTGTACTTTGCCTCTTACTAGACTAGGAACAGCAACTACCACAAAACTAGAATACATACCCTGTGGTGGATCTACGATCATCATAGTCACCTCCCCAATCCGCATCCACATAACCACACAACTCAGGTAAACCATCATGCTTCCTGTAAATCAAGCCATACTCTGAAGTGTCTTTCACATAATGCAAAATGCGTTTAGCTGCCTTCCAATGCATTTTTGTAGGTGCTACCATAAACTGACTTACAATGCCAACAAGATAGCATATATCTGGTCTAGTCATGGTAAGGTAAATCAAGCTCCCTACTAACTGTCTATACAGCGTAGCATCAAATGACTGTGACTCATCAAGCTTAGAAAGGTTTTTATCTGGTTCAATAGGAGTGTTTATTGGTTTGCAATCCTGCAACCTAAACCTGTGCAACAACTCTTTGACATACTTCACTTGTGTTAAACCCACTTCATGTCCTTTTTGCCACACTTCTACTCCAAGGTAGTAATGCATCAGGTTGAGATTTGTCATCTCAAATTGGTCCATGAGGTCTTTCTTGATCATTCTATCATCTCTTGATTATTTTCCGTAATAATCAAGTCATCAACATAAAGAGCAATCAAAGCAACCATACCATCAAAGCATAAGACATAAAGATTTGGACCCTTTGAACGAAAGTAGACATCAATCCTGCTATACCACGCACGTAGCGACATACTTTACTTTCATGTCCCTTCGCTACAAAGCCTTCAGGTTGATCCATGAACACTTCTTCTTCTAACTCACCATTTAGAAAAGCAGATTTCACATCCATCTGATGCAAAGGCCAACCAAAATGTGAAGCTAAAGCAACAAGTAGACGTAGAGTATTCCACTTACAAACCGGCGCAAAGGTCTCCTCATAGTCGAGGCCTTTATTTTGTGCGTACCCTTTGATCACCAATCTTGCCTTGTGCTTTGCTATACTTCCATCTGCATGGTACTTAGTCCTGTATACCCATTTGCAACCAATGGATTTCTTGCCAACTGGTGGTTCTACTAAGTCCCATGTGCTATGCTTAGCAATTGACTCCATCTCCTCTCCCATGCCCTTGACCCAAATGTCATCATCCTTCGCTTCACCATAAGTCGAAGGTTCTTTGCTTTGAATAATGCTAGATAAGAGAGCATAATTTGCTTCATACCTTTCAGGATGAGTCTTCTCTCTTGTTGATCTTCGTAGCTCTCCCTGGTTAGATGATCTTGGAAAGTCATCTATGTCGCGGCTCTCCAACAATCTCTCAAACCACTTAGGGAGCTTCATGTTAGGTGATCAGCTTCCTAGTGAAAATGTATCCCACGGTACATCTTTCTCCTTGTGTTTGTCACCTGCAACTTCAATCCTTCTTGCACCAAAAGTTTTGTCCCTACCTCTCCAACCTGTCTCTTGAGGTTGAGTAGTAGTATCTTGAGATGTATCCTCATGTTTATCACTTGGAAGGTCAATGAATGGATCATCATCAGGTGGTATCCTCGACTTACATGGATTTTGTTTTCCACTGGATCAAAACATCTATAGCTTTTCACACGATCATCATATCCTAGGAATATGCACTTGATAGCTTTTACATCAAGTTTACGTCTCTCCTCCTTAGGAATGTGTTCAAAGGCCTTACATCCAAAGATTCGCAAGTGGTTCACCTTTGGCTTCTTCTTCGTGAATGCTTCCTCGGGTGTTATCTTTGGTATGGCAATGGTAGGACTTCTATTTTGAGGATAGACTATCTTTCTACATGCTTCTGACCAAAAATCTTTTGGTAGTTTCATCTCAGCTAGCATAGATCTGGCACTTTCCACAATCGTACGATTCTTGCGCTCAGCTACACCATTGAGAGTAGGAGTATGAGGTTGCGTAAATTGTCTTTTAACCCCACATTGATCACAAAGATCATTGAAGTCATTAGACTTGTACTCACCTCCACTATCTGATCTTAGGACTTTGATCTTCCTACCTGTCTGATTTTTGTTTGGTGTGTCGCAAGTGCCTGATCGTCAGTATTTTGACGTCTAGCTTTCACCATTTTTCGCTGTTGCTCTTCCTACATCAAGATTCCTGTGAGCTTGTCAAAGGTTGGCAATCTTTCTCTTGATGCTATTCCGCTCACAAACATCTAATAGGGTTCTGTAATGTTGCACAATGCATTGTGCACCAGCTCCACATCACGTATGCGCTCACCAATAGAATGCAGTTCATCTCTCATTATCTTGATTCTGGTCATGTACGTCTGAATGTGCTCTCCTTGCTCCATGCGGACACTATTCAACTTTGACTTCAGAAACATGATTCTTGACGGATTTGACGTCTCAAACTGCTCCTTTAGCACATCCCATGCCTGTTTGGGTGTAACAGCATCACAAATGTGGGTAATGATGTGATCCTTCACTGACAAGTTAATAAAGGTCAAAGCTTTTCTCATTTTTTTGTCAACACTTTGATATCCGCTTCATTTGGTGGACTTCTCTCATCACCTGTGATGACTTCCCACACGTCTTTCTCCATCAGTAGTTTTTCATTTTGAATTTCCTCACTGCATAGTTGGAAATCCCGTCCAATTTGCTACTTTCACTCAAAATGGACTCTCTCATGTTTGCCATCACAAAACTGCTTGAAACTTCTGCCTTAGGCTAAAACCAGTATGTCGACGCCAACAGTGATGTCAGAAGTTGAAAATAATGACCTGCACTTTTTTTCTTACCAGGCCACTAGTCGCTTTTCCACCAATTTGAAAGCCAAATCGTCGTCGCCTTCCGAAATGCACTCAGTCGTCAACTCCCAACAACGTGTCCAATGGAATGGTGAAATCACTTATGTCGTACTCAGAACACTTTCTCTGCTACAATCACTCTGTTTTGTTGTATTGTACTTGCAGGTACAGTTCAGGTGCCCTTCGTTTGGAGGTTATAGCCTTTCGTTTGGGTCAAAACGGGCAAAGGACCCAAAAATAAGGACTTTTCTAGTTTTTGAATTGTTTCTTCACCTTGAAGAAACTTCACTCTTCACTTGTGAAGGGATCCAACTCCAATTTCAGTATGAAGATTTTTAATGAAGTTGAAGGCTAAAATGCACTTCACTTCTTCAAGGCCCTCTTCAACATCCCTTCAGACTCCATCCAATGGTTGAATCTGATCCAACTATGGATATCCCTTCTGGGTAGCACAATCTGAGCTGTCGATCTTGTAGCTTCTCTATCCAATGGATCTAAGCACTCTTGTGCACTAATGGAGAGTCTTGTAAGTGCTACCCACTCCGAAACGCTATGCTCTCACTCTGGTTCCACGCGCGAACAGTCTGCGACCTCCCTGTCTACGGCCGCGCCTCCACACACTCGTTTTTGTTTGATCTAACTTGCCTATGGATTGATTTGAGCATGATCTGAGGCCTGGAGCAGGGTCGCCCTACTGATTCCAAGTCTGTAGAGTGTTCACTCAAGAAATTTTGTGGAGAAACGGTGATTTTAACTCAACTTGACAAAGTGGCTTTTTTCACCTTTTACCGCAAATCTACTAGGTTAACTATCTAGAAACAAATCTCTGACACAAACCTCAGAATCTCTCCATGGCTGATTGACAATGTGATTAGCTTCCTTCCTGTCCTTACGACATCGAAAACGGTGCACAAACAGCGAAGAAATCACCAGTTATGTATAAAAACCGTAACTCCAAACCCGGTTTCAATTTTCAGCTGGCTTCAAAATTGTCAATTTTTTTCACCAAAATTTTCCCTGTCTGATGCTATGCACAGGCTAATAATCCCTCTACTAAGCTTAGCAAGCCTCTATAAACCAGTGCTTCTCTTTCCGTCTTCAACTTACCGTAAACCCCGAACTCTCAGAAGACAGTTCTCCCGAAGCTCTCTTCAACGACGATGTTGTACTGTGTACACTCCCTATACGACTCTGATACCAACTTAGAATTTTCCTTGCACAGGAACACAGAAAATGCTACACAGTAACATAGACAGAAAACACTCTCCTCAACAAGCTCACATAGCAACTGTATTTCTCAAAATAAAATTACACTGTACATATAGTTGTTCACTCAGGCAACCCATGCATGACCCAGGTTGTCGTTGGCGGGACGCGTGTCCCGTCGACTTGCCTTGTGGCGAGGCCAACTGATCCTTATCCACTGATAGGACCCACAGCACAGTAACACAGTGATTCTACTTTAATTCTAACTCAAACACTGCTAGAGTATATCACATAAAACATGAGCATCATACTAAAGGAAATAACAAAAATGATCAACCATATTCAACACAAATCCAAGAGTAAGTAGGTGAAAACATCATTATCTTTGTGCCCTCCCATTATGATCTAAGCCTAAAATACATGCTATATCCATTGATTATTCCCCAAGATCCATTAGTTTTGCCACAAAAAAATTATTACCAAATACCAATGTCTTGTACTAGAATGTTGAATGATTTGTTTGCCAAAAGCATATAACATTTTCATTTTTATAGGTCCTTATCCTTGAAATATTAAATCTTGAGGGTCCAACTCCATCTTCCTCAAGCAATGCACATGCACTTATTGTCTTGCTTTCCGCATGATTTCTAGCAACCTTTGAATATGAAAATTATATTTTAATGCTTGGTGATGCTCCATATAAAGATAGTGTATTGGATCTTACTTCTATCATTTTTTGGTAGATCAAATCATCGAATTTGATGTATATTAGGTACTTTTGTTGGCATAGGTACAACAAATGCTATTGGGTAAAGATTGTCAGAGGGAGCTTGTGATGCTTTAGACGGGGTTTCCCATGTGGAACACCTTGATTAATTGCATCCATAATGGTTATGTTGGGTATCACGCTTGGAATTTAATTTGAAATGCACCCCTCTCTGAATGTTGAACGTATAATTGGAGAATGAGCACTTTGCTATCTTCTCAATAACTTTTTACCCAATATAAGTTCCATACAAATTTCTGACCTAGGAGTAGATCTCAATCTTTATTGTTTAAGATTGTAGTTGGGATCCCAAGTAGGTCAGCGTTGGACTTGGGAATATAGATAAAAAAATTCTTAGGACAAGCCTATAAGTAGGGTGGGGTCCCACAATAGACAAATAATGTTAGTAACTAGACTTCAATTTGGTTGATCTACCTTAGAACCTAGATTCATCTCAAATGCAAGTTTGATGAACCAATTGAGTTTATTTTCCTCGGGATCACACTAGTTCATTGAGCACAACGAAACACAGGTCTAAGTGTAAAAAACTATGTCATGTAATTAGCGAACCTAGCAAGCTTATGAGGTGAAAAGAAAAGTAGGTGACAAGTGCAAATCCACCTAGATTGCCAACTACTTAATGGATAATTGAAATCCTGCTTGGGTTATTGTGAAGAGGGTGAATTGATGTTCACAAATTTTTTTCTATTGGTGAACGCACTAATTCTATATTTACAGGCCTCTGACATAGTTAAATATTTGTGTCTTTTACCTTTATGTTGATGCCATTTTGTTGATGGGAAACTCAAAGAGTTGGCATGTCTATTTCCATTTGGTCTATAGACTAGTAGCTAGCTGGTGGCCCTATTAAAGTCCCAACAATCATGGTAGGGACTATTTTCTATTTTCATTGTTTTGTGGAGGTCGTGGGTTATAGTTTTGGTTCCAAGTCATACTAAACAAAATTTGAATTACGTTAGGGAGTGCATCTTAGTTTTTTGCTCTCCCACACATGCATTTGAGGTGTCAAAACACAACCAAGCAACTACAAACAATAGTCAAGCAAAACCTAGAAAAGATAAGATAGTAGAAGAAAATGAGAAGCACCATGTGGCTCTCCATCAACGATGCCAAACGTATCAAAATTAATTTGTGAAGAAAATTTGAGTTTCGAGGTAGTACAAGTGACAAATATGATATGATGCTATGAGGAGTCTTGGAGATGGCACATTCCATTTTCCTGTTGGAGTTAACCTCCCTTCACCCTCTGATCCATCTAAACAGCTACAACTCTTATTTCCTACTACTCTCTGTTTTTCTGTCAACTATAGATGCAATTTTGTAGAAAAACACTGGATTTTACACAAGCAAATGAGCCGACACTTCAGATTTACTCACAATTATGTGTTACATGAAGTTTTGCACCAAGTGAAAAATGTGAAGTATCAAAGATGCATGTAGATCTCGTCATTTCGTGCATTCTTGAAAATTATGAAAAAACTTTCCGACATGCGATGAACTAAATGGTATTTCGAAAGGTGATAACGACAGTATGCTCACGATCAACTTCTACGACATCTTACAAACTGTCACGAATTGTAATAAGGCTTTGTTATTCATAATCATTACCATTTCTTACAAGGTTTGCTAATTGTACAGCTAATAGGAAGATTAAAAGATAGTTAGTTGGTCAATAAATAGTGGCCAAATGCCAACATCAAATGTGATGTGATGCGAGGTGTAGTAGTAGTGTAGAGGGCAAGAGATCGATCATCGAGAGGTGATCGCAAGAGAGTTTTACAATGTGCAAAATAGTGTGAGACACGTAGTGCTACGCACGATCCTAAGCTATTTCATGATAGACACTATAGTGATTTGTATTCTAGCTTATTTTGCACAACAGATTCATAGAGAACCATTGTACTTAGCTCATTTAATTGAACCGTGTCTTGAATTATCTAATTTTAATCACTCTTTCTTGTTACGATAACACGCAACAATCATCATCCTCATTACAACTTCCACAACAATAACTTCTACACTTTCCATGGTTGTTTAAGACTCCTCGAGAAGGTAGTAGAATGTATGTCATCGACTCCCACGTTATCAACTATCAGAAGTATTATCGTTTTACTACAACTTCCATAACGATAACGTCTACACTTTCCATGGTCATCTACGACACCTCAAGAAGGCAGTAGAACGAATGTCTTTGACTCTTATGTTATCAACTATCATAAGTATTAATTTGTTTTACATCTGAAAGCTACAAGATTCGAGCTCATAGTAGATCTCAGATACATTGAAGGTCGTTGTCGTTCTGACTTTAATTCCACATTGTCAATTTATTCTTGTTTGAGTAGATAATACTTTTAATTGGTTAGATGCTTATATGTTGTCATTCAATGGCTTACTTTCATAGATCACATATCACTACTTGAAAGCCTGACAATCATGAAGGACGAGAATTTCATTGATTTTTTTTTTGTTTTGAGCTTACATGGGAGGTCTATCACATATCATTACTTTCATAGTTCACATATCACTACTTGAAAGCCTGACAATCATGAAGGATGAGAATTTCATTGATTTCTTTTTTTTGAGCTTACATGGGAGGTTTATGAAAAAAATTATGTGAATATTTACTAATCTACACCAAGGAATTCACCAAAATCAAATTTTGCATGGCATACTTAGTCGTGGATAATCCATGCACGTATTGAATCATGATTTGTAGATTACTTTCAAAGTGAAAATTTGTGGCTTGGAAAAACTCTCATATTTTCAAAGATGTTGGTAGTTGAGGGGATTTATCACGCATGGACAATCCATACAAGTTTAAAATTTTAAGTTTTTGGCTAACTATACTTTTTGTGTGATTTTTTCACAATGGAGACGCCCACCACTATTTTGTCCACTACCAACTTCACAAGACATAGTCAGTTGCATGGGTTTTCCACTCACTTTGATATATTTGCCATGTGAATACTCTAGAAGATGTGTGAGTTTGAACTTCCTACAAATAACTAGGTAAATTATTGTGCATCATCTCATTATGATGTTTGTAGACATCAAGTTTTAGAAAAATCCATGTATGTTTAACATGGCAAAACTATACATGCTTTTTATGAAATTAGCATGGCATAGGAAACATTAATTGAGTAGAAATCTATCGTCCATGTTGGTAGTTGAAATGCGAGAGCAACTAAGCTGGCCGAAAAAATCCAAGAGCATTCATAAAGATGGTACCTACTAAGAAATAATACATTTTTTATTAGATCAATTTTAGAAGAAAAGCTTTATTGGCATCTTGCATGTATAAAAATCCCTTCACCTCTTGCTTGTAAATACATGTGAATGCTAGTGCTTAAGCTTTGGTTCTTATTGAGCTTTGTTATCTTGAAGGTTGTAAAAAATGTTAAAAATTTCGGTTGATTCATTGGAGGCGCTCAGATATCACTATTGGATAGAAGCGTTGATATCGCTGATGAAAATGAGATGATCTAAACTGGATGTTCTGATATCTCTTGAATAAGTTCAATCTCATAATTGGAATATTTTCAATTTCCTATATTTAGATTTAGAAATCCTAACTATAATGTTGGGCTGTGCACGCCCTTAATTTTGGAAACTCTGGAGTTCTCTGTTGCTGATCAGAAAGATAAAATGAATCTAATTGCTTATAGACATATCATGTATGTCCATTGGCTAATTCAACTTAAGCAATGCGCATGTGGCTTGCAATCTGACTTTAAAGTTGGACAATCTTGGAGTGATGCATAAGCTTAAGAAGCATCATCATGAATAGAAGTGGTCACATCTGGTGACTCATCTGAACTTTCATTATATGCAGAAATCAAGCTAAGTAGCAGACTGGGTGCAATGTCATGCACCATTATCCAAGATTTTTCATTTGAAATAGACTCTTTGTCCAAACATTAACCATCTTAGCTAAGTATATCTGTGAAAATAAGTAGGGTGTGTAGCTGAAGAAGCATGAATAAAACGAAAATGAGCTGTTGACGTCGAGCAAGCCATGGACCTCCTCAATAGTTGCAGACTTCAGGTGCCAAAGAAGATGGGCCTCTGGTTTACCTTTTTCTTCACCTTAGGCCCCAAGAGCCACTATAGGTTAGTTTCTTGACCCTTTTTCCTTGTCATATGTTGTCTTCCGCTATGACCCGAACTCGTCTAATTCCACATCTTTCCATATGGCAAGGCCTCTAGGAGGAAGTTCAAGGTACTTATACTCAAATATAGATACAAGAGATATGGCCTGCTTCAAATGAGAAAGAACCCACTTTATATCTCAAATGACCCAGTCAATCTAGAAATAAACTGAGGAATGATCTATAGTAGCCAAATATGGAAAGAGATACAAGAGCTCTTTGAATCAGTTAATATACTTTCAAACTTGTCTTTTTTGTTGCAAGCTTCAAAAGACTTCTGACTTCTGACTTAACCATCGAGGTTCATTTGTAGCTTGTCGTGGGACCTTCTTAAAGCCTTTCCAATTGGAAAGTCTTGAGCATTGATGAGCTTTATCTTGCATTTGTGTGTCAGCCAGTGGTGTCTATTTTGTATTTATCCTACTGCATGTCTCAAAATAGGTCTTTGGTGTAGAGATTTAGCTCTACAGCTTTATTACCACCCCGAGAACCACCATAATTGGAAAGTTTAACCTTATCTCTATGGCACCTTACAAGAGAATGACCGATGTCACAAGCGGCTCTCAACTGCAAAGAGTTCTCTTTCCTTAGTTATTTTGAGTTCCAGTGGGACCGTTCCTTGGGTCCTTTGTATTTTGATCCCAACACCCCCTTCTCAGCTTGAAATTCCAAGACCAACTCATGGTGGCAAGACTCTACTATCGAGCACCTATGACAAGGTCTCAGCATGCAGCACGAGTGGAGGAGTGGCAACATACCCAATGGTTGCCCCATAGCTCACATGTCTTTGGGCCGCTTAAAGATGACACAATTTTACGGCCCAGGCAATGGAAGGCTACAAAAAAAAGCTCGTCCAAAAAATCCACAAGTAAAACGAAAAGCTAGAAGTTGATCAACAAGTGATTACAAAAAGAAAAAAAAACAAAACAAAACAAAACCAAAAAAAAAAAAAAATCCACTCATTGCCATGGGACTGGCAACCATTTAGCAGGGCCTAAGGGGCATTTCAATGGAGCCCAGAAGTATCAAGGAAAGAAGTACCTTACAGGGAAGTAGCCTATGGAAATAATGATTTTATGTAATTATTGGCCCAAGCATGGCATCTTGTGAGTATAAGCCCATCTTGAAGAGCCGTCAGTAGACAAGTTGTGTTAGGCCCCAAGTATGGCACCCTGTGTCCATAAGTCCAACTTGTGGTGCCATTGGGGGGCAAGGAACCAATTTTTGCAAGTCTCAAGGTTTAAACTTAGACTTAAAAAAGTATGCAAAAGTCAATGTCAAGATTCCAAAACAAGAACTTGCATCCTATATTGAGACTTGAAATTCCTAGTCCCATAAGTAAGTGTGGAAAGAAAACTCCACAAGCTTCTATAAAGAGAAGCCCTTTTATGTAATTTCTATCCTTGATGCAAGAAAGCTAAGTGCTACCATTTTGAGTCCACTTGTGCTAATTTTGGTGTGTGGCTAATTATAGTGTGGCTTTATGCTTATTGCTTTTGTTTCTAAGTTCTTGCTATTTTAGCCCATGTTAGCATATGTGCTTAATCATTGTGTGTTTCTAACTTAGTGGAGCTTTTTAGAGAGTTTGTGAAAGAGTGTATGAGTGAGTAGAGAGAGAGAGAGAGAGAGAGAGAGAGAGAGAGAGAGAGAGAGAGAGAGAGAGAGGGGGGGGGGGGGGGGGGGGGGGGGGGGGGAGAAGGTGTGGAAGAGTGTTTTAGAGTTAGTGTGGTTTTGGTTTTAAAGTTAGTACTATTTGGTTTTAGTTGTGTTTTCAAGGCATCTTGCTTGCAAATAGAAATAGTGTTAACCCTTTTGTTTTGCATGCATCTTCAAGGCTCCTAGGTTCGAGCCCTACTTCATGTGCTACAAACGACTTAGGAGGAGAAGGTGGAAGCCTTTCACTTCTTGACAACAAAAACCCGAAGGCCGACAACATATTTTTTGGGCCTTCACATTTTTCAAGAGTAATCTCGCTGCTCCTACAAGAGGAGATTAGAAGATCAGCATCCTCCTCAGGCTCATGATCGGATCCTCAAGCTCTGTATTCAAAAAATCAGGTTTAGATCCAAGAGATCTACAAAGTCAGGCTCTACTGAAAAAAGGAGCAACATACAATCTGAACCAAATTTTGATTTAGGATCGAATTCAAGCTCTTCATCATTCCAACCTGTGTAGAAACTATTTTGCAGATACTGTAAGAGGACTGGTCACGAAATCAAGGACTGTCAAACTTTGAAGTACAACAATGAAAAGAAGAAGCAGTTCCAACAACAAGCACATAGTGCTACAGCCAGTCACTCAAATCAACAACAACAACAAGATGAAGTAGCTTTCATGACCAAAGTCGAAGAAAAACAAGATATCCATTCCTGGTATCTAGACTCCGGAGCAACTCAACACATGACTCACCAGTCAGGGTTGAATTCAAAAGGGATGAAGTCAAGTTGTTGTCCAACGTTCTCCACGTTCCAAATCCGACCAAAAATGGTCTTAGTTAGCTAAAACATTGATTTAGGTCAGAGGTTCAAATTTGATACAGAAGGCTGCACAATCCTTGACAAATCTCTGAAGGTTCTAGCCTATTGTAGACGAAGCGGCTATCTTTACAAACTAAGCCATTGTTATTCTTCTAACAGTCAAGCTCTTCACACAGCCACTTCTGAATCAACTGATATGATGTGGCATTTCAGACTTGGCCATCTTAACTATAACAGTATTCAGCAAATGTCAGTTCAGAATCTAGTACAAGACATGCCTTTAGTCAGCAAGCCAACTTCTCCATGCAAAAGCTGTATTATCAGCAAGCATGCTAGAAGTCCCTTCAGTTCAGACTCAGTTCGATGACTTCTCTCGAAGGACTACAACCTGCTATATGAAGAACAAATCCGAAGCATTCAAGTCCTTCAAGCAGTTCAAGACATTTGCAGAGAACCAGACCCAGAGGAAGATCAATGCTCTACGCACAGATGGAGGGGGAGAGTACATCTCCACAAAATTCAAGGAGTTCTGCAAGGCCAACGAGGTACTTCAACAATACACAACCAGCTACTCACCTCAGTCCAATGGTGTAGCTGAAAGGAAGAACTGGACACTCATCGAAACTGCCAAGAGCATGATGGCCCATGCCTCTCTTCCAAAGAAGTTCTGGGCAGAAGCTATTACTACAGTCGCCTATTTACAGAATCGATCCATCACCAAAGCCCCGAATGGCAAGACACTTTATGAGGTGTGAACAGGATCAAAACCATCACTCAAACATATTCGAGTATTTGGATGCATCACTTTTGCTCAAATTCATGGGGATTTAAGAAGAAAGCTAGATGACAAGAGCAGAAAAATGATTTTTATCGGCTATTCCCAAAATCATAAGGCATACAAGCTCTACAATTTGGATACCGAGAAGGTGTTCACCAGTAGAGATATCATTTTTGTGGAAGACCAGTTCCTCGACCACAAAGAGAAAGCTGCTGGTAATTCCAACTCACGGATCGAGCAACCAGTCAATTTCGATTTAGAGATTCAACTGCAGAATCTCGACGCTGACTCAGAAGGTGAGTCAAAACCTCAACAAGTCAACCCACATCAGAGGAACGAAGTTCAACCTAGAAGGTCGAACAGGTCGAAACAGCCTCCATCCAGGTTTATGAATGATCCGGCTTGCTACTTTGTGCATGAACCAAACACAGTTACTGAGGCGATGTCTACTCCTGATGCTGACCAGTGGAAAGCAGCAATGGACACTGAATTCGATTATCTTATGGAGAATCAAACATGGACACTCACTAAGCTGCCAAAGAACCAAAACCCAATTCCATGCAGATGGGTATTCAAGACGAAGTACGATGCTGAAGGAAGACTAAATTGCCAAGCTAGTCGTCAAAGGCTTTTCCTAGATTCTAGATGTAGATTATACAGAAACCTTCAGTCCAGTCATCAAACATGCTTCGATCTGCCTACTTCTCTCCTTTGCAGCTGCAGCAGATCTCAAAGTTCATCAGATGGATGTTCAGACCGCTTTCCTCAATGGAACCATCGAAGAGAAAATCTATATGACGCAGTCAAAGGGATAAAACTCAATGGCAAGCGATAGCACCTTGTATGCAGAATTCACAAGACGCTCTATGGGCTGAAATAATCACCCAGAGCCTGGTTCCAGAAGATCAACACATTTCTGATAGAGAATGGTTTCATCCCAAACTCAGCAGACTCGAATGTCTATTTCAAGTCTGTATCAGATTACTTCATGATCATCACTCTCTACGTAGATGATGCACTCTTATTCAGTGATAATCTGAATCTAATGAAGAATACAAAATGCATGTTGGCCTAGGAATACAAGATGATTGATATGGGTCCAGCCCACTATTGTCTCAAAATCCAAATTGAACAAGATCGACCCAGCAAACTGATCTTCATCAGTCAGCAACGATATCTCAACAACGTGTTGGAAAAGTATGGAATGGTTGTTTACGGATTCTTCTCAGCCTCAGATACTCTACCATGCAGCCTAGCTTCTGAGCCTAAGAAGAATATAAATACTAACTTCATTTTTCTTTTCAGACATACACAGATCTGACGGGTTTGAACCTGCACACAGATTCAGATTTGCATGTCTACGGGCGCAAACGTTGTAGTATAATCATCCATCTTGTCAGAGGATGACTGCAGGGTCTCGACTCTTTGTTGTTTATGAATAAGCACTTGCCAATGGAACAATTAACTCCGTTACGAAGCAAGCCATGGTGAACAAAGTCAGATTTGCAATACAGCACAGTTGCTCAATTTTCAAGATCCTAAGGCTGTCACCAAACTTAGGGAAGCTAATCTACTACTCTAAATATGATTGAAAAGCATAGACAAGAAACAAGAAACCAAACTAAATAGCATTTTAGAAATCCAAGAATCAAGAAACCAACCAGTCTTTTGATTCTTGGACATCTCAAGAACATCAAGAACTATAATGTTAGAGGATATGCAAGATTTATGCCACATTTCTAGCCGATTTAGTTTACTTGAATGCTGATTCCTACATTAATTCACAACAAGAAATGAAAACTAATCCACAACTAGGAAAACAAGAAAACTAATCCACTCTAAGTCCACAACCACACACAATATGAATGGAAGGGCATGATCATAGGGGCATCACTCAAGAAAACCATCATGATCAAGGAGCTCAATGGATGCATCTAACTCATGGAGGCTCTTCTCATTTCAGCATGGAGTTGATACAATACACAAAAAGCTCCTCTTTACAAAGAGGGAGTCTCTTAAATAAGCAAGAGAGCTCCTTAGGTGGCATCCTAGTGGAATTTCCACATTTCACAAATTACAAGTGGAATAATGCTCTCCACTAGAGGTCACCATCAAAAGGTGGCTCACTCTACTTTCTTTAAGAGAGTATCTGGTTAGGCTTTACGGATTACCAAAGTGACATTATGAACATTCGTGATTCGAAGTTTACTGGTCACTTTTGGTGGCCATATTTGCTAAACTAGAGATGACTCTTAACTTAAAGTTCTTCTAATCATTGGTAGTTGCCTTCTTTTATTGAGTATAGGACAAAAATCCGATGAATTATGATTGACGAATCATAGTTCAGATTCTAGGTATACTTGATCATTTAAAAGAAGGATTACTCGCATGATCAGAAGATTAGTTAAGATATCTATTCATATTTTAACAATATCCTCGGAGAGGATGCTATACTTGATGGAGATTGAGTTATAGTAAGCATTCGACTACCGATTATAGCCCGTTTATGCTTGTGTACAGATTTGAGCCTAGGTCACCCATTGCGGTTGACTCGGTCGATCAAGTTTCAGAAAGTAGCGGATTTCCTACTTGATATGCAAGAAATGCTACGGATTGCACGTGAGAATATCTAGTGTACCCAGGATGGGGACCGACATTATGCAAGTATGAAAGGATCACCGAGAGACTTCCAAGTGGGGGATTGGGTATTTTTTGAGAATCTAGAAGGATTTGAGTGTAATGCATACTGGCAAGCATTATAAGTTGTCCCCTAGATATAGAGGACCATTTAAGATCTTGAAAAAAATTGGATCCTTAGCTTACCAATTGGAACTCCCAGAAGAATCGCAAGTGCATCTCGTATTTCACGTAAGCCATTTCTAGAAGAGTCTACGTGAAGGAGAGTATCTTGGATCTGGAGATCGATTGGACCTGTTGGATGAATCATTGGTGTGTCTCCACTTGAACCCAGAAAGATCTTGGAAATAAGACCTAAATGATTGAGAAATCGTATACTTACCGAGCATCTGGTTCGATGGAAAGGATATACGGACGATGACGATTCTTGTAAACAGGAAGGAAGTTTAAGAAGGATCTTTCCTAGCTTTAAGTTTTGAGGATAGAACTTGAATAAGGGGGGAAGAATGTCATGGCCATGACTGGTCTCGGGTAGCATATCCATGCTAGGGACCGGTAGACCAACAACCCGTAAGTTAATTGTGACTATAAGGGAATTGGGACCCTTAAGTGTACATGGCCATAATTAATGGTTGTAGGCCTAAACACTTGATGGTAGATTTGTATGGGTCTATCAGTGTGTCATTGGGGAACTGGATGACGTGGCCCAGATAGGCTACAGAGGTGTCCAGTGAGGTGTCATAGTGCACTACTAGTGGTGCATGGGCCTTGGAGGATATAAGTATACCTATTGGGCTCTCACTAGTGTATGCTTGATAGCATGACCGGTGGCAGGATGCTGCTGGTGTGATGCCTCATTCCTCTCTATGTGATTGATCTATAACTTGGGGGCTAGATCCGTTCGATCTAGGTATAGTTGGGTTGGTTTGTCCACCATCAGGTTCCCTTGTGTTGCTTGTTATTGGCATGCTTAGAATAGGACCCTTGGATTGAGGTCTTTATACTCTTCATGCTTTCAATTGACTTATCCCATAAATCATTTACATCATGGTGTTTAATCCACTCGTCGTTCCAATCTTTTACTCCCATTTCTTTTTCTGGGTTTTCTACAGCATTCCAGAAGCTCATTAATGGATGGATTTGAGGCTGAGAATCGAATTCCAACACTCCCCCTTAATGTGGATCCTAGAAAGCTTTGATCTTCAGATTTAAGATGTTGTTGAATCTGAGATGGTTCTCTTTAGATAGAGCCTTTGTGATGTAATTTGTCACCATTAATATTGTCCTACAGTAGACTAATGATATCTCCTTGCTTCCTCCTTGCCTTGCACTTTCTCTCTTAAATAGTGATACCTGATTTTGATATGCTTGCTTCAAGAATGAAATATTGGATTGAGAGAGAGAGAGAGCTATAGTGCTTTGGTTGTCACAAAAGATGGTCGTCTGATTTCTACTAGCAAGTGGCTCAACCAAATTACCTCCTTGGTAGCATTCATGGCAGCAATGTACTCTGATTCGGTTGATGATAATGCTACTGAGGTCTGCTTTCAGATTTTCCAAGAGATTGGGCCTTGATTGTATAAAATACAAATACCTTCTGGTATCGATATCTCCTGCCCAATCTGCATCTATGTATCTTTCAAGTATGTTGGTAGGTGGGCTGCCTCCATAACAGATGCTAAGATGTTTGGTTGTCTGGATGTACTTCATGACTTTTGTGCTGCTTTCCAATGGGTTAGACCTGGATTTGATAGGAACTAGCTGAGTGAACTGATCGAATATGCAATTTTGGGTCGAGTGCAAATCATTGCATACATCAGTGAGTTGATGATGGAGTGAAATAGATATTGCTTCATCTCCTCCTTTTTTGTCTTAGTTTGAGGAGATTATTCCTTTGACAGCTTCAGTCCAGAGTCGAGTGAAAAGAGACTCAGTTTGCAGTTGGTTATTTCATACTTTTCCAGCACGTTGGTGAGGTATCTTTGTTGACTGATGAAAATCAGTTTGCTGGATCGAATTCAAAAAAATTCGATTTCGAGACAATAGTGGACTGGACCCATATCAGTCATTTTGTACTCCTTGGCCAGCATGCATCTTGTTTCCTTCATCAGATTCATATCGTTACTAAATAATAGTGTATCACCTACATAGAGAGTGATGATGATGAAGAAATTCGATACAGACTTGAAGTAGACATTTGAGTCTGTTGAGTTTGTTGGAGTGAAGCCATTCTCAATAAGGATTGCATTGATTTTGTAAAACCAGGCCCTGGGTGACTGTTTCAGCCCGTAGAGTGCCTTGTGGATTTTGCATACAAGGTGTTGCTTATCCCTCAGTTCATATCCTTATGGTTGTGACATAAAAATTTCCTCTTCAATGGTCTCATTGAGGAAAGCCGTCTGAACATCCATTTGATGGACTTCGAGATCCTCTGCAGCTGCAAATGAGAGTAGCAAACGGATTGAAACATGCTTGACAACTAAGTTGAAGGTCTCAGAAATAGTCCAGATCTAGAATATGGGAATCGCCTTTGGCAACCAGCTTGGCTTTGTATCGATTCAGCCTTTTTTCAGTATCATACTTCGCCTTGAATATCCATTTGCATGGAATCGGATTTCTTCCCTTTAGTAGCTCGGTGATTGTCCACGTTTGATTCTCTAATCAAAGAATCGAATTCAGTGTCCATCGTTGCTTTCCATTGATCAGCATCAGGTGTAGACATCACCTCCGAAACTGTGTTTGGTTCCTGCATGAAGTAGCAGGTTGCATCGTCCATAAATCTGGATGGAGGTTGTCTGGGTTGATTTGATCTTCTTGGCTGAATTTCGACCCTCTAGTGTTTAGTCTCATTTTCCGAGTTCGTATCGATTTCCTAATTTTCGATTCTAGAGTCTTTTTTGATACATGGATTAGAAATTTCTTCAATACTTCGACCGAAAATTTTCGAGCTCTCCCCTTGTGGTTGATAAATTGATCTTCCACAAAAATGACATCTATGCTCGTGAATATTTTTTCTGTTTCCAGATTTTAGAGCTTGTATGCCTTGTGATCTAGGGAGTAGCCAATGAAAATTGATTTTGTGCTTTTGTCATCCAGCTTCTTTCTTAGATCTTCAAGGTTCTGAGCATAAGCAATACAACCAAATACTCTAATATTCTTGAGTGATGGTTTTGATCATGTCCACATAAGGTGTCTTGCCATTCAAGGATTTGGTGATGGATCGATTTTGTAGATAGGCGGCTGTAGTAATAGCATCTGCCCAGAATTTCTTCGGAAGAGAGGCATGGGCCAGCATGCTCTTGGCACTTTTGATGAGTGTTCGATTCTTCCGTTCAGCTACACCATTGGACTGAGGTGAGTAGCTAGTTGTGAAGTGTTAATGTATTTTATTGGCCTTGCAAAACTCCTTAAATTCTGTGGAGATAAATTCTCCCCCTCCATCTGTGCATAGAGCTTTGATTTTTCTCTGGGTCTGATTTTTAGTAGACGCCTTGAACTGCATGAAGATCTTGAATGCATCTGATTTGTTCTTCAGAAAATAGATTGTAGTCCTTCGAGAGAAGTCATCGATGAAGGCTAGGAAGTATAGAGCTCCCCTCTAGAAGCAGTCTGCATCAGGCCATAGATGTCGATATGTACAAGATCTAGCAAGCCTTTGGAAGTATGAACTGAGTCAAAAATGAAAGGACTTCTAGCATACTTGCTGATTATACAGCTTTCACATGGAAAAGTTGGCTTGCTGACAAAAGGTAGATCTTGTACTAGTCTTTGAGTCGACATTTGTTGAATACTATTGAAGTTCAAAAGGCCTAATCTGAAATGCCAAAGCATATCAGATGATTCGGAAGTAGAGGTGTAAAGAGCTTGACTGTTGGAAGAATAACAATGCCTGAGTTTGTAGAGATTGCCACTACTTCTCCCGAATTTTGTCAAGGATTGTGCAGCCTTGTGTGTCGAATTCGACCCTCCGACCTGAATCAGTAATTATGCTAACTGAGAGCAGATTCTTGGTCAGATTTAGAATGTGACGGACGTTGGACAGCAACTTGACTTCACCTTTTTGAAATTCGATTCAGACTGTTCCTTCACCCTGGATCAAATGTGATGAGTTGTCTCCAAGTTGCACAACTCGAGAGGGTGAAAGATTTATAATATTTCAACCAGTCTTGATAGTGAGTCATGTGTTGAGTTGCTCCAGAATTGAGATACCAGGAATCAATATCATGTTGTTCTCCAACCTTGGTCATAAAGGCTGCTTCATCTTCCTCTTGTTGTTGGGTCGAAAAACTAGCTAAAAAACTATGTGCTTGTTGTTTCTCATTGTTGAATTTCAAAGTTTTGCACTCCTTGATTTCATGTCCAGTTCTCTTGTAGTATCTGCAGAATACTTTCTGCTTTGGTTGGAAAGATGAAGAGCTCTAATTCAATCTTGAGCCAAAATTCGATCCCGAGCCAAAATTTGATCCTGAGTCAAAATTTGATCCTGACTGCATATTGCTCTTCTTTTTGGATCTGAACTTATGATTTTTGGAATATAAAGTTTGAGGATCCGACTCTGTACCTGAGGAGGTTGCAGATCTTCTGGCCTCCTCTTGTTGAAGTAATGAAATCACTCTTGAAAGGGTGATCCTCCATTAGAGGAATTCCAAAATTAAAAAAGACCCTTTGTAAAGATGTTTTTTTTTTTTTTCAACCTTGAAAGCTTTTTTTGGACCAATAATAAAAGTACATGTATACATTTATGTTACGTAAAAATCTGCCCAAAACATCTTGGGGCAGATATTTTTAAGATAAACATCTACAAAGAAATAGAAAAAAAAAAATTCTCATTAATTAGTATTGGAGGAAGAAAAAAGAATATGGGAGGGTGTGTTAAATAATAAACTTAACTTAAAAAAATCTTGGGGGAGGGGGAGGCGCGCCCTACTTGGAGGCACTGGCCTCATTCGGGGCACGGGCCCTGTCCGGGGCCAGCACCCCCCCCCCCCTTCACCCCCAAGAAAAACTTTTTTAAAAAAAAGAGCGGAGTGGGGTGGGGGTTGGCTTCGGATAGGGCCCGCGCCCCGAACGAGGCCAGTGCTGAAGAAACAAAACGTTTCTTATTACAAAGCTTTGCTAGCTTTTAGCCCTCTGCCTGACGAAGATGTTCGTGAACACAAAAGTCAAGAGACACGAAGCACGAAAGATTCGCGAACACTTGACAAGAAGATACAAACACGAAAGATTCACGAATGAGAATCTTTTGCGGTCGAGCATGAGAAAGTCAGACGACGGAAACGAAACCAACGACATGACACAAAAAACGTCACGAAAGATTTTTTGCCCTCATGCTCCAAAGAGTACTTGCGAAGATCATGCAAGTACCCAGAAGTACAGATATCTGATCTGATGGCATGACATCAGCAGATACACTCTAGGTCGTGGCTAATCTGCCACTCTTGTAATTTCCTGATTAGTTGTAGATGTTTAGTCACTCTAATCTTAAAAGTTACATAGAACGACTATATACTTGCTAGTTGATACTTGACACAAGATGACAGAGCACACATACAATGTAGTAGTCTGATGCTAGTAAGCAATCAAGACGAAATACAGACAAGAAGTCCACCTGTGTGCGAGATGTATTCTGTGATTAAGATCCATAGAGATCCACAAGTCAGAAGTGCAGATCCTTCAAGATTCATAGTTCTTGGAGATGAATCTAGACATCAAGTGAACGATATTGGTTCACTATGGCTCAACACCAACGGCAGAGACGGACGACTCGAAGACGTTCTTTTTGTGCCTACTCTGCAACAAGACTTGCTTTTTGTAGCAAGAATAGCATATGCAGGGATGCGTGTGACGATTTCAGACGAAGCATGCAATGTGATTGACGCCAGTACCAGTACTTTGATCGCTCAAGGCAGAAGGAAAGGATACCTATATTATCTGAAGGTACGCCTACCTGCAGATCAGGTGCATCATACTCATGATGACTCACCAGACACTCTGTGGCACAGAAGACTCTGCCACATGAACTCAATGGCACTTTACCAAGCAAGCCATCATGGAGCAATAACAGGAGTCAGCATCTCGAATGCAATCAGTTCTACCACCTGTGATGCATGTTTGAAGGGCAAGATGACACGCACTCCATTCATCAAAGACTCCTACAGAACGACTAAGATTCTGGAGTTAGTGCAATTTGACATCTGCGGACCATTCAATGTGATCTCAGTAGGAGGTTCAAAGTATTATATAACCTTCAATGATGATTATAGCAAATTTGTCAGAGTGTATTTTATTCAGAATAAATCTGAAGTGCTTGACAAATTCACAGAATATGTGAATTGGGCTTAAAGATGTACAAGCACCAAGGTTAAGCATATCAGGACAGATCGAGGTGGCGAATACATCTCGAATTGCTTCACTGACTTTTGCAATGATCGTGGCATCATTCACAGAAAGACTGCAGCCTACATGCCGCAGCACAATAGTGTTGCTGAAAGAAAGAACAGGACCCTGATGGAAGCAACCAGATGCATGATGGCCTACTCAAAGGCTCCAAGGGCATTATGGGCTGAAGTAGTAGCTACAACCGCATACATCCAAAACAGGACATGTAAGTCTGGTGTCCCTCACATGGTACCACATGAGCTATGGTGGGGTAGAAAGCCCAACCTGTCTCACGATTGTAAAAGCGTCTCAGGAGGATGCACCATTGCATCAGGAGCAGCAGTTCTCTGGGTCAGCAAGAAGCAGACCATTGTGGCCCTGTCATCCTACGAAGCAGAGTACATTGCAGCAGCAAAGATGGCCAACGAGATAATCTGGCTAAGGCAGTTCCTGGACGAATTGGACGAAACAAGGAAAGAGCCTCTGGTCTTGCAGATGGACAACACCTCTGCAATACACCTGACGAAAGATATCGTGTTCCATTCCAGAACGAAGCACATTGCGATCAAGTACCACTTGATCAGGGACCTAATTGAAAAGAAGATGCTACACCAAAGCCATGGACAAAGGACTCTTTGAGAGACAGAGGAGCAGTCTCGGGATCGTAAGCTATCATGCTTTGAGAGGGAGCTAAAGAAACAAAACGTTTCTTATTACAAAGCTTTGTTAGCTTTTAGCCCTTTGTCTGACAAAGATGTTCGTAAACACGAAAGTCAAGAGACATGAAGCACGAAAGATTCGCGAACAGTTGACGAGAAGATACGAACACGAAAGATTCGCAAACGAGAATTTTTTTCAGTCGAGCACGAGAAACTCAAACGACGGAAATGAAACCAATGACGCAACACTAAAAACGTCGCGAAAGACTTTCTGCCCTCACGCTCCAAAGAGTGCGAACAAAGATCATGCAAGTACCCAGAAGTACATATATCTGATCTGATGGCATGACATCAGCAGATACACTCTAGGTCATGGCTAATCTGCCACTCTTGTAATTTCCTGATTAGTTGTAGATATTTAGTTACTCTAATCTTAAAAGTTACATAGAACGACTATATACTTGTTGGATGATACTTGACACAGGATGACAGAGCACACATACAATGTAGCAGTCTGATGCTAGTAAGCAATCAAGACAAAATACAGACAAGAAATCCGCCTGCGTGCAAGACGTGTTCTGTGATCGGGATCCATAGAGTTTTACAGGTCCGCTAGTAAGCGAGACATCCACTCGTGAGAGAACTGTATTTCTCTCATGCCAACGCACTGCGTGGATATGCATGCAGTGCTTGAAAAATCAAAGAAAGATCAATAGATGACCTTGTAGCCATTGCACACATGTTAATTTATGATGTATGACCTTGAATGCAAATATGTCTGTTGTTAATCGTGTGTCTGATTCTCCCATTCATTTCAATTTCGCACATTGGTTGAATTTGTTGAATGCTACATTAAGTTATAAACGTAGATCAACAGTGCCTGGCTACATTTTGGAGGACTGTAGGGGTGATTCAGCTGGCAGTGTCCAACGATTACATCTGAACTCCATCCAAGTTGTGATTGAGTTGTGGTCGCGACAGTTTCGCGATTTTCTTCATTCTCATCAAGTGCCTCCAAGTGGAGCTCGTCCCCCCTCCCCCCATCAATGTCATTTTTTCTCATTTACAATGTTAAATAAATTTGTCCCTCTTTAATTTTGAATTTTTTCAATATCTTCTGTCACACCCTTTATTTTACCTTTTTTTTATAATTTAAAAAAATAGCTTTAGTTTATTTGGTTGTCCAAGTTGTAAACTCGGGCAGCCAATGTGCAATTCTTAAAGGATCTTTTTAGCATTAGTAACTCCTCTAATGTCTTGGATTGAAATTGCTAGGACCCAAATCTCGTAGGCCTCAAGAAGACTCGATAATATAGTCATAACAGAATCGATATCTTCTATGACTGAGCAGTTGCAGTCATCTTCTCCATAAGATTTTGGAAAGTGTTGACATGGCTCAAAACACTTACTGCTTCAGACATTCTTAGGATGAAGAATTTCTTCCTCAAATGGAGTTTGGAGGTGACGTCCCTGATATTGTAGAGGGTTGCTAGGATGTCTAATGCATCCTTAGCAGTCTAAACAGCACGTATGTGACTGATTTGATTGTCTCTGATGTTGAGAGTGATAATGGCAAAAGCCTTGCCATCTTTCAGTCTCCATTTGGTGATAGTGGCTGCATCACCTTCAGGTTTAACTTCTGTGCCATCAACTATGTCCCACAGTTCCTTGGCTAGTAGTGTGACCTCCATTTTGACCTTTCAGAGATGGTAGTTACTCTCATCGAGTCTGTCGATTAGAGAAGAACTAGTAGATGGATCCATTCTGGTTGAGCGAGATCATTGGTAGCGGTTTCGTGATACTGTTGGTTGCATGCTTGCTAGAACAACGTCCTTTCGTAATAGCTGATGACATCGATTACTACCAGATAAATTGCAAAATGGGTAGTAAGAGCTTGGACTCTTATATCCAAAAATTTATGGACCTCTAGAATAGAGTGTCATCATTCGACGCTAAGTTGGCTTTATAGCAGTTTGTCCTAGGTTTGCTTGCCGACTATCAGAACGAATGCAGGAGGAATTTTCTTTAAAGCCTCGAGGATGCTTTTCGGATTGCAAAAGCATATGACTCCACAATGGTGGCATCCAAGAAGGAGCTTCAATAGGTTCCAACCACTTTGAAAACCAAAAATGCGAAAAAACGCGGTCCAAACCAGTGTTGGCCGAGTATTGACTTTTTTTTTTTCCCGGTTCTAAAGACCCTAACCGGCGGGTCCACTATTTCTCAAGAACCGGCTTCTATGTAGAACCGGTGATATGCTCTTTTGTAGGAACCGGCCAAGGTTGAGAAACGTCGGGTCCCTTTGAGCCTTGGATTGAGGTTGAGAACCGGATCGTTATTTGGAGCGGGGTATAACCCAAGTATTAATTCACCCTACAGAACCTAACATTCATTAAGGGCTTTTAGCAAGTGAGGACATCATGATAGATGAGAATGTAGACCTCATTGAGGAGTATGGATTTTTTCATGAGTAGGATGAGTAAGAAAATGTTAAGATAGACATTGTAACAAGACTTTTGTGAAAGGCTATCATTTTTGTTGATGGGTAATTAGTTGATATGTTAAAAACTGAAGACATTGTACAACAAGACTTTTTTTTAGCCGCTTTTATATGAGCCTTGTTTGTAGAATGTCTATTTATTTGAGTTGTTTAGCTGTGAAGTGTTAATTTTTTTGCATAATTGAAATATCATAGGCATTGAAGAGTGTGAGATTTTGATGAGTAGTTGATAAGTGGAGGAATGCTCAAATTTTGTGGAGTTATATTTTTTTTACGTGGCTTCCACGTGTCTTTTGATATATAATGTGAGGAAATTTTAGCATAATATGCAACAATAATTTTCGAAATGATTTTTTTTTAATTTTAATAAAAATAGTATATATTGAGAACCTGATATAGGAACCGACAGTTCTTAATAAAATAATAACCGACAGATTGAGAACCGCCAAGATTTATCGTATAAGATATTATTGAGAACCACCAGGTGTAAATATTTTAAATGTAATTCAATACCTTGAACCGGCGGTTCTTGGTTAAAGAAAAAGGGCGATGCCCTAAACCGGCGAGTATCATAAATATGTGAAAACCGCCCAACACTGGTCCAAACCGAACAGGAAAATACTTTGATGAATTAGATCAATTGACATCGAAGCCCCATAAATCGAAGAAAAAGAAGTTGAAGAAATCTATGTCCCGGTTGAAAGCTAAGAAAGTTTCATTTGTAATAAAATTGGGCATATGATGAAATTTTGTCCAAAAATAAGGAAACTTGCAGCACAGATGATCAAAATTCTTAGAAGTAAGGATAAAACTTTAGAAATTAATCTGTCAGATTGTGAGTGTGAATGTTCTTTTAGTACTGCTTCTTTCTTGCCTAATGAACTTTTCCGTCTAACAGACAAATAAATATCAAGAAGTGAGTATTTTATTAAATAGTGGTTCTACTCATAATTTCATTAATTCTCGTTTTGTACAAAAACTCAACTTGAAAACTGAAGCCAGTAATCATAGATACAAAGTTTATCTAGCTTCAAGAGTGGAGTTGGAGACTTGGAACGTGAAAGTGCCGAATCTCCCAATTTTGATAGAAGGACATAGATAATTAGTTAGTTTTCATGTTTTAGACATAGCCCATACAAATTTAGTTTTTTGATATGAATGGTTATTTAGCAAATCACCTTCTCTGACTATTGATTTTAAAAAGCATGTTCTCACTTTCAAGGAGGGTGGAAAGGTAGTTACTTTATTTGACATTAATTTTGTACATTCATCGAATGGGATTTCTACAATTAATGCAATGGAAGCATTTGATTATTCACGGTATGAAATTTTTTTAGTATTTGCTATTCCAATTTTGGATGTTTCTAATGTGTATCTAAATAGTTGTGAACTCTTTGCAACTCTTAACTCAATAAGTTAACATCGCGAACAAGCAATGAAAAATCGGATCATAAGTGAATTTAAAGATGTTTTTCCAACAGAATTACTCTGATTTACTACCATCTAGGTCAGTAAACCACATGATAGAGTTAATTTCAAAAAGTCAACCTATCTCTAGACAGCCTTATAGGTTCTCCCAGAAAGAGGAGACAAAGATTTCAAATCAATTATTTGAGAATGGGACATATACAACCTAGTAAATCACCATGGGACGCTCCTATTCTTTTGAAAGCGAAAAAAGATGAAGGTTTCCGGATGTGCATGGATTACAAAGGTGGATGAATAAGGTAACTGTCAAGAATAAATATCCGTTACCCAGGATGGATGATCTTGTAAATCACTTGAGTGGAGCTCAGTATTTCACTAAGACAAATCTCAAGACAGGGTACCATCAAATAAGAATTAAATCGAAAGATATCCAAAAGACAAGATTTTGTACTAGATTTGGCCATTATGAGTTCTCTTACCCAACGGGGTTGGCTCAACTGGTTAGCTTGGCATCCAAAGTTTCTTTGGTCCCAGGTTCGAACCTCCCCTTGGAAACCAAGAAGCATTATGAGTTCTTAGTGTTGCCATTTGGATTAACAAATGCTCCAACGATAGTCCAGCAAATAATGAATGATTTGCTTCGTCCATATTTGGGGAAGTTTGTGGTAGTATTCCTAGATGATATTCTTGTCTACAGTAAGACCTTTGCGGAACACATAGAGCACTTGAGAACTGTCTTGATAAAACTCCGGCAAGAGTTACTTTACGCTAAGAACTCTTTAAGCGTGAGCTGGTTTACCTCGGTCATAAGATCATTATTTATGGGATCAAGATTGACGAGGATAAAATCAAGATAGTGGTTGATTGGCCGATTTCACAAACTGTGAGACAAGTTGATCATTTTTAGAATTTACAGTTTTCTTTAGGAGATTTATTGACGATTATGCTAAGGTAGCAGCTCCGCTTAATCATTATCATTAAAATCTTGCATTCTGTACTTGAATTTAACTTTCATTGTCAGAGGAGCAAGGAAGAGTTTATAGGCTTTCTTTAAAGCCTTTAATGTCTTTGTTTGAAAGGCCGTTGTTATGCACCAAATTGCATCAGGACAGTTTATACCCTTTCAGAGACCAAATTTGGAATCATTACTTTCAGCAGAAAGAACTAGAACAATGGTAAAAACTCCACAGCACAGAGCACAAATGCCAAAGACTGATTTTTGGTTGGTCTCTGTTATAAAATATTGAAGCAGTAGGGACTGAGAAACAACGCATGGCTTTTCTCCTAACATTGAGAAAACTGTAGTTACTTACAGACAAAAAAGATAAATAGTGCCACAAGTATCAGAATATTGCAAAAGGTGACATAAACCACTTCAAATAAAGGGATTAATGATCTCGACACTTAAAGTCAATTATTGTACACCTATCTGAGCCAGTTCATAATGTAATAGATTTATGAATGGGAATGATATGCCGGAAAGACCGTCATCTTCATACTTCCTAATGTGAGAGACTTGAGCTGCTGAATGCAGGTATATGGGCTGAATAGAATGCATAGAGAAACTAGGTTTGCTTTCAGAGACCTGGTATAGTTCGAATGCGCACTAAAAATTTCAGCCATCTACAAAAGGCATTGCAAAGCTTTTTATAAATACAGAGCACAGTATGCTTCACTGCTTCACAAAAAAGTACAAGCTTCTTGTTCTTTACAGCAAGGTTAACAAGGAGCATGAGCTTATTCTTCTGTTGTCATGTGAACGGTAAGCTGAACCAAAAAATTTGTGTTAGTCACTTGGATACAGATTAGTCTTTCAGGGTAATTTCAGCAAATTTTCTATGTGGACAACTACCAGACACCATGGTCATCAGGGGCAAGGGAATCTCCTAATATTGCTTCGATAGGAGGCCTGGCAGGTTGATTTCTCCCCAATGGAAAATTCCAAAAGGAATCTGAATATTCATAAAGGAAATACGATACCACAACGGAGATGAGAATAAGACCTGCCAGTAAAAGGTAGACTTCCCAGTCTGCAGAATAAAAAATGAGCAAGCTATAAGTCGAAAACAAAAAATTGTGCATAATATGAGCAGGAAAACATTCACTGGTTTGATAGAAAATCAGAAAAATTGCATTGTCAATCCATTGCTTAAACATGTAGCTGCTACTGTAACTAGATCCAAGCTCATGGCAAGGCAACCAAGCAGTGACTGATAAAATAAATGCCCCAACAAACAAACTAGACACCAACATCTCCCTTCTGATTCGCTGACCTTTCCATTCAGCAGGTAGATGTACAGTTGTCACCCTTGCATTAGAATCAGCTGATAGAGATAACAAAGCTCTACACATACAAATGCTCAATCAGCAACCATGCCCAAAGTTGGAGCAATGTTTCTCTTAGCATGTATCTGTATCATAAAAAGAATCAATATCTTTCTGTTCTACCTTTTGAAATTTCTCTTTCTTAGGACAAATAGAAGCTTTTGGTGAAGCTCAAAAATGATATTTATAACCTTTATAAGCTGAATCCAAATGTTCCATAGTATCATTCTGAGGGAGATGTAAAATAAATCAGAGTGCAAAAGTAAATCAGTTACAGACGTCATGCTCGTTCATATCTCATTGTAATATTGCAATACATTGTTGGCCTCCATGGTGTTATCATATATGATGTTGCTTGCTTATCTAATGTCATCTCCTTGCCACTACTTTACAACATTAGTATCCTGACATTGCTTCTTCTCTCCTCCCATTTGAACTTTTGCTCATCATAGTCCTTCCATTAGAGGTCAGTAACATCATTAGGTGAAACTTAGGAGCAATAAATACATGCAATGCAAAAAATCAAAACAACAAAATACCAAACCAGCAACATAAAAAATATCTGTGCTTTCCAGATTACACATGCCCTCATCAATACCCAAGCATATGTTCCTATATGGGTTTAAAGATAATCCAGGTTCTCTTGGGTGCCAGTGCTGAGTCCTGGTTAAGAATTAACTGATGACCAACAAGAAATTAAGGAGAAAATGAAAAAGCCAAGACATTAAAACCAGCAGAAAGGACCTTAAAGCTGTAAATAAGAGTTAACAAGCAGTCGGATTTTTACGAGCTCACAACGAGTTGTGCCTAACTATGGCATTCTTGGTAATGATGTGTGTGCCAAGCACTAAAGCCTACAGAGACGATAAAATGGCAAAAGCATCAGGAGGGTTGCATGCGGAACTCGTTGACCAAGTGAATGTTAGCAAGGCCATCTATGTCTTCTAGGAGCAAGCACTCGAGCATCTAGTATTACAGACATGCACAAGCAGGGAATTTGAGTAGATAAAGCATGAGGCGCACCGCGCTGTAGCACTGGAAGTGCTAGGGCATTTAGGACATCAGTCAAATAGCATGCAAGGGTGCAGGAACTCCAACCAATAATCATGGATTTTCGCTAATGCAGGCACTTTACCTACATAACATTTTCAGTAGACATAGTTTTGGGAAAGATTCGAACCAGAGAAACGTGAACCTTATTAGAATTAATGATTAATTGATTATTCATGTATTATTATTTAGGAGTTTAGCCAGAGCTTGCGAGCTAGTACTAGGGGCCCTTTGCTATATTTAGTAGAGATTAGTAGAACGTTTTAAGTCAAGTTAATGATTCATGTGCTAATAATAAAGAAAAAAATTTGCTAGTTATAGGAGTAAGATGCTTTTACCATATTTAGACACTACATTTGGTAATTGCTTTTAGGTTGATTTTGCAACTTTGGTGCCCACTTGTCTTATCAGTACTGTTTGTTGTATGTGTAAATTCTATTATGTGATAGTCAACTCCAATCTAGGAATTCGACATAATATAGTATCAAAGCCTGATTTATAAGACAGGACATCAATTTGGAGAAGAGAAGGTGTTTGTGAGTAGGACAGGTTTGCTGGAAAATTGATTTTTGAGGATCATCAATTTCTGGTGAAGATAGCTTCTTTGCAGATCACTGGAAATACACTATTTTCTTTGCTGGAAATCGTAGGATAAATTTCTGGAGAGATTGTTGTTGAAGACAACTTGATTATCTGCTGATTCTGAAAACATTTTTTTGCTGGTCTACTACAAAACTTTTGCAAGCTGTTCGCCGGAAATTTGGTTAGAAGTTTTGCCAGACTTCACTGGACTGCTAAAAATTGCAGGATTTTGTCACAACTTTTTTGAAGTCTGTTTGCTGAGACTGCATACTGCTCTCTGGATCTACAAGACAAATAGTCAGAGTTTTGGAAAGGATTTGTTTGCTGCCATATTACTGTTTTTGGAGTCTGTCTGCTCCCTGATAGCACGAGTTATTTGAAGAAGAGCTACTTAGCTAGAAACTCGTTAATTCACAGGTTGTGACAGCTTCATACAAAGATCAAGTTTTGCATGCACGTTGGATCGTCAAAGAAGGGTGAAGATCAAGTTGTTGGTTGGAGTTCTTTGCATGCAAGTAAAAGTACATCAAGGCAATCACATGCAAATTGAAGTTTCTCACATGCAAGTGGAAGAAACTTAATATTAACATTTTCTTATTTCAAGGTTACCATATTTCAGTTTGTTGAAGATCTAATTATCAGTGATTTCGAGTCTGGCTAGTTTGCATGACCCTGTGTTGCCTGAGTCCAATAAGCTTGATGGGACTAATTATAGTCTTTGGAAGTTTGAAATACAGAATATCCTTATGGATAAGGAATTCTAAGATATAGTCGCAGGTCATGAGATTATGCCACCTGGACTTAATGAACAAGATAGGAGTCTTTATGAAGGGAGTGCATCATGCACACCATATCATCAATCTTTCTGTGAAAGATAATATTATTCCGCGTATTATTAGTGCTGCAAGACCTAAGGAGGCCTGGAATATTTTTAAGAAACTACTAATCAGTCACGAGTGCTATTTGTTGTTAAATTTACACAAGCTAGTTTGCATAAATTCCACTTGTAAATGCCTTTGAGGCCATGATGTGGAATGTCACACGAGCCAAAAGCATAGGATACCTTATTCTAAGTCAAATCATTAACTTAGCTTTGAAATTGTACCTTTGGAATGTGGCCAAAGAGTGCATAGATAGGGTAGAGAAAAATAGGAGCTTAAAATAGCAATTTTCTCATTGTTTTTGAATCTCGAGGTATTGACCCTAAATAGGGTGGATCAAGTGGATCTTTAGGTTAGATGTTAGGGTTAGGTTGTGATGAATACACAGAAGCCCTAATATGCTCAGATCCGAGCTCTACATGTATAAATATGTGATGGGAATTCCATCCAATAATGAGCAAAATCGAAATTTTCCTTCTTGACTAGTTTGAGTCTATGATTTGATTGATGAATGCTATTGGCATATGATTTTTTATGATCATTGAATGAGATTGGAGTTGCAGGTACAGTACACAGGCAGCAACAGGCCGTACATTCACACGTGTGAAGAGATTTGGAGCTAATTCATGGAGTTCAAGCCAAGATAAGCTAGGCATCAATGCATTGATTTGTAATCTAGCTTCTAGATCTTGTTTGGATCTTAAGTAGGTGCTTTCTCCATCAATTCTAAGATCAAATGGGTTTATTTTGTTGCATTTTTCACATGGTATCAGAGCCATTCCAAGAAATGAGCTTCATTTCATGCTAGAATCATAGATTTTGATGCAATTCAAGTATTGATTGCTATCTAGACATAATCTATGATTAGTACCTTCAATCCTTGATCAATTTGAGTGAAGAGGGATCTAATGGTTTTTGATTTACAGGCTTTTTAGCTTCAATCTCTTATCAATTGGATCAAAATAGCAAGTATTTTGCACTTTCTTCATATTGATGCTACTCGATTTGTGAAGTCAATCACAAGGAATAGTTTTCAATCAATCAAAAGGACGGTAGATCCTTATCTTTGGTACTGTAACAGGTCGTTCTTAGACTTATTGAGATCTTAGAAAGTCAATTTCGGGGTCAGCCCAAAGATTTTGACAAGTGCTCTCATCAAGTGAATGCAATTCTAGTCAAGATTGTATTCAATTTTTGCTTGATTTGTGAGATAGTTTGGATTGATTATTGCATTATGATTCAACCTGATCTTGTAGGAATGATTTGAAGAAGCATTTATGTGCATTTGATTCCTTTTGGTTCAGGTTAAGTGAATTCTATATCCTTATGAAGTCAAGATCAAAGAGGAGGCAATTCTAGATCCAATTTTTATCCAAATTCAAGCTAGTTTCCATTCTTGTTAACACTAATAAATTTGATTTGGCTTAAGATCAATTAGGATCTTATTGAGAGGTCAAGTTTTAAGCTTTTTCAAGTCCCTAGGTAGTGGGATAGCTAGTCTTTCAATCATTTCTATTTTGCATCTATTCTTGTGATCAAGATCGTCTTTAGAGATAGATGGCTTCAATGAATGCATATCTTTTGGATTCACATGATAGATTGAATGCTTTAAATTATTCAATTTGAAAGCTAAGAATGAAATCGATTCTTATTTTACAAGATCTAATGGATATAGTGAGTGGTGAAGAGGATGAGCCTATTCACCCTCAAGAAGCTACAAAATACAAGAAGAGGTGCAACTTGCAAGGTTGTCCTCCATTGTATAAAAATGAACGTAGCTAATGAGCTTCTTAAGGAGGTAGGTGCTTGCACCTCGGCTCAACAAGCATGGGAAACTCAAAAGATATATGAATCCAAGAATACTTCAAGGTGGCTATCCTTGAAGAATCAAATCCTTCAATGTTTTCAAGCTAAAGGAGAGAGTGGTCATTCATATGTGTTGAGAGTTAAGGACTAAACAAGGAGCTTGCTTACATAGGAAATTCCATTAAGGAAAGTGAACTTGTTCAACTAATCTTGAACGATTAAAGTGTGGGTTTTGCTAACTTGGTGCAAGGCTATGCAATTATGGGCAAGTTGCCCTCACTTGAAGATCTCCAAGGAGTCCTTGTGGCCAAGGAGTAGGAGAACTCACATCAAGTCAAGGATGGAGAAGCTCTCCCTCAATGATGGAGATGACAAGGCTCTTTTCACCAAGAGCAAGAGCAAATCTGCATTCAAGAAAAACCAAGTCAAAGATGAAGATCAAGAAGGATCTTCAAGTCGAAGCTCGAGCAAGCCAAAGAAGGATAAGATCAAATGCTACTTTTGTGGCAAGATGGGGCACTATGCCTCGAAGTGCTTCAAGAAGAAGCAAGCTCAAAGTCAAACAAACCTAGGCCAAGAGCAAGAGGAGAGCTCTCATAAAGATTCACTCATGATGTCAAGTTTCTCAATTTCAAGCATAAGAGGTGAAGACCCTTGGTGGATAGATAGTGGGGCTAGCTCCCACATGACAAGTAAGAGGGAGTATTTTTCAACCTTATCTACCTATGATGGACCTATCAAGTCAATTTTTACAGCAAATGATTATGCTTGTAAGGTAGAAGGAATAGGATCCATACCTTTATGCTTGGGATCTTCAAGGAAGATCAAGATTGATGGAGTACTTTACATTCCTAGTATCACTAAGAACTTGCTTAGTGTAGGACAATTGCTTGACAATGGTTTTATTGTGTAGTTCACCACAAATACATGTAACATCAAGAAGGATGGCAAGATCATTGTTAGAGGCATAAGGTTTGGAAGATTGCTCAATCTAGATGCCTATGTGGATGCTAATGTTGTGATGCTAGCCGAGGAGACCAAGCTATCCAACCATGTTCTATGGCACAAAAGACTTGGCCACATCAACTCAAATTCCATGGAAGTCATGTGTTTGCCTTAGGACTTCCAAGATCCTTGGCAAAAGAAGAGAAAGTGTGTGAAGCATGTGCTCTCTCAAAAGCACATAAGAAGCCCTTCTCAAGTTCCTCACAAAGACAACTCATCAACTTGAGTTGATCCACTCGGATGTACACTTTGCAAGTACAATGTCCAATGGAGGTGCCACCATGTTTGTTACATTCATAGATGACTACTCAAGGTCTTGTTGGGTATTCTTACTTTCATCTAAAGCACAAGTATTTGAAAGCTTTCTGAAGTTCAAAGCATTTTTTGAAAAGCATCATGATCACAAGATCAAGACTTTTAGAAGTGATAATGGTGGAGAATACATCTCCAATGCATTTAAGGATTTTTGTGATCAAGAAAAAATTGAAAAAGAATTGTCTTGTCCCTACACCCCTCAACAAAATAGGGTAGCCGAGAGGAGGAATAGGACATTATGTGAATGTTCTAAAGCCTTAAGGATTGATGCATGTTTACCAAAATCTTTTTGGGGAGAAGCTCTCACTTGTGCTAACCATTTGATGAATAGAGTTCCATGTAGCTCTATTGAAGGCAAAACACCATTCGAAGTCTTGTATGGGAGGAAGCCAAATCTCAAGGACTTAAGGGTGTGGTGTTTGGATGCATTTGCTATGTCCATACACCTTTGGAGACAAAGACCAAGGAAGATCCATCATCAATTAAAGGTATCATGCTCGGGTATGGCAAAGCAAGGAAGGGATGTAAGGTATACATTCCATCTTCAAACAAGTTTGTGGTTTCCAGAGATATCATTTTTGACGAGGATAAGATGCATAAACTTGTTGATGGCTCAATCAAATCACCTATCAAGAGGGAGGTGGCCGAGGATCAAGATAATCTAGATCTTGAGGAGGAGCTAGAGCCAAGTGAACCAATCACTCCAAAAAGATCATCGAGGGTAAGAATGGAGCCATTGAGGCTCACATACCAAGACAAGGGCAAGCAAGCCAAGAGTAATCCATCTTCATCCTTTGCACTCATTTCAAGTTTTGAAGAACCTTCATGTGTATAAGATGCATTGAGTTCAAAGCAATGGTTTCAAGCTATGTTAGATGAATACATGCTTTGATGGAGAATGGCACATGGATCCTTGTTGATAGACCTCTTAAGAATGTGATTGGATGTAAATGGGTTTTTAAGGTAAAACTCAATATGGATGAAAATGTAAACAAACACAAGGCAAGGTTAGTTGCCAAAGGATATGCTCAAGCAAAGGGCATAGATTATGAAGAAACCTTTGCACCCGTGGCCAAGATGGTCACAATAAGGTTACTTCTTGCACTTGCTTCACATTTTGGTTGGATGCTCTTTCAAATGGATGTTTCTAATGCATTCTTAAATGGTTTTTTGGAAGAAGACATCTTCATGGAGCAGCCCCAAGGCTTCATCAAGCTCGGGATGGAGGGTAAAGTATGTCATCTTCAAAGACACTTATATGGTTTGAAGCAAGCATCAAGGTCTTGGAATTCAAGACTTGATGATTTCTTAGTTTCTATTGGATTCACTCAAAGTGAATATGATCCAACTTCATACATAATGTATGATGGCATTGTACTGATTTATGTAGATGACATCATTCTTAGTGGTGAAACATTGATGGTATTGAGAAAACCAAGAAAAATCTATCTCTAGAATTTAAGATGGTAGATCTTGGTCAACTTCACTTTATATTGGGCATAGAAGTACTTAAAGGTTCAGATTTCATCTTCATTAGTCAATCTAAGTATGCTCAAAGTTTGCTCAATAGATTCAAGATGCAAGATTGCAAGCATGTAGAAACACCAATGGAGCAAGATGTAAAAGTGCTCAATAAAAGTGATGAAGCATCCTTTATGGACAACACTCTTTATAGGTAACTTATAGGCTCCTTAATGTGGATCACCATAACTAGGCCCGATCTATGCTTTAGTGTGTGTAGGCTAAGTCAATATATGCAAGATCCATGTGTGCTGATTATAAAGCACCAACTTTGCTAGTTATGGGACTAAGATGCTTTTACCATATTTAGACACTATATTTGGTAATTGCTTTTAGGTTGCTTTTGCATGGATGGCATAGACTATTGCTTCTAGCAGCCTCCTCTTTCTATCATTCTTCTTCTCCTTCATCTAAGCAAGTTCCTTTGGTGTTGACTTGCCTTATCATTGATGTTTGTTGTACTTGCTGTGTTATGTAATAGTCAACTCCAATCTAGAAAGTAGACATAATTCCATCAAACCTTCGAGAAATGGGAAGTGGGAAACAATAATTGAGAAACAGGGTATGGGAAAAGGGGAAACGCCACGTTATCGAAAAGAAAGTGAGAGAAAAAGTGATGTACATTGCAAGGGAGAAAAATCATGTTGAAATAAAAGTCAACAAAGTCCTAGAAATTGCTCAAAAGTTCTAATTTGGCCTTGAAATGAATGAGATGTGTTTTGTTAAGTGGAAAGGCATTTCCCGATGGACCATATGCGGAGACATTCCCGTAGCACGTTTTACATAACGAATCCCAGGTGTTCCCTAATTTAGAAAATCCTATACAACATTAAGGGGGAGTCAGCACTATGAATGGCATAGAATTATTTCACTCTACTTGTATTAGATTCAATTAGAGCTATAGGATTCAAGGATCTTGGTGTGAGCAGCGAAGTAAGATATCACATAAGCTAGGCCTTAATGATTATAATCGCACTTGGGTCACACTTGGGCCACACATGTGACTCTTTTGTAAAGACCAAAGACTTTGGCTCATAGAAAATAGTTCCACTAGAAAACATTGTCATACACAAGGTTCCATACTCATTCATTTGTATGGTCACTTGCGACTCTTAAAACCTATGTTGACATTCAAACAATATGTGATCACCAAGGTTTTCTCATTTGATATTCATCGTATGTGAGCAAATAGTTTTTAAATAGGTAAGTGCATATATTCATGTTAGAAAGTCAACTGTTCCAAGGATGTAACATTAGATTATTCCATGTTGACATTAACTTCTCTTTGAGATGTTATGCATGCCTCCTTATGCAGCTCCATCAAAGCATTTATTACTACTGAGAAACCTATTGTGGAACTACTAGTGACTCATTGGAAAGTGGCTGATGTGGCCCAGTTAGGCTACTGATGTGGCCCAGTGAGGTGTCTTAGTTTACTCCTAGACTAAGGAGGGTCTTGGAGGGTCTAAGTGTCCCCATAGGCCTCCCTTTGGGGAGAATTTGGATTAGTGGACAATAGCTACATGTTGCTAGGCTTCTATATGACTTTCTTCATCTATATGATACGTTGGGGTCTACTTGTGTGTATCCAATCACCCATCTATTGCTACTTTCAGATGGCATTTTGGTCTCTGTGGCTTGCTCATAGTCTATACTAAATCGTATACTGCTGCTTTCAAATGGCATTCTTGGTTTATGCAGATTGATTGGGGTTTATTTGGCTTGCTTCCAACATCAATTTCATTTGATGCATGTGTGTGGCAGTCTTGGTCCAGGTGATAGTGGTGTAATATCATCCAACAAGCATCCACTTGTAGCTTCTATCTTCATTTTTGCAATGTTATTACACCTGTGGGCCAGCAAAACTGGCTTGGGGTCTATGTTCAGCAAGTAGATGAACAGTTGTCATTGGAATCAACAGACAGAGATAACAAAGCTCTGCACATGCAAATGCAGCAATAATGCTCAAAGTTGGAGCAATGCTTCTCTTAGCATATATATACTGCATTATAAAAAGAATCAAGATCTTTCTGTTCAACCTTTTAGAATTTCCCTTTCTTAGGGCAAATACAAGCTTTTGTTGTTTCAAACAGCGACCATCAACTACCAAAAAACATTTTGGCTGCCTTCTCCTAGCAAAGTTTAACCATTAAATATTTTTACCCTCATCCACCGGCAAATGGGGTAGGAGGGCAAGCAAAAAAGTTTGTATGCCTTCCATGCAACAATGGCAGGCAAAAAAATTTGCCTGCATTCTCACCCCATCTGCTGGCAGATGAGGTGGGAGGGCAGCCAAAAAATTCGCCTGCCTAAAATTTTTCTGCCTGCCATCGCTGCATGAAAGTCAGGACAAGTTTTTTTGCCTACCTCACAAAAAATTGGAAGCGATTGACACCTAGAGATTCACAAAGATCTCACTCAACTTGTAAACTCAAAAAAAGCTCATAAATGCTATTTATAACCTTTATAAGCAGGAAGACTTCAGTCACGTTTGGGTATATAGGTTTGGAGATCACGGGATAATCTCTTTATATCACAGGCTAAGTATGCTCATGGTTTGTTAAAGAAGTTCAATATGTTGAATTGCAAGGAAATAGCTACACCATATGACTCAAGTACAAAACTTACTGAGGATGAAAATTTAGAGAATGTTGATGAAAAACTCTACAGACAGCTTGTTGGTAGCCTTATCTCTTTGACCACTACATGACTAGATATCTCATATTTGGTGAGTCAGTTCATGTCAAAGCCAAAAGCCACACATTGGAAAGTGGCAAAGAGGATTTTGCAATTGGTATCCGCTATGGTGATGATACTAACATAGAACTTGAAGGTTTTGTGGATGTTGATTGGGCAGGTGGTACCGAGGACAGGAGATCTACTACAGGATACGTATTCAACATTGGTACGAGAACCACTTCATGGAGCAACAAGAAGCAATCGACAATTGCTTTATCTTCTACTGAAGCTGAGTACCATGTGAGGCCGCAGGCGATATGGTTACGATGACTACTTGAGATCTCCAAATACATCCAGAAGGATCAACGACACTTCAATGTGACAATCCGAGTTGCATTCAACTTGAGAAGAATCCAGTTTTTCATAGCAGAACAAAGCACATTGAAGCTCAGCAACATTTTATATGAGAGAAGATACAAAAGTGGCGATGTGGAGCTTATTTAAAGTGACACCAACAATAAAGTGGCAGATATCTATTTGACAAGTTTAGAAAACTCATGGGTGTCATTGATAATCAATTAAACATTAAGGGGGCTGTGTTATAATTATTGATTAATTGATTATTCATCTATTATTATTTAGGAGTTTATGGGCCAGAGCTTGCGAGCTAGTACTAGGGGCCCTTTGCTATATTTAGTAAAGATTAGTAGAACTTTTTAAGTCAAGTTAATGATTCATGTGCTAATAATAAAGAACCAATTTTGCTAGTTATAGGACTACGATGCTTTTACCATATTTAGGCACTACATTTGGTAATTGCTTTTAGGTTGCTTTTGCATAGATGGCATAGACTATTGCCTATAAGTATAGGTTGGCGCCCTCCTCTTTATCCTCTTTCTATCATTCTTCTTCTCCTTAATCTAAGCAAGTTCCTTTGGTGTCTATTTGTCTTATCATTGATGTTTGTGGTATGTGTGAGTTCTATTATGTAATAGTCAACTCCGATCTAAAAAGAAAGTAAGAGAAAAAGTGATGCACATTGCAAGGGAGAGAAACTATGTTGAATTGGTCATCCTTTCGTACGAAAGCAGGAAACAAACATGATGGAAAATACCAACCTACAACTCGAAGTAAACTCCAGTGTTGATACACCTGCAACGTGAGCCCTTTTAACGTGCTGCTGAATTTCCATCTTTTTCACTTCCACAACTGCTATATCACCGTCAGCACTTCCACTGCAAGAACATACGTACAGAACTTGAATTGAGCAGGAACACCACACAATATTGCCTTAACAGATTTTATATACTAGTAAAAATTAAAGCCACATATGATGGATAACACTTCAATTATTGAAAAAAATCTCCTAGAAATTGACACTTCTATGACAACTTTCAGAGGCCTCAGCAAGTAATGGTGAATGTGACTGTGAGCAATCTACACATTTTCTGAGAATACCAAATGCTCTCTCTAAAATAAAAAAAAATTCATGCAAGGACAAGTTTTGTAAAAATTTTAAAGTGAATGAAAAGTAGGGAATGACATTGGGTTATCTTAGATAGACTGTTTAGGACTGTTTGGCTGCCTTGAATAGACCTAGCTCATATGCAATGAGACAGTTGTAGTTTCTCATGACTTGTGTTCTCTCTCATATGTTTGGCTATTGTTTCATCACAATAGAAATCTTGTCTTGAGTACTTGTATGAGCAAGTCGGTTTTCTAACGGCAGGTTGCAGAGTGCCAAGACATGTAGAAGCAGAGGATGTGGATACTTTTGTCAAGTATTGTTACTTCAGGACTAACAGAAAGTCAGAATTTTGAAACAATTTTGTGCACACACAATGGGTAGCTGGGTGGTAAGTCTGACTTCACCTTGATATATACTCATACTTGTGACATGGACCATCCACTGCAGATAATTTAAGCGACTTTGATCAGCTAGGTGCAGATTCATTAATCATGTTACATTGCAAGACACTGCAGTTCGATAGGTTGTTAAGTAGTATGATTTGGACATATTTCACTAATTCATGGTTTCAGAGTGCCTTTCAGATTTGGGTCCTGACTCCTTCATTCAAAACCATTGAGGCTTCAGTAACAAGAATCATAAGTGTTCAATATCAAGCTCAGCATGACAGCTCCACTCATCTTTTTTCAAACTAAATGTAGCTTATGTCTTTTAAATAGAGCAGGATATCTCCGTACTGATGGCTGCAATTCCGGACACAGCTTTTCCAGCAGAATGTTCTAGTTGAGGTTTATAAAAGGTGAGTCACCCATAGATTATACAAACTAAGGATTATCCATTCAGAAAAACTTGTGAGAATGTAAACACTCTCCTACTTCTACAGCTGTGGAAATAGCATAAAAAAAATTTCTTTTCTTGACACGCATGTTCCCAAAAGAATATCATACATGGCAAGGCGTTTTCCATCTGCTGCAATAGCAAACGCTGAGATTGGTGTGTCCTGACATCGCTTGGATCCAAGCTTGTTCCAAGTATCAATTTCCCAAACTGCAATGATGCCTTTCCCACCTGCAGTATTTTTTGAAGTGTAGAACCAAGTTAGAAAAAAACTACTATCTTTACAAAAGGATCAAAATGTGGTTGCATTTCACTGATACACTCCCTAAAGAGTGGGCAACGTGTCTGTACTTTTTTTTACAGTTACAAAGAGAAACGGCAGCTCCGCATTTCGCGAAAACCTGCAAAATCCAAAACTCTCTTCCTTGAAAAGAGAGAAAATAAAATGTCAATGATACCCATCAAAGTGAGAAAAGAACATACAGATTTTAGACATGAGCTTCGGAAGAAGGCACTAGCAACCTTAACACTACAGAAATTGTTGCATACCTGCATGCCCCAGTTCGAATCTCCAGTTCGAACCGCTTCGAACCGGCTAGGTCAGGTTCGAATCGGCCGATTCGAACAATTTTTCATTTTTTGGGGCCGATTTGAAATTTTTTTACACGGTAACTGATTCGAACAGTTTCCGATTCGAATCGGCTTGATTCGAACTGCTATTCTTTGTTCGAATCGCCGATTCGTGAAACACTGATTATTGTTGGCTTGAAGTCTATGATTAATATGGCTTAAAACCAAAGCTTAACGAATTGTAAAGCTAGTGATCATGTGAACTTGTTCATCTCATGCTGCAAGACATTCATGCTTGATGAGTCAAAGGGCTACACATACCATAACCTACTACGGAATCCTTGAAAGATTAGAAATTAAAACCACGTAATTAGTAACCTGGAAAACTTACTTTATCTCGTGGCAATAGGACCAATGGAGCTGCCTTAGAAAGATCCCATACACGACATAAGCCATCGTCTCCAGTAGATACTAGAAGGCTGGCATCCAAACTGCATTAAGTAGGACATGAGTAAGAATCTTGTTTTCAAGATGCTAATGCAAACAGTCGGTAAAGTAAAAGAAGTCATTTATAATCGTTAACAACAATCTGACTTCAAATGCAGATCAATGATGCAAATGAGACAATAAATAAGTCAACAATGATATTGCAGTCATCTGTACCTGAAATCCAAATCCTTTACAGATTTATGTGCTTTTGGTTCCTCTAGGATGACCGATAAGCTTGGCCACTCAAACACCCTAAGGTATCCATCCTGGAAACAATTGCAATTTATTGAGCTTTTCAAAAAGCTGCCACTTATCAAATTAGTAGTGACCCATGCTACTAAAACTACTTTCATAATGATGACTCGTTTTCTTTCTGAATGCTTGGTTCATCATGTTGGTCTTACCAAAAAGGTACGACTTCTTGCTGTTATATGAAACTGTATTTGAAACTATTGGATCCATTTGGAGGCATTACAAGGGCCTATTGCAGATTTGCACCTTGAAGCATTTCTATGCAAATAAGAGATTGTCACGTGAAAACGAAGTGGTAGTGCATGGAGCACCTAAAGGAAAGTTATATGTTAAATGGATGAAAGTCGTTACAATCTGGCGAAGTTTCGCCAACTAATGGGATCCCAGCATAATCATAGCCAACCCAGACAGGCTTCTCAATAATGAATTTGCTGGACAAATTACTACCAGAACATGATCCTTACCAGATCAGGAGCCCTACCTTCCCTCCAGTAGCAAGCCTAGAACCATCTGGGCTGAAAACCATGCGATCCTGGAGTCCCACATTTTGTAAAACTGAAAGATTTCGATCTGAAACTGTCACCTTCACATCTGTGTCTTTTGATAGCTCCAACAATCTGTCACCACACAATTATAGAGTCAAGCATCTACGTCTCAACAGAATCACAAACAGGGCTGCTCATACTAGTTGCATTTGTTAATTATTTACTAAGAATCATCTATGCACTCAATTATCATGACTGACCAGCTAAAATTAGAAAAAGGTTTTAAAAAAGCATTCCAAATGTTCACAATTTTGGCCGTCAAATTAGGCTTTACCATCTATAAGCAAGTGATTTGATCTCCTTGGATAAATTTCACCAAAAAGTATTCAGGAATCAATAGGCAACAGAACATGAACCTTTCTTTCTTTTCAAGTTAATCTAGATAATGGGATACTTCATTAACCAGATACTCTCTTTTCAAGCCAATGGAAAGGCCGAATGCCCCAAAGAATCTCACAAAAACATTATGTTAGGCCTGGCAAAATGAATGATGGTTAAACCCTGCCCCTAGCTAGCACCATCCTGGCTATGCGCATGCGCATTACCATCCACCAACTCCTAGGTAGGTAGAATGAATGGTAATTGAGATCTCCTACCCTTGTATACCTGCAAGGTAGGAGTCTCCATGCCAAGCACATATTCCACAAGTCACTGATCAAGTCAATAGGCCCAATTCAATGTCAATTTCAAGTTAAGTGTGGGACCCAAGGGGTTGGGTGGCTAACAGATGCATGAGACTTTGAATAAGTCACAAATTTTGTTTCTTACCAGGAAGCTATAAAATCTCAAAATGACCACAAGAGAGTCTATTACAGAGTACAATACAAGAGTGAAGGAGCTAAAAGATCAACTCATGGCCATTGGAGAAACAGTATTGATACAGTCTTAGCATCGATTGTACTTAACAGTTTACCACTTGCTTATCAAAGATTTATGATGACTCTTACTGTGAGAGGAACAAATTGAGGAGTTAAATGCTCTTCTATTACAAGAGGAAATGAGACGTTTCAATTTCATGTCTAGAGATGACCGGCCTTTCTAATAAAGCAATTTCAAGACAATAATAGAAGAGATAAAGGCAAGCAAAAGAAAGGTAAAGTAAACAAGAAGAGGACAAAGAGAAGAACCAGGATGGTGGATCCAAGTGCACATATTCCTCAAGATGCGTAGAAAAAGTTGGATGCCATGGCTATATGTGTTTATTACTCAACTATGACGATAAAAAAAAACTTACAGGTTTAAAAAGGTCAACAATAGTAGGGATGTTAATTTTGATGAAGATGGAAATCAAGATCATTTGTCAGGATACAATAAGTTCATCTTCTAGCAAATTTTGATTGCTACTGATGAGCCTATTTTAGAGATACTAGAGAGAATCCAGTTGGAAATTCAAAGTCATAACAAGAGCATAGTGGTCATGAGCAAGGTCAAGAGGAGAAGCATAAAGAGAGGCCTTAGGTTTGGAATGTATATTCACCACCAACATCTTCTACAAAGCTACAACATTGCCACCAGACATTGGGTTGGCGAGACCTGGCAGCACTACAGCTGCAGAGGATACCAATGCACCCCGTCCCCGTGCAGGAGCAGGTGAACTTTGAAATCTGAAATTTGACTGTTCTTGTTAGCTTTCAACTTGTTATGTAATATGTGCATTGTACTATGATTGCCTTTGGAAATTTCTCTTTGCCAATGATTGCAATTTGCCATTATGCACATGATTCGTGAATCTTGATTCCTGATTCATCATTCCAATTTCCTTAGTCTTGATTTGAACATAGAACACTGAATCATGTCACATGATGTCCATTGTGAACAAGACCTTTAGAGCCCTAGAATCAGACTCCTCCCACATCATTGGCTTCAGAGCTTATGGGCATGCCTCTCTTCCTCAGCTCATCACAATCGACCATTTCGGATCACTCCCTCCTACTTCTATCCCTTGGTCATCATAGTACCACATTCACAACACACCGTCCCACTCATCACCATCGCCCGGTTTTCTCTCCATCCGGTTTTCCCCTTTACACCGAGTCGCTAGTTACTTTTCTCCAAGACTTCCCCTTCACCTCCTCAGTTGACCAACAAACTATCTTTTTATCTCAGTCTCTTTTGCAATCTGCCAATACTGCCTATCCTTCGAAAAGCTTCCCTTCGCATAAACGCACTCACAACAAATGGTATGATACAGAATGCTTCTCATTGCATAAACAAGTTGTATACGCTAGATACCACTCTCCTCACACCCTATCCTTGAAACAAAAAGAATATCACAAAGTGACTCTGAAAAAAAAGACAACTTATCTCCAATCCTTGGGACAAAAACTTGTTGATGCTATTGCCTCCCCATCCTCCCATTTCTTTTGGCGGATGTTCTCTAAAAACCCTTATAAACCCGCTCCTATTGCTATTGAATCATGGATGAATTATGCTACTAAGCTTTATACAGTTGACTCTCTTTCCATTTCTCTTTCCCCATGCCCTTCAGAATTCACCCTCTTTACCCCGTCCATGGTTGAAAATGCCATCCAAAATGGTCAAACCCAAAAAGCCACTGATGTTGACCTCCTAAGTATGGACTTCCTAAAACCAGTTGCTCACGATATTGCCCCATACATTTATATCTGATCTCCCGAATGGGACACATGCATAAATCCGCCAGCAGATTTACAGAGCTTACATCAGCACAGTGTGGTCTCACCCAGATCCAACACGGGTCGAGCTTCATTTTTATCACACTCATCTTCTTCAGCTTGATGTTTCCGGGCTTCCCATTCGGCCGGGTTATTTGTCTCAGACGTTATCTTTCGGCCTGCGTTACCGTCTTGGTCAATTTAGGGTCTCTTCTCACCAGCTTGCTATTGAGACAGGCAGATACACAGACACACCTCGACCGCTACGGATTTGTCAGTGCTACTCTTTACAGGAGATTGAGGATGAGTTCCATTTTATTTTCCGATGTCCAGCCTACTATGAGATCAGAGGCAGATACCATTGCTTATACAGAGATACTCCACTTACACTTGCTTCTTTCCTTGCCTTCTCAGATGCGAGATGTGTTGTTTTATTATTGCGAGAGTTGTTTACTCTGAGATCTTCCTTTTTATTGGATGTTTATGATGTGGATCATAGCCAGTCCCACATTACGCACTTTTTCCAGAAGAGGGATAGAGATGAGACTTCTGACAGTGAGATAGACATTCCAGTACGACGTCCGAAGCTCCAGCATCCTCTTCGCTCCTCCAGGCCCAGGGTTCTTCACCGGAGGCCAACACCTGCTTCTCACCATATCACGCAGTTTTTTATATCCACTTAGCTAGTTAACTAACTTATTTCAGTTTTCTCTTTCCCTTTGTGTAGCTGGTGGTTAAGCTACTGATATTGTACCCTCAACAGAGCTGGAGGTTAAGCTTTGTTTCTCTCTCTGTTTTCTAGTGTTGGTTTAGTTGTTAGGAATAAGTCCTACGTGGACAATGCTCCTTTTTTGATGTATTTTCTACTTCTCATCCTCTTTCCTTTGGGCTTCGATATCAGGTAGGACAGTTACGAGTCTCTTCACACCAGCTAGCTATCGAGACAGGTAGATATTCAGGCATTTCGACAGAGCATCGGGTTTGCCAGGTATGCACATTGGGAGTAGTGGAAGATGAGTTCCATTATATCTTCACATGCCCTACATACTATGAGAATATCATTGTTTATCTTCACATGCCCTACATACTATGAGATACGTGGTCGATATCATTGTTTATACTGGGACACCCCCCTTACCCTCAGTACCTTTTTGGAGTATCAGGATCCTAGATGTGTCGGCCTTTTACTACGAGAGATGCTTACGTTGAGAGCCTCTTTGATACCTTTGGAGGGTACTACCAATTATGGCCAGCATCTTATCACTAGCTTCTTTCAGAAGCGTGAGCACAATGACATGTCAGATGATGAGGCAGTCATACCGGTGAGGGCGAAGGCCCAACATGTTCAGCCACCACCTCCTGCCAGATCTATACGAGCTGCCAGAGCTTCTCGACACCAACCATGGATCACAGCTTCTACAGCTTCTATGGATATCAGACGCTTTTTTCGAGATTGATATTATATTCTTTTCGAGCAGGTGGTTAAGCTCTAGCACCTGTACCCTCTTCAGAGTTGGAGGTTAAGCTCTTACATGCTTTTTATGATTCTATGTTTGACGTGTCTTCTGACTAGCTAGAGAGAGTTTTATATTGTTTTCTCACTTAGCTTAGCGATTTTGTATGTTGTCCGACACAGACAGTGCTCCTACGAGATATGTACATATTTCTTCTGTCTTATGTGCCCGTGGGCGCCCAACAGACATTAATATAATTTCTTCTTCTTCTTCTTCATCTTCTTCTTCTTCTTCTCCCTCCTTCTCCCTCCTCTCTCTCTCTCTCTCTCTCTCTCTCTCTCTCTCTCTCTCTCTCTCTCTCTCTCTCTCTCTCTCTCTCTCTCTCTCTCTCTCTCTCTCTCTCTCTCTCTCTCTCTCTCTCTCTCTCTCTCTCTCTCTCTCTCTCTCTCTCTCTCTCTCTCTCTATATATATATATATATATATATATATATATAGCAGCTAGCTATACAGCTAAGACTCGTCCTCTTAGCTCTAGAGTACGATTTCCAAACTGGAGATTTGAATTTGTTAGAACCGGATGTCCGATGAATCACGAATCAGACATGAAACATTACTTGAATGCTTAATGTACAGTGTAGTATGTACTATGTATACAACCTAAGTTGTAGAATATAGATCCTGAATTCATGCCTAGATACCTTAAAAGCCAAAAATTTGCAACTTGACCAATTTGGCCAATTCGGTTTCCAGATGGGCGATTCAAATCGGTTTGAACCGGTCGAATTGGGTCAATTTGATAGGCCGATTCGAATCGGCCATGAAACTATAATCTTATTATGACAAGTACAGATGTGTAGCTAATAAATAAGATCAAGAAAGATCTTTCTTCAAAGTTTCACATGAAGGATCTTGGAGCACTACAACTCTTTCTAGAGATTTGAGGTTTAAAGATCTATACATGGTATATTCATTTCCCAATTTAAGTATGCTCATGAACTTTAGTCAAAATCCAATTGCACACCAAATGATTCAAGTTTGAAGGCAACAGAAACGGAGGATGATAAAGAAGTAGATGAGACTTTATATACACATTTGCTTGAAAATCTAATCTACTTGACCTCGGCCTAAAATATCTAATGTTTTGAATTTGAATAGTACATTGGAAAATAGCTAAAAGAATTTTGAGATACGTTCAAGGTACAATCAAGCTTGGCATTCGGTACAAAACAAATCACAATAATATGAAGTTACAGGGGTATGTAGATGCTGACGATAGAAAAGCCAAAACAAGGTTAACTTTTGATCTTGAAATTAGTGCTATCACGTGGACTTTCAAGAAGCGCTATCATATGGAGTTCTAAGAAGCATCCTACTATAGCATTGTCTCCTACAAAGGCAGAGTATCATGCTGCTACTACATGTGTTTCATGTGAAGCAGTTTGCCTCAAGTGGATGTTAAATGATCTTTACACGAAGTAAGAGGGTCCTCTACAACACTTTAGTGTGACAACCAAAATTCTATCGAATTGGCAAAGAATCTTGTTTTTCATAACAAGGCCAGAGACATTGAAGTTCAGCAGCACTACATACAGGAAGGAAATTTTGAACTTAACTACTGCCATACAAATGACCTCAGACCAAGTGGCGGACATCTTCACAAAGGGGCTTGGTATTTGAGAAATTCAAATACTTGGAGTAGTAGATCACCAATTAAACATTAAGGGGGAATGTTAGAAATAATGATTGATTGATACCCCCTAATAATAGCCTCTCCCAGTACACACATGCATTCACGTCCACTTGACACACTCGACATACTTATTTCCCAACTCCCTCTAGAATCACATGATTATGTCAAACAAATTATCTACAGAAATATATTTAGGATGTCTGATCAAGCACATTGGGGGTTAAAATAGAATTTCAAAGGACATATTTACTGAAGGTAGACCCTGCTGGGTTTCCTACCCTACCCCCTTACCTAGATTTTGGCTAATCTTATAACCTTCGGATTGCATTGGGACACCTATGGATTTTCACACACCAAATACAAGTAGAGGTTGGGCGCTTCTAGGAGATACCACAAGGAGGAAAAGATCTATTAGAAGTGTATCATGGGGGTGGCTAAGTCAGAGGAGCACTTTATCTTCCAATGGCCTTTCTAGCTCATCTCAACGAATTATATCCTTCTACACACCCTTATCTACTTTGGCCACTATCACGCCCTCTTCAAACTTCATGGATTCGCTTAATAGTCTCACTTTATATCATGAGCTACATTTGTAAAGCTACACATGGCCTAATCTAGTTTTCATTTTCAGATTTGACATTATGCACTCCAATCTTATTAAATCAATTAGCTAGTTGCTTCGGAGACGTTTTATACGCTCCCATGCTAAGTAACATGGTTGATATATACACTCAATCTTATGTACCTTTTGGTACCCAAAAGACATTAATGCAGCTCTTTCTCTCTCTAGGGCAGCTCCACATATCTTCTCATCAACTACGAGTAGAGACTAGCACTTTCCAAGGGATTTTCATACATGAAAAGAATTGTCAACATTGTTCGTTGAATGAAGAGAAGATTGAGAAGCATTTTATATCTCATTACCCGTTATATTACAAAAATAGGAGAAAATAACATTGCCTTTTTCTAAGATCAACTAGTCACACTTCACTCCTTGTTTTCATACAAGGATCAAAGATGTGTATCATTCATGATGTGAGAGAAGTTTTATCAATATGTCAACCTAGGACAAAGGCAGAGATTGACTCAAAGCATGATCAAAATTCTGTTTAAACATAGTGTACACAGATCTTGAAACTATCTACACCGCGAGCTAGACATCTAGTGGCTCACACATGCTCGGTTCATTGAAGGCTACCACATGCAATAGCGACATCTTCTATTGCATCTTTTCTCAAGCCAAGCTATCAGAGATAGTTGATAGTCAAGAGGAATTGTCATTATTACTGTCATTCTTATTTCATTTAGTTATAGCAGGTCTTACATACTGGTTCTATTAATATCCTAGAACACATCAATTTGATGTCACTTTTGTTTTTGTTTGTATATTGGAGACTTATTACTCTCCCACAATAAAAGTCAAACTTGAAAAGGACTTTTTCAATCTCATGTACCTTTAGGTACAATAGAGACATTGATAGATCTTCATTTTTACCCCATCTAAATCACAAGCTATAGTTCCTTACAAAATGTCCTACAATGTGTAACGTATATAGCAACGTACAATTTGGATGTGGAAATTGCATAAAGTTTTTTGAAACAATGTTTTTCCAAATGATATGGATCTCGGACATAGCAACAAATCTAATTGCACTTTCGTAAAATTCATATTGAACAAGCCGATCACAAACACATTTATTTTGATATTTGCAATGATTAGAAAATACAATCTGATGAAAACTGTCAACCATGATTGGTTCCTTGACGTGATTGAGCTTAAAACCTTGTGACAAGCTAAAAACGACTTAAGAGAAACTAATAACAACACTCACGTGCAATTTTTGGAAAATGAACAAATCACTCCATCTCCCCAAGGGTGTACAACAATAGCATGTGGCGCATCTTCAAAAAGTAAAGGTTCACCCTGCAAAGTATTACCTTGAAATTCAGATCTTTGTACTAATGAAGTAGCTTGTTTCCAAGTATTCAAAACGGATAGTAGCTCTATAAATCCTTCAATATATGCCCTATGAATCAATATTTACAAAGCAGCTTGCTTGAAAACATTGTAGCCCGTTACAAAAGGCGACTATAGTCCTCTAGAAGTAGATCTTTAACATGAAATAACCAAAAAAAGATATGCATATCAACTAAAATTGTCAAGTTACATTTGCATAAGTCCGTGTAAGCAGATAAATTTGCTTAAGTATTTGGATCTAGTCTGGAAAGATATCCCTTGAATAAATTAGCATAGATGTTTTTTGTGCTCTTAGCCTTGATCTAGCATGACTAAAAGGGTTCACTCATCCCAAGGTATATGAAAATAAGCTACAATATTAATCAATAACCATTACAAGAATGAGAATCTTAGGTTACTATTGGCATGCCATGAGTAGTGATCATTGGACCCATTTGGCAAATCATAATGAAGGACCATATGGACTATGGTATTGCCAAGCCATCCAACAACTGCAGCCCGGGGAGTTTAGTGGTTGGCATTGGGGCCTGTGAACAAGGAGTTGGTGTTGTATTAGTGTATATAATGATATTTTACTTTGGTATGCTTTGTTCTAGTGTGAGATACTGGATTCGACTTCGAAAACGGATACTAGTCCTACTAGCACTCACACAAAACTCAAGCATAGAGAGAATTCAGATCATAGGAGAATTGAGCAATTGCTCTAGCTTAATAGAATTGAATGGAATGATTGTGGTGGGGCGCCAGCCTTCTTAAATAGTTTCTCTAATGAATTGATAAAAGCTAATGAGCTGGATTTTTCGCCAATTTAATACAACTCTGATTGTCACATTGAAGTACCGTAAGTGAATCTTGTACCATATGTAGATCATGTAGAATCCTTCGTAACCATATTGCTTCACATGTTGCACTCGTAGTAGCTCGATATTCTGCCTCTGTAGATGATAAAGCAATAGTATGCTGCTTCTTTGAACTCCAAGAGATAGCACCAGAACCAAGACTAAAAACATAACCTGTAGTAGATCTTCGATCTTCCGCATCTCCAGCCCAATCAACATCCACATATCCCTGTAACTTCATATCATCCTGTCTCATAGAGAATACCAAATCTCAAAGTGCCCTGGATATATCTGAGTATTCGCTTAGCAACTTTCCAATGGATCTGCTTATGCTTAGCCATAAACTGACTAACCATACTCACAGCATAAGCAATATCTGGTCTTGTAGTAGTTAGATAGATTAAGCTTTGAACAAGCTTTCTCTATAACGTCTCATCTACATCCTGATCTTCTTCAGCTTTAGTAAGCTTACATCCACTATCATATGGTGTTGAAATAGGCTTGCACTCTGACATATTGAACTTTTCAAGAATTTCATGAGCATACTTAGATTGAGAAATGAATAGTCCCTGTGCTACTCTCCATACCTCAATCCCAAGAAAATATTGTAGTGAACCAAGGTCTTTCATATCAAATTCCGATGAGAGATCTTTCTTGATTCCCTGAATCATACTATGATCTGATCCTGTAATAATAAGATCATCCACATACATTACTACAATAACAATATGATTATTCCTGACCAGAATATAAAGTGTATGCTCTGAACTACTTCTCTGAAAGCCAAGCTCCTCAAAGTATGTGTCAATCCTCGTGTACCACGCCCTGGGTGCCTGCTTAAGTCCATATAGTGCCTTGTCCAACCTGCAAACCTTGTCTTCATGTCCTGCTACTATGTATCCCTCTGGCTGCTCCATGTAGACTTCTTCCTCTAGAAATCCATTCAGGAATGCACGCTTTACATCCATTTGTTGAATATCCCATCCAAACTGAGCTGCCAATGATAAAACAGTCCTCATAGTAGTAGACTTAGCAACCGGTGCAAAAGTTTCCTCATAGTCAATCCCTTCTTGTTGAGCATAACCTTTTGCCACCAATCTTGCCTTATGTTTAGCTATAGAACCATCTGATTTGTACTTAGTCCTATAGACCCACTTGCATCCAATGGCCTTTTTACCTGTAGGTAGTTGAACAAGTCTCCAAGTCTTGTTCTTCATGATTGAGTCGTACTCCTCATCCATAGCTTTCCTCCAAATATCCTCTTTTTCAGCCTCTCTGAAAGTAGATGGATCCTTGGTCTCTAATATTGTGCCCATATATGCAAAATATACATCCCCATCTTCATGATGATCCTCTTGTCGAACCTCCTGTCGATCTTGATCTTCATGTTGCTTTTCAAGTCTAGTTGATCTCTTAGTTCCATGTGTACTGGACTCTCCCTGTTCCATAATAACACTATCCTTGATAGTTTCATAGTACCACCTAGGCAATCTTCTAGCTTCTGATGTAGGATGCTTCCTGCTTGGTGAAGTAGGAGGTAAATAAGTATCCCATATACTTTGTTGAAGAGTAATGCCTATTTTACCCCTTTTGGCTAAGCATTAGTTAAGTTGTACATAACTCATGGGGCATGTTTTTTTAATTAAATGCATGACCCCCCCCCCTTTTTTTGTTAAGTTATGTAAATTAGTGCAAGTGGCCCACTTGGCCAAGTAGCTCACTCCCATGGTTGACACCTAGACTTTCCATGCATGTAAAGGAGGTGCTTGCCTCACAAGGGATTTGGAGGACCCACGCCCTCCTCTCTCTCACTAGCAATTCATTTCTTCTTGAGACTTTTGAGTTTGTGAGATGCTCATGCAATTCTCCTTGTGTGTGATATTTCCATAGCCAAGTTTTCTCAAGCTTTCATAGTTGATCTAGCATCTGAGTTAAGATACTCCATAGCTAGGTCTTGTAATTCTTCATGGTATCAGAGCAGGTTGTCTAGCCTGTGAGTCTGAGAGTGAGAGAAACTTCAGTGCTTAGATTCTTGAGAAGATTCTTATCTTCTACAAGCACCTCAATCTTGAAAGAGGGAGCATTTGATCTACAGGTGTCAGATCAGGTGGAGTCTTGCACTGTTGGTGAGCTATTGGCAAGGGGAGTGGGATGATCCAAAAACTTTCTAAATCTGGCTAAGTTTTGGAGAGTTTTTCTGGAGGAGCTTACACAAAAGTAGGGCGCACTTTCTGTAGGGGCTTCTGGTTTCTGTTCCAGTGGAGCCTAGTGCTTGTGCTAGTGAGGCCACACCAAGTGGCAAAGACAAAAGCAGGAGCTGAAGGGTTGCCTTGAAGTGGCTACATACCCTAGTTTGGGGTTAAACCCTTGTTGTTGGAAGCTGTTCTTTTCTGATCTCTTTCAAGTTGAGCTTCTGTTTTAAGCACAGATTTTAGCATGGCAAGTCTTGGGGAGAGTTTGCTGGGTGAATCTAGCAAACTAGATGGCACAAACTACAGAGTGTGGAAGTTCAAGATAGCCAATATCTTGATGGATAAGAATTGCTGGGAGGTCATGACAGGTACAGAACCTGTACCAACATCTGATCCTGAATTGAAGGACTACATGAACAGGAGACATAAAGCTCATAGGATAATCAACCTTTCTGTCAAGGACAATATTATTCCTCACATTTGCAATGCAAGGGATGCAGCTGATGCTTGGACAATTCTGAAGTCTATGTTTGAAACAGTGGATTCAGCCAAGCTGGTGTATTTGCAAAACAGGTTACATACTCTCAAGATGGAAGCAGGTGCAACAATTGGTGATCATATTACAAAGGTCAAGGACCTATTGGATCAGCTTGCTTCAGTTGGAGAGAAAGTAAGTGACAGGAGTATTGTTCCCATAGTCTTGAACAGCTTGTCATTCAACTATCAAGACTATGTGATGTCCCTTTCTGCTAGGGAGAAACTCCCAACCTTTGGGGAGTTATGTGGTCTTCTTTTACAGGAGGAGATGAGAAGGAAGAATCTTTCTGAAAGGGAAGATAATCCAGAGCTTGCATTTGCTTCTAAGAAGAAGCAAAAGTTTCAGAAGAAAGGCAAAGGCAAAAAGAAGAACTCAAAGCAAAGCTTGGAGCAGCAGGTGTCCAACTTACAGGTTGGAGAGGAGTCAAGCACCAATTCCTCATCCACACCCAAGAGGAAGGGCAACTGCAACTATTGTGGTAAGTATGGGCATTTTGCTTTTGAATGCAGGAAGAAGCAAAGTGATCAGAAGAAGGGAAAGAACCAGCAGAGTCACTTTGTTGACAAAGTTGCAGAGGAGGAGCAATCTGGTGTGCTTGAGCTATTCACCGCAGCCCTATCATCTGAATCCACATTTGGTGGATGGTATATTGATTCTGGAGCCTCAAAGCACATGACACCTCATAGAGATTGGTTCAGCACCTATGAGGAGACAGAAGATAGCCAGCATGTTTGCCTTGGAGATAATTCTACACGTATGGTGAGGGGCAAAGGTACAGTTGCAATACAGCTATCATCAGGTGAGGTGAAGGAAATTAAAAGTGTGTTGCATGTACCAGGGTTGGCTAAGAACTTGTTATCTGTTGGTGCCATTACCAAACAGAACATGGTGGTAGAGTTTAATGATTCTAAATGTTTGGTAAAAGACAAAGATAAGAACTTCAAAGTGGTAGCCAAGGGAATGCAAGAAGGAGGTCTTTACAAGCTTTTCACAACCATTCCTAGCCAAGAGGCCTTGTCTGCAAGAGATACTAATCGGGACAAGCTTTGGCATGAGAGATATGGTCATTTGAGTTACAAAAGTTTGCAAGTTTTGAACAGGCACAAAATGGTAGTAGATCTTCCTAGCATTAAGTCTTCTTCAGATACATGTGAGGCTTGTGCATTAGGGAAGCAACAGAGGAAAAAGTTTCCAAAGGAGAAAGCTACCAGGGCCAAGGGCATTCTTGAACTTGTGCATTCAGATTTATGTGGTCCCATGCAGGTCAAATCAGCAGGGGGGGCATACTATCTCATGACCTTCGTAGATGATTTCTCTCGGAAGGTATGGGTCTATTTTCTGAAACTGAAATCTGAAGCGTTCAAATACTTCAAACAGTGGAAAGCTATGGTGGAAAACCACACAGGAAAGAGGTTAAAGACTCTCAGGTCAGATAAGGGTGGTGAGTATATTTCTGATGAGTTCAAAGATCTTTGCAAAGCTTGTGGGATAAAGAGACAGTTTACTGCTCCACATACACCGCAGCAAAACGGCGTGGCTGAGCGGAAAAACAGGTCTATAGTTGAGTGTGCGAGGAGCATGCTCAAGGCAAAGGGGTTGCCAAATTCCTTTTGGGCAGAAGCGGTAGCAACTGCTGTTTTTCTATTGAATAGAAGTCCAACCAAAGCAGTTGAAGGAATCACGCCAGAAGAGGCATATAGTGGCAAGAAGCCCAAAGTGGGCAGCCTTCGAGTATTTGGGTGTACAGCATATGCACATATACCAAAGGACTTGCGGAAGAAACTTGATGCAAAATCCGTAAAGTGTGTCTTTCTTGGGTATAGTGAAGGTGAGAAAGCTTATGTGCTATATGATCTCGAAAACAGGAGGAAGATCCTAAGTCGAGATGTCATCTTTGATGAAGAGCATGCACCCAAGATACAGGAGCAGGAGAAGGAAGGAATTACTGAGTTCATACCCTTGATTGATTCCACGGATGAGGATCCTAGTCAAGAGTCCCGTAAGCCTCAAGTGCAGGAGCAACAACAGGAAATCGAACCTACTAGTTCGAGACCTCTTTTTGGCCAAGTACCAGAAGCAGAAGTTGGGGACAAACGGAAGACTAAAACAGTACCATGGGATACGTGGTCACCATCCACATCACCTACTGCTAGGAAGAAGCTACCTAGGTGGTATTGGGAAACAATCAAAGAAGGTCAAATGATTGAAGAAGGAGAGAGCAGTGAACAGGGTGTCAGAAGATCTCTTAGGTCTCATGAGAGACAAGAGACTAACTTTGCTCTTATGTCCACTATTCTGAATGCAGATGAGCCACAATTCTTTCACGAAGACGTGAGAGAAAAGGTATGGCAACATGCCATGCAGGAGGAGTACGACTCCATTGTCAAGAATGACACATGGGAGCTCACTACATTGCCAGAAGGGAAGCAACCAATAGGTTGCAAGTGGGTCTATAAGACCAAGTTTCATGCCAATGGAACAGTGGACAAGTACAAGGCAAGGTTGGTGGCGAAAGGCTATGCTCAGCAAGAGGGGCTAGACTATGATGAGACATTCGCACCTGTTGCTAAAATGACATCTATCAGGACTGTTTTGGCTATAGCCTCATATTTTGATTGGGATGTCCATCAAATGGATGTCAAGAGTGCCTTTCTTAATGGGCACCTACAGGAGGAGGTTTACATGGAACAACCGCAGGGATTTGAAATAACTGGCAAGGAGAATCTGGTTTGCAGGCTTAGGAAAGCCTTGTATGGGCTCAAACAGGCGCCAAGGGCTTGGTATAGCCGAATTGATGAGTACTTTGCAAGGCAAGGGTTTGAGAAGAGTAAGTCTGATTGCAATCTTTATGTCTTCAGGGAAGGAGAAGACTTTGTGGTTGTTGTGCTCTATGTGGATGATCTACTCATCACGGGAAGCAATAAGAAGCTTATTGCTTGTGTTAACAAGAATCTTCCTAATGAGTTTGAAATGAAAGATTTGGGTTTGCTACACTATTGCCTAGGAGTTGAAGTTTGGAAAGGAAAGCGTTGTCTTTTTATCTCACAGGCAAAGTATGCACAGAAATTATTGAAGAGGTTTAACATGCAAGAAAGCAAACCAATCAGCACACCCATGGATGCAAGCAACAAGCCATCAAAAGATGATGGTCTAGCATTTGCAGATGAGACGCTCTATCGTCAGTTAGTGGGAAGCCTGATTTACCTTACTACCACCAAGCCAAATATTGCTTATGCGGTTGGAATTGCAAGTCAATACATGTGTAAGCCTACCGAAACACATTGGAAGGCAGCCAAGCGGATCCTACGATATGTGAGAGGCACAGTGACTTATGGGATTGGATACACGGATGACGGGAACCTTCAGCTGGAAGGCTATTCAGATTCTGATTGGGCAGGTGATAGAGACGATCGGAGATCGACGACAGGCTATTGCTTCAGCCTAGGTTCAGGGGCTATATCGTGGTGCAGTAAGAAGCAGCCTACTATTGCTCTATCGTCTACCGAAGCTGAGTACAGGGCGACTACGAGGTCCGCCTGTGAAGCCATTTGGTTACGCCGTCTACTTGAGGACATGCAGATTGCTCAAGTAAGACCTACATTGTTACATTGTGATAACCAAAGCTGCATTCAGCTTGCAAGGAATCCAGTCTATCATGCACGGACAAAACATATAGAGGTGGACCAGCATTTTATACGAGAGAAAGTGCACAGTGGGGAGATCGAGCTAGTTTATTGCGACACCAACGACCAGACAGCTGATATTTTTACTAAACCACTTAGTAAAGATAAGTTTGAAAAGTTCAGAACTTTGTTGGGTGTCAGTTTGAATAAAATTGCCACTAAGGGGGGGTGTTGAAGAGTAATGCCTATTTTACCCCTTTTGGCTAAGCATTAGTTAAGTTGTACATAACTCATGGGGCATGTTTTTTTAATTAAATGCATGACCCCCCCCTTTTTTTGTTAAGTTATGTAAATTAGTGCAAGTGGCCCACTTGGCCAAGTAGCTCACTCCCATGGTTGACACCTAGACTTTCCATGCATGTAAAGGAGGTGCTTGCCTCACAAGGGATTTGGAGGACCCACGCCCTCCTCTCTCTCACTAGCAATTCATTTCTTCTTGAGACTTTTGAGTTTGTGAGATGCTCATGCAATTCTCCTTGTGTGTGATATTTCCATAGCCAAGTTTTCTCAAGCTTTCATAGTTGATCTAGCATCTGAGTTAAGATACTCCATAGCTAGGTCTTGTAATTCTTCATACTTGACCTCTCCTTCCTCTTTCCAATTTAATCAAAGACACTTTAGGTTCTTGAATTGGCGTAGGCGATACATGTGTCGATTCAGGTTCCTGTAATAACTCGTCACATAATTCCACCATCTTGATCTTTATCAAAATATATCTCTATATCCTTATGAGTTGCCTCCTCATCAAAGATTACATCCCTACTTATGATTATTTTCTTACTCTCCAAGTCATATAACCTGTATCCCTTCTCTTGATTATCATAACCAAGAAATAAACACTTGGTCGCCTTAGAATCCAATTTGCTCCTTGAATCCTTAGATATGTGAGAACAAGCAATACTTCCAAACACTCTCAAATGACTTACAGCTGGCTTCCGACCCGTGTAGGCTTCCGACCCGTGTAAGCTTCCTCTGGAGTTCCATTCTCTACAACCTTGGTAGGACTTCGATTCAAAAGATAAACCGCCGTCTTAACTGCTTCACCCCAAAACATATTTGGAAGATTTTTACTCTTGAGCATACTCCTCGCAGTTTCCACTATGGACCGGTTCTTTCTTTCCGCAACTCCATTTTGTTGAGGCGTGTCCGTATTTGCAAATTGTCTCTTTATACCATGATCCTTGCAAAACACCTGAAATTCCGTAGAAAGATACTCTCCCCCTTTATCCGAGCGAAGTATCTTAATTTGTCTATCCGTTTCTTTCTCCACATGTGTCTTAAACCATGTGAAATATTTGAAAGTTTCACCCTTATTCTTCAGAAGATAGATCCATGTCTTCCTAGAATAGTCATCCACAAAACAAGTTCTAGAACATTTTTTGCCCTGAATGTATTAGGCAAAAATTTCTTCATATGATATTTGCCTAAGACACAGCCTTCACAAACCTTGTGATCAGAAACGACTTGAGGTAGACCTGTAACCATGTTCAATTTCCTCGAGACTTGTAGGACTTTTGTAATTCAGATGTCCATACCTCTCGTGCCATAACTTACTCAATGATTCAGTATCCGCAACACTTGCATAATGATCCACCACCTGAGCTTGAAGTTTATACAACCGCCCTGCAAGTATGCCTTCAGCTACTACTCATCATTTTTCCTCTTGATGAGACACCGTTGTTCATCAAATTGAACCACCATGTGTTGCTTTGCAACAGCTGATACTGAGAGCAAGTTTTTCTTGATTCCTGGTACATAAAGTACATCCTTTATGTTTCCAATCTTCCCTGAAGGTAGTTGTACTTGTACGATTCCAACTCCCTTTATATTATATGTGTAGTTGTCTCCCAACTTCACATTTGATCCATCATCTGATTTTTGAAAATTAGATAGCCAGTCTCGCCTGGGTGTCATGTGCTTAGTAGCTCCTGAATCAATAAACCAATAGTCTTCTTCCTTCGAGAAGGTACTACCAGAAGATGTCGATGCCGAAAAGAACTCATAGTCTTCAAGATCTAAAGCCCTCAATTTTGCATTAGAAGTTTCTTCATCTTCAGCAAAATTTCCATCTTGCTTTTTCTTGAACTTGTTGTGCCAGCACTCCTTTGCATAATGTCCTGATATTCCGCAAATGAAGCAGTTTCCTTTTCGAAACACTTTCTTTCCATCTTCTGACCGATTTGATTGATTCTCCTCCATATCTTGCTGCTTTTTCTTCTTCTTCTTCTTCCCTTTGCCACCCTTCTTGGAACTTTGCTCTTGCTTCTTTGCCAGGAATGCATGTTCCTTGAAATCGTCCCTGTTGACAATATTTTGTCATCTCATTTCTTCCTGTAGTAAGATGGCATTTAGCTCATCAAAAGAAGGCCTCGTTTCTCTTAACGATAGCATCATTACAAAGTTCTAATAGGCCAAAGGTAGACTATTAAGTACAATGGATACCAATACTGAATCTTGAACACTTTCTCAAACTGCAATAAGTTGCCCTCTCGGATCTTTCACTCGAGTAAAGTAGTCCGTTACCGATTCACCTGTACTCATCTTCAACGTGTGAAGCTTATTAGTCAAGAACAAGATCCGTGACTGATTTACCGTCTCATACAAGTTCTTCAGTATATCCCAAGCCTCCTTGGGTCCAGCAGCATCTCTGATATGAGGTATAATCATATCTAACTGATAAGTTGATGATATGATGAGCTTTTCTTCTACGTCTCTGATACTCCCGCAACCCTCTGTCCGTGGTAGGAGGTATCTCAACACCTGTGACGATCTCCCAATATTCTTTGTCTTGGAGAATATTTTGCATCTTGAACTTCCACATGTTGTAATTCGATCCATCTAGCTTGCTAGATTCCGGCAACACAGCGTCGTTCAATCCTGCCATTATACTGATCAGTACAAATCTCAGCAACCTGAATTTAGTTTAACAATCAGATCTGTTCAGAAACAGCCTTCCCTCGATATCACCTGCCCTGATTTAAACCTGTCCTGAATATCACATGTCCCAGGTATTGCCTGTCTGAACCTGCACCTGCTTAGTTACCACCTACACCAGGTACTGCCTTCCTTAGATGATGTTGTCCGGGCCTGCCCCAAGTCCACCTACCTCAGATGTTGCCGGTCCGGGCCTGCACCAGGTTCACCTACCTCAAATGCTGCCTGCCGGGCCTGCACCAGCTCCTACTGCCCTCAAAAGTGCCTTCCCCAGCTACTGCCGCCCTCAGAAGTGCCTGCACCAGGTACTACTGCCCTCAGACGTGCCTGTTTAGATATGTGCACGCACCTAAAAAGCACCTGTTCAGATCTGCTTGTACGTCCACTCCGGTCACTAGCCTTTGCCGATACTTGGCCTCAGGCACTCTAGTAACCGGCCGTGCCGAGGTCAGAAGTCACCTGTTCAGATACTACCTTCCTCATATGTACCTGCTCCAGATGTGACCTGCACCAGAAAACTAGCAAACAACCAGAAAAATTCTGATTCAGATCTGTCAACAACCAGTAACTTTCCATCAATCTTCTCCTAGAAGATTCCCGTTGTTTTCCAAACAACGTTGACTCCACATGCAGCTTCAGCTCCTCCAATCTGATTGCACACCTGCAAATACAAACTCTCTCTCTCACCAAAGAGCCTGCTCTGATACCATGTCAGAATTTGTGATACAAATTCTAGATGGAGATACTAGTCCTACTAGCACTCAAGCGTAGAGAGAATTCAGATCATAGGAGAATTGAGCAATTGCTCTAGCTTAATAGAATTGAATGGAATGATTGTGGTGGGGCGCCAGCCTTCTTAAATAGTTTCTCTGATGATTGATAATAGCTAATGAGCCTAAAGTAAATAGCAAAGGACAAAAAGCTAATTGCTATAACTACTACCTATATTGGGTAAACACCCAAGATGAGTTTCTAAGTGATAAAAGCAAATCCTATTCTAGTAGTAGTGCACCCACCTACATGCATAACTAAAAAACGAATTTACTATTAATAGTAATGACCCTAAAATATGACTTATAATGGCCCCTAAAAATAGCACGCAGGCATGGCCAAACTATCATTAAGGGGTGTCAAATAAACATTAATTTCTAACAGGTAATACCTATGGTCGTTAACATGCCTGTAGGAAAGCAAGAGTCAAGTCACCAAGATCTAGTTATCAATCAATCTCCACAGAAAACAAGAGAGAAGAGGCTGGGCACCCAACTCTAAGAGAGAGAGAGAGAGAGAAAACAGCAATGGAGAGCAATGCTTAGCCAAACTGTTTAAATGGAATACACAATGAGCATCTAAGTACTCTACCTGGATGTGGCCAAATGCCACCAAACCCTAAGGTTAACCACTTACTAAATGTAGGGCACCCCCAAAAGACAAGATAGGGCCCCTAAACCAAATTAGACCTCCAAGAACCCACGAGTCAGTACATGACCAAAATTGGGTCCAACTGAACTTAAGACAAACTTAAGATGACCTAAATAACTAAATACCCATGGTTACACAAATCTCGACCTTTTGGGTCAAAGTAACCTATGGATTAACTTTAGCATAGTCATTTATTTCTAACACCCTCCTTAAATGACAATGCAAAAACTGAAATCTTCACTATGTAACAAAACCAACACGTGGTATCAAATATAAAGATTTGCATAAAGCTTCAACTCTGACTCTGGGCAATGCCTTAGTGAAGAGGTCCGCAAAATTATCCTCCGTAGGACAATATTCAAGTAAAATGTCGCCATCCTGAAGTCTCTCCTGAACAAAGTGATAATGGATCTCGATGTGCTTCGTCCTCGCATGAAAAACAGGATTCCGTGCAATGGCAATAGCACTTTGACTCTCGCTCAAGATAAAAGTGGCTGAGGGCTCGCCAAACTTCATGTCAACAAGTAGTCTTCTCATCCATAAACACTTCGTTGTGGCTGAAAATATCGCTCTATATTCTGCCTCACTAGAAGAAGTAGCAACAGTGGGCTGCTTTTTACTTGACCACGAAATTGCAGAATTTCCATAGAAAAAAGCAATGTCCACTTGTAGAGCGTCTAGTGTCTTGATCTCGACCCCAATCCGAGTCACTAAAACCAACCAAACATGCATCATCACAAGCAGAAAAAACCAGTCCATGACTTCTTGTTCCTTGAAGATATCGAAATATCCTCTTCAATGCTTTCCAATGTGATGTCATCGGGGCATGCATGAATTGACTCGTGAGTGAGACACTATAAGAAATGTCCGGTCTTGGATTAGATAGGTAAATGAGACAGCCAATAGCTTGACAATATAAAGTAGTATCAAATGGTTCAACATCACCTTGACTACTTAATATCAGGCCTGTCTCCATAGGTGTAGCAACCGGCTTGCAATCTTCCATCTTGAACCGCTTCAAACTCTGCCCAATGTAGCGTTCTTGAGAGATGAAAATTTCAGCCCCTTCATGTACAAATTCAAGACCAAGATAAAAATGCAATAGGCCTAAATCTGAGGTTTCAAAAATTAGACCAAGATCAAGTATTACGGCATCAATCTGCTGCTCATTACTTCCTGTAATAATATCATCAACATAAAGCAAAATAATGATTATATAATCTGAGGTATGCTTGACATAAAGAGTAGATTCGCTAGGACTATTAGTAAACCCTCGATCACAAAAGTAGGCATGTATCTTTTGATAGCACATCCTCGGAGCTTGCTTCAGTCCATAAAGTGCCTTCTTGAGAAGAAAAACTTTATCTTCTTGGCCTTCAACCAAAAAACCAGCAGGTTGTTGAAGGTACACTTCCTCATTGAGATCACCATTGAGGAATGCTGTCTTTATGTCAAGTTGCCGCAAACGCCAACCAAAATGGGCAGCCAAAGAGGTTACTACCCTCACGGTAGTCATCCGAGCAGTAGGAGAAAAAGTCAATCCCCTTTTGCTGAGCATAGCCTTTGGCAACGAGCCTTGCCTTGTACCTTTCAATGGTACCATCTGCCTTATACTTGATTTTGTATACCCATTTAGAACCAATTGCCTTCCTCCCATGAGGAAGATCAACAAGAACCCAAATCTGGTTATTCAAAAGTGAGTCATACTCATCTTGCATCGCATCCTCCCAACATTTTACTCCCTTGGCCTGCTCATAAAAATCAGGTTCTTTCCGCAATATCTCCATGAAATGTAAGAGCAAAATCTGAAAAATCAGCATAGTCCACTGATTTTGTAGAGGCACGTGTCTTTCCATCATAAAATGAACTTACTTTGTTGTCCCGCAAAGTCGACAACAGCCAGCATGGGACTGTTTTGGGCTGTCCAACAGCCATGTCTCTTCTTAGAATTTGTTGTCCAAGATCCTCCGACACTGCACTTGGCTGTCCAAGATCTTCCAAAACTGGTCCTTGTTGTCCCACAGTTGAAGATTTACAAGACCTAGCTATGGAGTATCTTAACTCAAATGCTAGATCAACTATGAAAGCTTGAGAAAACTTGGCTATGGAAAATATCACACACAAGGAGAATTGCATGAGCATCTCACAAACTCAAAAGTCTCAAGAAGAAATGAATTGCTAGAGAGAGAGAGGAGGGCGTGGGTCCTCCAAATCCCTTGTGAGGCAAGCACCTCCTTTACATGCATGGAAAGTCTAGGTGTCAACCATAGGAGTGAGCTACTTGGCCAAGTGGGCCACTTGCACTAATTTACATAACTCAACAAAAGGGAGGGTCTCATGCATTTAATTAAAACATGCCCCATGAGTTATGTACAACTTAACTAATGCTTAGCCAAAAAGGGGTAAAATAGGCATTACTCTTCAACACCCCCCCTTAATGGCAATTTTATTCAAACTGACACCCAACAAAGTTCTGAACTTTTCAAACTTATCTTTACTAGGTGGCTTAGTAAAAATATCAGCTGTCTAATCATTGGTGTCACAATAAACTAGCTCGATCTCCCCACTGTGCACTTTCTCTCGTATAAAATGCTGGTCCACCTCTATGTGTTTTGTCCGTGCATGATAGACTGGATTCCTTGCAAGCTGAATGCAGCTTTGGTTATCACAATGTAATAACGTAGGTCTTACTTGAGCAATCTGCATGTCCTCAAGTAGACGGCGTAACCAAATGGCTTCACAGGCGGACCTCGTAGTCGCCCTGTACTCAGCTTCGGTAGACGATAGAGCAATAGTAGGCTGCTTCTTACTGCACCACGATATAGCCCCTGAACCTAGGCTGAAACAATAGCCTGTCCTCGATCTCCGATCGTCTCTATCACCTGCCCAATCAGAATCTGAATAGCCTTCCAGCTGAAGGTTCCCGTCATCCGTGTATCCAATCCCATAAGTCACTGTGCCTCTCACATATCGTAGGATCCGCTTGGCTGCCTTCCAATGTGTTTCGGTAGGCTTACACATGTATTGACTTGCAATTCCAACCGCATAAGCAATATTTGGCTTGGTGGTAGTAGGGTAAATCAGGCTTCCCACTAACTGACGATAGAGCGTCTCATCTGCAAATGCTAGACCATCATCTTTTGATGGCTTGTTGCTTGCATCCATGGGTGTGCTGATTGGTTTGCTTTCTTGCATGTTAAACCTCTTCAATAATTTCTGTGCATACTTTGCCTGTGAGATAAAAAGACAACGCTTTCCTTTCCAAACTTCAACTCCTAGGCAATAGTGTAGCAAACCCAAATCTTTCATTTCAAACTCATTAGAAGATTCTTGTTAACACAAGCAATAAGCTTCTTATTGCTTCCCGTGATGAGTAGATCATCCACATAGAGCACAACAACCACAAAGTCTTCTCCTTCCCTGAAGACATAAAGATTGCAATCAGACTTACTCTTCTCAAACCCTTGCCTTGCAAAGTACTCATCAATTCGGCTATACCAAGCCCTTGGCGCCTGTTTGAGCCCATACAAGGCTTTCCTAAGCCTGCAAACCAGATTCTCCTTGCCTGTTATTTCAAATCCCTGCGGTTGTTCCATGTAAACCTCCTCCTGTAGGTGCCCATTCAGAAAGGCACTCTTGACATCCATTTGATGGACATCCCAATCAAAATATGAGGCTATAGCCAAAACGGTCCTGATAGATGTCATTTTAGCAACAGGTGCGAATGTCTCATCATAGTCTTGCCCCTCTTGCTGAGCATAGCCTTTCGCCACCAACCTTGCCTTGTACTTGTCCACTATTCCATTGGCATGAAACTTGGTCTTATAGACCCACTTGCAACCTATTGGTTGCTTCCCTTCTGGCAATGTAGTGAGCTCCCATGTGTCATTCTTGACAATGGAGTCGTACTCCTCCTGCATGGCATGTTGCCATACCTTTTCTCTCACGGCTTCGTGAAGGAACTGTGGCTCATCTGCATTCAGAATAGTGGACATAAGAGCAAAGTTAGTCTCTTGTCTCTCATGAGACCTAAGAGATCTTCTAACACCCTGTTCACTGCTCTCTCCTTCTTCAATCATTTGACCTTCTTTGATTGTTTCCCAATACCACCTAGGTAGCTTCTTCCTAGCAGTAGGTGATGTGGATGGTGACCACGTATCCCATGGTACTGTTTTAGTCTTCCGTTTGTCCCCAACTTCTGCTTCTGGTACTTGGCCAAAAAGAGGTCTCGAACTAGTAGGTTCGATTTCCTGTTGTTGCTCCTGCACTTGAGGCTTACAGGACTCTTGACTAGGATCCTCATCCGTGGAATCGATCAAGGGTATGAACTCAGTAATTCCTTCCTTCTCCTGCTCCTGTATCTTGGGTGCATGCTCTTCATCAAAGATGACATCTTGACTTAGGATCTTCCTCCTGTTCTCGAGATCATATAGCACATAAGCTTTCTCACCTTCACTATACCCAAGAAAGACACTTTACGGATTTTGCATCAAGTTTCTTCCGCAAGTCCTTTGGTATATGTGCATATGCTGTACACCCAAATACTCGAAGGCTGCCCACCTTGGGCTTGTTGCCACTATATGCCTCTTCTGGGGTGATTCCTTCAACTGCTTTGGTTGGACTTCTATTCAATAGAAAAACAGCAGTTGCTACCGCTTCTACCCAAAAGGAATTTGGCAACCCCTTTGCCTTGAGCATGCTCCTCGCACACTCAACTATAGACCTGTTTTTCCGCTCAGCCACGCCGTTTTGTTGCGGTGTATGTGGAGCAGTAAACTGTCTCTTTATCCCACATGCTTTGCAAAGATCTTTGAACTCATCAGAAATATACTCACCACCCTTATCTGACCTGAGAGTCTTTAACCTCTTTCCTGTGTGGTTTTCCACCATAGCTTTCCACTGTTTGAAGTATTTGAACGCTTCAGATTTCAGTTTCAGAAAATAGACCCATACCTTCCGAGAGAAATCATCTACGAAGGTCATGAGATAGTATGCCCCCCCTGCTGATTTGACCTGCATGGGACCGAATAAATCTGAATGCACAAGTTCAAGAATGCCCTTGGCCCTGGTAGCTTTCTCCTTTGGAAACTTTTTCCTCTGTTGCTTCCCTAATGCACAAGCCTCACATGTATCTGAAGAAGACTTAATGCTAGGAAGATCTACTACCATTTTGTGCCTGTTCAAAACTTGCAAACTTTTGTAACTCAAATGACCATATCTCTCATGCCAAAGCTTGTCCCGATTAGTATCTCTTGCAGACAAGGCCTCTTGGCTAGGAATGGTTGTGAAAAGCTTGTAAAGACCTCCTTCTTGCATTCCCTTGGCTACCACTTTGAAGTTCTTATCTTTGTCTTTTACCAAACATTTAGAATCATTAAACTCTACCACCATGTTCTGTTTGGTAATGGCACCAACAGATAACAAGTTCTTAGCCAACCCTGGTACATGCAACACACTTTTAATTTCCTTCACCTCACCTAATGATAGTTGTATTGCAACTGTACCTTTGCCCCTCACCATACGTGTAGAATTATCTCCAAGGCAAACATGCTGGCCATCTTCTGTCTCCTCATAGGTGCTGAACCAATCTCTATGAGGTGTCATGTGCTTTGAGGCTCCAGTATCAATGTACCATCCACCAAATGTGGATTCAGATGATAGGGCTGCGGTGAATAGCTCAAGCACACCAGATTGCTCCTCCTCTGCAACTTTGTCATCAAAGTGACTCTGCTGGTTCTTTCCCTTCTTCTGATCACTTTGCTTCTTCCTGCATTCAAAAGCAAAATGCCCATACTTACCACAATAGTTGCAGTTGCCCTTCCTCTTGGGTGTAGATGAGGAATTGGTGCTTGACTCCTCTCCAACCTGTAACTTGGACACCTGCTGCTCCAAGCTTTGCTTTGAGTTCTTCTTTTTGCCTTTGCCTTTCTTCTGAAAGTTTTGCTTCTTCTTAGAAGCAAATGCAAGCTCTGGATTATCTTCCCTTTCAGAAAGATTCTTCCTTCTCATCTCCTCCTGTAAAAGAAGACCACATAACTCCCCAAAGGTTGGGAGTTTCTCCCTAGCAGAAAGGGACATCACATAGTCTTGATAGTTGAATGACAAGCTGTTCAAGACTATGGGAACAATACTCCTGTCACTTACTTTCTCTCCAACTGAAGCAAGCTGATCCAATAGGTCCTTGACCTTTGTAATATCATCACCAATTGTTGCACCTGCTTCCATCTTGAGAGTATGTAACCTGTTTTGCAAATACACCAGCTTGGCTGAATCCACTGTTTCAAACATAGACTTCAGAATTGTCCAAGCATCAGCTGCATCCCTTGCATTGCAAATGTGAGGAATAATATTGTCCTTGACAGAAAGATTGATTATCCTATGAGCTTTATGTCTCCTGTTCATGTAGTCCTTCAATTCAAGATCAGATGTTGGTACAGGTTCTATACCTGTCATGACCTCCCAGCAATTCTTATCCATCAAGATATTGGCTATCTTGAACTTCCACACTCTGTAGTTTGTGCCATCTAGTTTGCTAGATTCACCCAGCAAACTCTCCCCAAGACTTGCCATGCTAAAATCTGTGCTTAAAACATAAGCTCAACTTGAAAGAGATCAGAAAAGAACAGCTTCCAGCAACAAAGGTTTAACCCCAAACTAGGGTATGTAGCCACTTCAAGGCAACCCTTCAACTCCTGCTTTTGACTTTGCCACTTGGTGTGGCCTCACTAGCACAAGCACTAGGCTCCACTGGAACATAAACCAGAAGCCCCTACAGAAAGTGCGCCCTACTTTTGTGTAAGCTCCTCCTAAAAGACTCTCCAAAACTTAGCCAGATTTAGAAAGTTTTTGGATCATCCCACTCCCCTTGCCAATAGCTCTCCAACAGTGCAAGACTCCACCTGATCTGACACCTGTAGATCAAATGCTCCCTCTTTCAAGATTGAGGTGCTTGTAGAAGATAAGAATCTTCTCAAGAATCTAAGCACTGAAGTTTCTCTCACTCTCAGACTCACAGGCTAGACAACTTGCTCTGATACCATGAAGATTTACAAGACCTAGCTATGGAGTATCTTAACTCAAATGCTAGATCAACTATGAAAGCTTGAGAAAACTTGGCTATGGAAAATATCACACACAAGGAGAATTGCATGAGCATCTCACAAACTCAAAAGTCTCAAGAAGAAATGAATTGCTAGAGAGAGAGAGGAGGGCGTGGGTCCTCCAAATCCCTTGTGAGGCAAGCACCTCCTTTACATGCATGGAAAGTCTAGGTGTCAACCATAGGAGTGAGCTACTTGGCCAAGTGGGCCACTTGCACTAATTTACATAACTTAACAAAAGGGGGGGTCTCATGCATCTAATTAAAACATGCCCCATGAGTTATGTACAACTTAACTAATGCTTAGCCAAAAAGGGGTAAAATAGGCATTACTCTTCAACAACAGTTCTGAGCAACAACGGAACATTAGGCTCTAAACTTGATGAGGTGTTGGGCAGTTCGAAACTAGTTGATTGCTGCCCCTTATCTCCAACAATAGAAGATGGTACCAAATCTGGAAAAACTTCAACATTCACACTATGTGGGCTGTCCCCCTTCAAGATATGAGTTGGGGCCACATCTATTCTTTTCATCAAAATGCACATCACGACTAACAATGATCTTGTTAGTGCTCAAATTGAACAGCCTATAGCCTTTGCTTTCACTACTATAGCCAACAAAAATGCATTTAACTCCTTTATCCTCAAGCTTTGTACGAAGTTTATCCGGAACAAAAGCATAAGCCGTACAACCAAAAATGCGAAAGTGAGAGATTGTAGGCTTCTTTCCATACCAAACTTCATAAGGAGTTAATACTTTCAATGCTTTAGTAGGACAACGCTTGCTTATGTATGTTGCCGTTATAACCACTTCAGCCCAAAACTTGTGAGGCAGCCCCTTTGCTTTGAGCATGCAACGGGCCATCTCCATAAGTGTGCGATTCTTTCGCTCGACAACACCATTTTGTTGAGGCATATAGAGAGTTGTCATTTGATGTAAAATTCCTTTTCTCGAAGAAATGCACATAATGTATTCTTAATGTATTCCCCTCCTCGATCGATGCGTAGGGTCTTCAAAGAATGCCCAAACTGATTTTCCACCATTGCTAGAAAATCTTTGAAACGTTGAAAAACTTCCGATTTAGCCTTCATAGGATAGATCCATGTAAAACGGGAAAAGTCATCAATAAAAGTCACAAAATAGATGCACTTACCAATGGATTCAGTCCTCATTGGACCACAAACATCACTATGAACCAAATCAAATTTATCAAGAACCCTTATAGTTCCATCAATTGGAAAAGGTTTCCTTTGAAACTTTCCAAGTATGCACCCCTCGCATTCTTACAGGACCTAAGATCTTTTCACAGCAAGAGCAACCATAGAATGTGCTTGTGCATCCCTTCTATCCCACTTCTTTTGTTCTTCCGAAGATGGAGAAGATGATGTTGATGATGATGACCCACGAGGTGTAGGAGGTGCCAAAGACGGAGGCCTTTCCTCATCACCATTGACCAAATCCCATAGCCCTTTCGCTATAAGAAGATTCTTCATCATGTAACTCCACAAGGAGTAGTTTGTGCCATCCAACCGATCTTCACTAAACAAAGAACCGATAGCTTCCGATTCTTTAGCCATTACCTTCAACAGAATTTCAGCTTGTAGTAGATAGGAAAGAGAGCCTTTCCTCAACCAAATCTACTCAAAAAAATTTGCAACAAACAAAGAGCTGAAAGTAGGAGCACAAGATGTCTTTCAATCTGCAACCAAAGTGCCCAAAAGATAATGGAAAGATGGCTGTCTTTCTGCACAAAAAATCCAACTTCTTGAAAATTACGTTAGCTTCGATTGAAGCCTACACCGAAACCTAATTAAAAATCCAATAGGGCTGTTGAAAGCGCCCTACTGCTTGCTGAGAATCTACAAATTTCCAGCCACAAGTTGACCTAACCCTAAATAGGGTTTGCTGAATTTTGGGCGCCCTCCTACACAAATGCAAACCTGAAAACAAAAACAGCAAGATAAGGAGACACCACAACCAAAAATCAGTAGCAGATTTTTGGGGGCCCTCCTCCAAACAAAACTTGCTGAAAACTGGTTGCATAAAAATCAGATTTGAGATTCTGATTTTTGGGTACCACAAATTACTCCTCCAAGATCTCTGTTGGGCGCCCTCCTTCAACCTGAAAAGAGAGACAAAAGCTGATCCAAACTCCACTTGGAAAGATCAGCAGGATACTGAAATTTCACAACAAAAAGCAAAGAAGCTCCTCTTCTGGTAGGGCGCCAACAAACAAGCTTGCTGCAGATCCGGTAGCTCTGATAGCATGTAGGAAAGCAAGAGTCAAGTCACCAAGATCTAGTTATCAATCAATCTCCACAGAAAACAAGAGAGAAGAGGCTGGGCGCCCAACTCTAAGAGAGAAAGAGAGAGAGAGAGAAAACAGCAACAAGAGCAATGGAGAGCAATGTTGAGCCAAACTGTTTAAAATGGAATACACAATGAGCATCTAAGTACTCTACCTGGATGTGGCCAAATGCCACCAAACCCTAAGGTTAACCACTTACTAAATGTAGGGCACCCCCAAAAGTCAAGATAGGGCCCCTAACCAAATTAGACCTCTAAGGACCCACAAGTCAGTCATGCCCACATTTGGACTGATCTTGGATTAATTATCCCGTAAGGAGGTCAGTATGCGTACCTCGACCCATAAATTAATTATGATTATGAGGGGTTGAGACCCTCATGGTATTAAAGTCATGATTAATGGTTAGAGGCCTAAAACTCCATATGGTAGATTGGTATGGATCTAACAGTGACTCATAGGGGGAAGTGGATGAGGTGGCCCAAATAGGCTGTTGATGTGTCCAGTGAGGTGCCATAGTTCACTACTACAGGTGGAGAAGCCTTGGATGGTATAAGCATACTCATAGGTCTCCCACTAGTGCATGCATGATCAAGGGAAGTACCAATCGTGTGGCTGATGCACTTAGTCGAATTGGTGAAGTGAACGAACTTTCCTTCAAAAAGATTGGCACAAATTTTTATCTCTCCTTAAGAGGTCTTTGTGAAAAAAGACTTGCATTTTGGACCAATCTGAGAGAGAGTACTAGCAACTCATTAAGCGAGAATGATTTACAAGGTCATCAATCTAGGAGAAAGGATAAAAAGAGTGTTGCTGACTTCTCTATTCGTTATGGATTTTTGTTCAAGAAAGGGAAGATATGCGTGTCCAAAGTGGATGCAATTAAAAAGAAAATTTCTTAACCTTGTGTCGGGCATACATCGTCCTTCAGATTTAGTACGAAGGGGTGTTTATCGGCAAAACTTTGTAGAATCTTATGTGGTCAAGTGTGACCAATGCCAGTTAAATAAGGCCAAACATCTCAAGGTTGGTGGAGTGTTAGATCCATTGAATATCCCTGACAAAAAATGGGATAGTATTTCGATGGATTTCGTGGTTGGATTACTGCAGACGAATAAACAAAATGATGCAATTTGGATAGTTGTTGATCGTCTTACCAAATTGGCTACGTTTATTCCAATAAAAACCACAACGAAAGCTTCTGATTTAGCTCAAATATTTGTTGAACGTCTTTTTAGACTTTACAAATAACTAGGTGACATTGTGAGTGATCGCGATCCGAAGTTCATCGGTCACTTTTGGTCGGCCGTATTTGCTAAGCTAGAAACAACATTGAGCTTTAGTTCTTCTGGTCATTCCGAGACTGTAGACAGACAGTCAGTCACTCGTAAGGTATGCATAGTCTATCATATTGGCTTGGCATAAATTTTATATTATTGATGTTGCTAGCTTGTGCATCTGACAAGCACAGCTTACTTTTTCTCTTTGTCGTTAGTTATGGGTCCAATTACCTACCAAAACTCAAAATTATAATAGATACCATGAGGAAACCAATTATGATTGGGTTTCATGAGATCCTTGAGGTTAATATTGAATTTGGGCTATGAAAATGCATCTCCTGGTGGAACACCCTACAAAGATTGAAGGAGAATGAAAAAACTACATCAGTGCTTGGCAATCCAAAACTCTGAAAGTAGACTAGTTGTCCACATAAGGGTGGTAATCTAGAAAAGGGTGTGGTTCCATTGCAAATGCTTCAGTGCAGTGTATTTGAGAATAAGGGCCTGCCAACAAGCAGTTGGGGTGGCAAAGCACACCATTCAAAATGTCATCACACGTTAATCATAATTTCCCTGAAAACATCAGTAATAGCTTATGTGAGTTGTACAATGTTTTTGCTGTTGCAAATCGTGATCTAATTAATTACTATCATGCTGCTGTGCTGCTGTGCACCGCCTCGGCGATGCATCTTGTTAATGCTTCCTAAATCTGCCTACTGGCAATAGAGATGAAAAAGTTAGGTTCCTTTCTGGCATTCTAACTAGTTACTGAAGTTCATAGGCCCTTACGCAGCCCAAATCCATATGCTTTTTCTTTAGATTATTCAAAAAGCTCAAAAGGCACACACACATCGGAAGCTGAATGTCAAGATAAGGAAAAGATTTCTGCTCACCTGTTCTTGAAGAAAATTAGATTTGGAATCGTAAGTGACCAATTCAAGCCCTTTCTTGGCCCCTCCTCTCCCGAAGACCACATGCTGAGGCCCATTCTTCTGAGAAACTGATTCTGGAGCCCAAGCTGCACAGAGAAGCGGCGTATCGTCGAGCCTAGTAGCCCCCAGATAATGAGTGCGCTGCGTTCTCATCTCGCAAAACCCCAACCTCTCAGCCCTAAACCGGCTCCAGAACTCTAAATTTTTGCCTCAATTTTTCCAGCTTCTTTGACACATGAGCGATTCCGAGGCAAGCGCAAGCGCTCTTGCTGTCGCCGCACCTCGAATGCGCGTCTAGAAGGAAGATCGGTGGGCGAGAGACAGATCAAAGCGATGGATGAATGCAGAAATCAGATAGAAAAGCAGGAAAAGGAAGAGAAAATTTTCAGAAAGGAGAACGAAAACGAGAAGGTATAAATAGACGAAGAGATTGAAGGATAAGACGAGGCGGCTTAATGGCACGGGGTAATCCAAGCCTCACCACTTCGATTTTTGCCACGTGTTCATATCTGCCATCCGAAGTACTGTCAATGGTTCGATTATCTGATACGTGGCAAGACTTGAGGGCTTCAATATAATCCAACGGTGGAGGACTTTAGATCATCTGGTGCCATTGAGTTATACTAGGATCACGGAGGAGATTCTTGGAGTGATTCCGATTACAAAGAGGAAAAAAAAAAAGGTTTGAAAAGTATTCTAGAAAAAAAAAAGGGGGGGGGGGCCCTTAAAATTCAAGTGCTCCCCAAGAATCGGCAAAGTCCATCAACCACTGGGGGGTTGATTTCAGATCTAACTCTGGCCAATGTTTGGGATCAAAAATCGGCAAAGTCCATTCATTAATAACTAGCATGTGATTGCCATTGGCATGATTTTGAGGCCCTTTTGTATGCGGGAATGGATTCCCCACTCACCTTTCCACTGGTGAATCTTGCCCGTAAAAGCTGATGAGGTTGTTAGCTCGAGCCATTGTTAGTTATGGCAAGATGACGCAATGGAAAGGTTAGTGGAAATCTCATTCCCTTATGTAAAGGATGCTCGATGTTATCCAAAATGATAGGTGTGACCTTGAGCAACCTTTTATGAGAGTCTGAGTAGCCTCAAATAAATCTTTATGGAAATATGTATGCCCCTGCTAAGCGCTTTTCATGGACTCAATTTTTTTTGCAAAATTTAAGCCTCTTTACAAATACAATATCTCAACAATAGGGAATCCTTTATGGGCCTATATTCTATTGCATAAGATAGGGCCCCCAAAATTTGACCAGTTTCTTTGACAGCCTGCCCATTTCTGCTACGCCGCAACCTAATGGACACTCCCAATTTAAATAGACTCCAGACTTCGGACCAAAGTTGTTCATAATAAATTACATAAAACAATGGAAACATAAAAATTTAAAAACCACATGGAAAAATGAATTAAATTAAAAATAGCATAAAATTTTTAGTGCATTAATTGTTCCATTGATTGGGGTGTTACCACATATAATCATGTCCCCAAGTAGCTTGTGGCGTCCACCACTCATTTTCCAAATCCCAAATTATATGTGGCAATGGCCCTCCCCTTGCTCATTACCTAGTACATATTTTGAATTTGATTGGCCAAGTTTGCAAAAAGTGATTAATATTTTTTTTAAACGCAGCTTTTTTTTAAGGCAATTAATGCAAGTTGAAGGCTGAAAACAAAAAATATATATCAAATTGAAAAATAGTAGTTTTTTTTTTTAAAAGTGTGACCACTACAAAAAAGCTCTCAATAAGGAAAAGCGCAATTTGCAAAGCATGCTCATTCTTGATGTGAAGAGTGAGGGGGCATGCTCCTAACCAAGGTCAAAGGATGGCCCTTTCTGAAGCATGGGAAGGGAGTAGGGCTTACCTCGAAGGAATGTTTGCGGCCCTAGGCCTCCCCTTGTGCACCTTCAAAACGTGGAAGAGAGTATACTCAACCATGATGGGAGTACATGCAAGGCCCCACCCCATTTAACGATGTAGAGCCTTTCATCAATCATTATGGAGAGATCATAAGACCATCTCTTAATCATTCTATACTCTTAAACAAGGTTGTGCCATGCTAGCACCTTAGTCACAACTAAGTATATGCTCCTCCATATGCTTGCTACTTTTGGCACATAGCCATTTACTATATGCCATGTGGAACAAGTTAATGTATTTACTATGAAGTGCATATTCATACAATCACTTGATAATGTCTATGGTTGCATTATTACATATTTCAAAGTACAGAAAATTGTAACATAAAGTTAAATGATGGCCCTCTTGCTATCTACACGAGACACACACACATGTGCACACACTATTTGGAAGTCACGAGAGGGATGTCACTTCCCAAAAAATAGTTTCCATCACCCTCCTACCTCTACCCTATCGATAACTGGATTTTTGGCCCTTTTTGGGAGGTAAATTATATCAAGTAATTGGTCTAGTGATTTAGATCAAGGAGACATATATGCGAACTATCCAAATGAAAAAAAGGAAAATTAATGGACTATTCAAATCATATAGATCAAAAGAATCCACTTTAAACCAATTAGGTGCGGTAACGCCCATTTTTTGAGTCAAATGCACATACTATGGTATCTGGCATTTGTGGTTGTCGCCACACACTACCATGTCCTATACGACATGCAATTGTGGCCCTCCCCATGGCCAATATTCTAGCAACCAACACATGTCAACATTCAAAGGTTGCATTGCCAAGTTGTGTGAGAATGGCACGTGCATAGCCTAATGTTAGTAGAAAACTATTTCCCAAGCATAAAGGATGGCAAGGATTGTTCTTTTAAAGGGTCAAAACTTTTCATGGGCCACACTTTTTGAATGCATATGGATTGTAATATCCTATTATTTTGTTATGGATAATCTCCCCATGAAATCATGGATGTCGAGATCATGGATGCCAATATCTATGAGTTGTTGGCAAGAAAGGTCGAGTGGCTTTCAATATTTTTAGTTTCTTATGGGCTCTACAAAATATTTGAGAAAGAAAACATATACATTTAGGCAAAGTCAAAGTACAAATTTATGCAAAACTAGTGAACTAGTCTTACCACAAAGGGATATGTTTTATAAGTAAGAGAAAATCCTTGCAAAATTTAATCCTTTACTAGGATAACAATAAATATCAAGCAAGTCCTCAACTACATCCTCACCCTCATGTTCACCTTGGGGCGAGATTACCCACGACCACACCACTTGTGAGCAATGGTGAACACTTGCCTTGAAACTCTTCAATAAAGAGTTCAAATACTATTTGTCTCCTGTTTTGGAAGGACAACTGATAATACCAAGAAGCAGTATTTGGTGCTTTTACTCATGGAACATGTCATGTCCACGTCCTATATATAGGATTCAGCATAGTCCTAGACTTGGATACACGGTACTCCAGTTATTAGTTATGCCATGTCATACTGGATGTGACCTGCAAGTAATTAATAACTCTGTGAGGCCCAAACACACTAATTGAAGTTAGTACAAGGTTGGAACCTTATATGCATGTGTAGACTATCAATAGCAATCTATGTCTATGTATAGTGGAATCTATGTATAGGGGAGTTGGTACCTTGCATTACTATTTGCACAGGAGGTTCTTAGCCTTATATAAGGAGGCCAAACTCGCCCTACTCCACCATATTGTGGTTGATTCATTGCTAGGATCTCTCTCTACTCTCCTATTCCTTAGCTTGGGGGTGAAGCTTTTAGAGATTGATTGGTTGCTTCTACTTTGTTGGGTGGTTTCTCCAACAGTGTGTTCTCTATTGTTTTGTCTTGTAAGTAGGATCTTGAGGAGACGACTCTTACATTGGTATCAAAGCAAGGCTTACGAAGATTGGAAAGGCTATAACCTCCAAACGAAGGGCACTCGGACTGTACCTGCAAGTACGGCACAACAAAACAGAGAAGTGCTACTTTTTGTTGAAATTTTGGTGTGGATCAATTGGAATTCTCTTCCAGGTGGAGATAAAGATGGCAAATGGGTGTACTCTCCCGGTTTCCATTTGCATGTTACTAAGAACCATTTCTTTCGAAAAAAAATTTGAGGTTTTATGGAGAATTGTTCTAGAAAGCCAATTTGTGATGCTTTTTGAGAGTTTTTTCTTGTGTAGCTCAACAAGTGTACTTTCATTTTACAGATCATTAATGATACATGCCGGTTCTTTTCATCATTTACAATTCTAGGCTATGTTTTGGTCAAAATTGCTTGTTTTTTCATGTTTTTTGACTCAAAATTGATAGTAAGAACTAAAATACAGCAAGATCAGATAAGTTAGATGGCTATAGTTCTATAAATTGGTTTGCATGTGGCTGAGAAAGAGTTGCATGTCATGAATTTCCACTTTATAGTGAAGAAACACCCGGAAAATAGCCAAAATTTTATCATTTTTGCTTGTTTTTTCATAAAGTTGGATAGTAGGTGGCTATAAAACACCACGAAGAGCTTGTAAAGAGTTGAACCAAAGTCTTTTTAAGCTATCCTTGAAGTTAGAGCCAAGAATTCCATGAATTGGGCTTGTAGAAGGTCAAAAAAGACCAAAAAATAGTTTATTTTTGTGGTTTTTGGGGGATGGATTGCTCTCAATCCATAAGGAGATTGTTGAAAAATTTTACAACATAATTAGCATTTCTTTTTACCTTCCAACAAGCTATCAGACCTGTAAATTGATAGTTGGTGGCTTATGCTTCATCTCCATCAAGTTTGAAGATATTTTTACTTCTACAAACCAAAAAATCTTCGTTCTCAGCCTATGTAGGCTGATATTCCAAGGAATATAGGTTGATTTTTCAAGGAATATTCTAGCCATCCTGCGGAACATCTTTAAAAATACAAGCAGAATAGGATTTAAACATAGAACTTGCCCATCAAGTTTAGGCTTTTGCGGTATCCGTAATGGCTTAAGTTATTTAGTTCTAAGTTTAAACTGCCATGGGCACTGCACATAGATATGTAGTTTCCAGTTATTTCAAGTTATGTAAAAGTTAGTCACAAAGGTCCATTGGGGGTTTGTCCCATGGCACCAATGTGATTCAAAGTTAAGTTAGTCTCATCGTGTCTTTGTGTAAGTGACCACCACTCCAAGTACATATAGGAGTGGAAGAGTCCATTTTCGACAAGAACCTCATTTGCAATACATGCTTATCTTTCTCTTTGAGTGTTCTCCCTTGTGTGGTTTCATGTACTGAGTTACTTCACATTGTATTGTACAGTATTAATCTTGCAACAAGTTAAGTTAATCCAGGCCCTCCATTCTCTAGTAGGGTAAGCCTTAGAGGAGGAGATTTAGTTTAGGCTTTTATCTTTTAGATTAAGTTGTCATTTGTTAGAAACTAAGGAGAGAAAAGAGAGAAGAGTGGATCTTACCCACAAGAACACTCACCCTATGCTCATTGTGCTCTTCCCATCCTCTTGCTCAAGCTAGTTGGAGAAGCCATAGCATAGACTAGTTGGGAGACCGCCATAGTCGATGAGTATACATATATATATGCAAAAAAAAAAAAAAAATCCTAAATTCATCCAAACATGTGACATAAGCTACAAGCTCACCACACTTTGAGCCTCCACTGATCACAGTTGATAACTTTTATCAGTGGGCGCGTACATTATTCGCACAGATTCTCGACATAGAAGAAATTGCCGCCTTAGAGAAAAGTCATACCACTTGTGTGCATTTCTTGAAAAACCCTGACCATTTTGTCTTGACCGAGCTTTGCCCACTCGCCCAGCTGTCTAGCATCTCTCAAATGTATTCGACCAACCGGCCATCCCAGTTGTGTGGCATCTTAACTTTGTTCACTCTACAATTTAGCATCAATCCTTGCCAATGCAATGACGATGGCTACGCATACCTCTAATCTGATGGTTCTCACCACCCATCCTTGTACATAGCCATCCCACCGAATTGCTCTTGGAGATTATGGGGTTGGGGATGGCTAGTTGATGGTTCCTAGTCTCCAAGTGAACTTTTTTCCTCTCTTGAGATCCCAGATCTAGTCTTTCAACCTGATTTTAGTTGCAACCAAACAAGAGATCTTGTCTAAGTTCACAGCTTAGAAAAGTATCTTGTTTGGGGATCTAGAATTCAAATTATGGGAATGTGAGATTGGGAATGTATGAATGTAAGCTTTGGAATATGGAATTGGGGAATGCGATCTGGGGAGGTGGAATGGGGGATTCCAGGATTTTTGGGGATCCCAAAATTTGGGTGCTGAGATTTGGGAAATGCTGATTTGGAATTTGTAACAAGTCTCAAGACATGTGGATTTGGAGATTGTCAAAGAGTGAATGAGGGAAGCAAATCTGGGGATATAAGATGGGAATGGAAAATGTGAACATGGGAATTTGGAGAATTGGGGATTGTAGATTTGGAATTCACAAAAGGTCTTGCAGATTTGGGATCCCAAAATGGGAAGACAATTCTAGCAATGTAGCTGGTTGGAGATAGGATGAGATTTTTGGATCTCCTCTTTGGCTAGTGACAAAGGGTGGATGAATGTAGGTTATACCCAAGGGGGGAGTCAAGATATCAAATTTTGGAGTCCTGGGGTGATTTTGAGATTGTAGGAAGCTAGGAGTGAAAAAAGTCCAAATCTATGGATCCTTTGGGAGGTATGGCTCGCCCTTCTAGGGATGTCAAGATATGTATTAGAATTCTCAGATCTGAAAGAGGCGAATCAAAATATCCAAAACTGAAGCTTGTAGGCCAAAAATAATAAATTTTGGATTTTCTTTGGTTCTGGCCAATCCTGTGGGTATCTTGGTTCTCCTGACTCAAATTAGCTTCTTCAAGGATGCCACCTACAAATAGGCAAACCAAGACCTTTAGGGAACAATCAGATATGACACTCACAAAAAGTCTATCAGATTGGGGATCCCAAAAAGTACAAAAATCAGTATTTTCACACTTTTCAATGCAACATGACGGGTACTTGGGCTCTTGGCTCGCCCTATGGATAGTGTACTAAACTCAATGAGATCTATCAATGGTGAAAGAGGCAAGCCAACATATCCAAAAGTGAAGAATGTAGGCCAAAAATAGTAAATATTGGATTTTTCGACTTTTTGGCTGATGCTTTGAGTGTCTTGGCTCTCTTGACTCAAGTTAAGCTCTTCTTGAGTGGGGAATGCAACCTACAGTAGGCGAACCAAGACCTTGAGAGAGTAGTGAGATATGACACTTTGGGATTGTACAAATCTTGAATCCCAATTGATAGGCTGTTTGGGATCCCAGAAAGTGCAAAAATCAGGATTTTCACACTTTCCAATGTAAACTGATGGGCACTTGGGCTCTTGGCTCACCCTCTGGATAATGTACTGGGCTCAATGAGATCTATCAATGGTGAAGGAGGCGAGCCAACATATTACAAATTGAAGCTTGTAGGCCAAAAATAGTAAATTTTGGATTTTCTCTGTTTTTGACCAATTATGTGGGTATCTTGGTTCTCCTAACTCAAATTAGCTTCTTCACAAGTAGAGAATGCCACTTGCAAATAGGCAAACCAAGACCTTGAGGGAACAATGAGATATGACACTTTGGGATTTATCAATTCTTGAATCCCAGTTGGCAGGCTGTTTTAGTGCCAAAATCAGGATTTTCACACTTTTCAATCTAGAATGATGAGTACTTGGGCTCTTGGCTCACCCTTTGGATAGTGTACTGGGCTTAATGAGATCTATCAATGGTGAAGGAGGAGAATCAAGATGGATTTTTACTGAGGCTATAGAGGCAAGTTCCTCAAAAACTTTGAAGTCAGATATCTCCTCAATGGTGCAAGCTCTTGGCTTGCCCTTTTGATACAGTCTTCAGCAAGTGATTGTCTCTCTGATTTGAGCTAGGTGAGATACTTCTGGGCTCCATTGAAATGCCCCTTAGGCCTTGTGTTCTAGCCCCCACAGTTTTTCAGGATGCTCATTAATTGAACGATTTGCTTAAGATTGAGCATAAGAAATCTAACATGTACATGTTCCAAAGGAGGAGCGAAGCAAACTTGATGCCAAAGCAATCAAGTGTATCTTTGTTGGTTATGATGAGAGGACAAAGGCGTACATGTGTCTTGATCCTGTAATGAACAAGATTCACATAAGCAAAGATGTAATCTTTGATGAGACACATAGGTACGAAGATAAAACCCATGTAGGTGATGAAAGCATCAACAGATTTCCCACAATCTTGGAAGAAGAAGATGAAGAAGATGCTCCACAAGATGATGCACATGAAGACGACGGTCAAGAGGGTGAGTATGAGAGGACACCACCTATCCAGGAGCCTAGGGGAAGGTACTTCCTGATAGGAGCAACAAAGGAGAAACCGGGTGGAAGTAAGAGACATTACTTGGACACTCCTTGGGACACATGATGTCATGCCCATGTCTGGTCTCAGGTAGCGGGTCCACGCTAGTGACCGGTAGACCAACAACCCATAAGTTAATTATGACTATAAGGGAATTGGGGCCCTTATGTGTACATGGTCATAATTAATGGTTGTAGGCCTAAACACTTGGTGGTGGAGTTGGTATGGGTCTATCAGTGAGTCATTGGGGAACTGGATGACGTGGCCCAGATAGGCTGCAGAGGTGTCCAGTGAGGTGTCACAGTGCACTACTAGTGGTGCATGGGCCTTGGAGGGTATAAGTATATCTACTGGGCTCTACTAGTGTATGCTTGATAGCATGACCAGTGGCGGGATGCTGCTGGTGTGATGCCGCATTCCTCTCTGAGTGATTGATATATAGCTTGGGTGCTAGATCCATTTTTAGTGGCTACTCCCTAGATCACAAGGCATACAAGCTCTAAAATCTGGAAACAGAAAAAATATTCACGAGCATAGATGTCATTTTTGTGGAAGATCAATTTATCAACCACAAGGGGAGAGCTCAAAAATTTTCGATCGAAGTATTGAAGAAATTTCTAATCCATGTATCAAAAAAGACTCTAGAATTGAAAATTAGGAAATCGATACGAACTCGGAAAATAAGACTAAACACTAGAGGGTCGAAATTCAGCCAAGAAGATCAAATCAACCCAGACAGCCTCCATCCAGATTTATGGACGATGCAACCTGCTACTTCATGCAGGAACCAAACACAGTTTCGGAGGTGATGTCTACACCTGATGCTGATCAATGGAAAGCAACGATGGACACTGAATTCAATTCTTTGATTAGAGAATCAAACGTGGACAATCACCGAGCTACTAAAGGGAAGAAATCCGATTCCATGCAAATGGATATTCAAGGCGAAGTATGATACTGAAAAAAGGCTGAATCGATACAAAGCCAAGCTGGTTGCCAAAGGCGATTCCCATATTCTAGATCTGGACTATTCTGAGACCTTCAACTTAGTTGTCAAGCATGTTTCAATCCGTTTGCTACTCTCATTTGCAGCTGCAGAGGATCTCGAAGTCCATCAAATGGATGTTCAGACGGCTTTCCTCAATGAGACCATTGAAGAGGAAATTTTTATGTCACAACCATAAGGATATGAACTGAGGGATAAGCAACACCTTGTATGCAAAATCCACAAGGCACTCTACGGGCTGAAACAGTCACCCAGGGCCTGGTTTTACAAAATCAATGCAATCCTTATTGAGAATGGCTTCATTCCAACAAACTCAACAGACTCAAATGTCTACTTCAAGTCTATATCGAATTTCTTCATCATCATCACTCTCTATGTAGGTGATACACTATTATTCAGTAACGATATGAATCTGATGAAGGAAACAAGATGCATGCTGGCCAAGGAGTACAAAATGACTGATATGGGTCCAGTCCACTATTGTCTCGAAATCGAATTTTTTTGAATTCGATCCAGCAAACTGATTTTCATCAGTCAACAAAGATACCTCACCAACGTGCTGGAAAAGTATGAAATAACCAACTGCAAACTGAGTCTCTTTTCACTCGACTCTGGACTGAAGCTGTCAAAGGAATAATCTCCTCAAACTGAGACAAAAAAGGAGGAGATGAAGCAATATCTATTTCACTCCATCATCAACTCACTGATGTATGCAATGATTTGCACTCGACCCAAAATTGCATATTCGATCAGTTCACTCAGCTAGTTCCTATCAAATCCAGGTCTAACCCATTGGAAAGCAGCACAAAAGTCATGAAGTACATCCAGACAACCAAACATCTTAGCATCTGTTATGGAGGCAGCCAACCTACCAACATACTTGAAAGATACATAGATGCAGATTGGGCAGGAGATATCGATACCAGAAGGTATTTGCATTTTATACAATCAAGGCCCAATCTCTTGGAAAATCTGAAAGCAGACCTCAGTAGCATTATCATCAACCGAATCAGAGTACATTGCTGCCATGAATGCTACCAAGGAGGTAATTTGGCTGAGCCACTTGCTAGTAGAAATCAGACGACCATCTTTTGTGACAACCAAAGCACCATAGCTCTCTCTCTCTCTCAATCCAATATTTCATTCTTGAAGCAAGCATATCAAAATCAGGTATCACTATTTAAGAGAGAAAGTGCAAGGCAAGGAGGAAGCAAGGAGATATCATTAGTCTACTGTAGGACAATATTAATGGTGACAAATTACATCACAAAGGCTCTATCTAAAGAGAACCATCTCAGATTCAACAACATCTTAAATCTGAAGATCAAAGCTTTCTAGGATCCACATTAAGGGGGAGTGTTGGAATTCGATTCTCAGCCTCAAATCCATCCATTAATGAGCTTCTGGAATGCTGTAGAAAACCCAGAAAAAGAAATGGGAGTAAAAGATTGGAACGACGAGTGGATTAAACACCATGATGTAAATGATTTATGGGATAAGTCAATTGAAAGCATGAAGAGTATAAAGACCTCAATCCAAGGGTCCTATTCTAAGCATGCCAATAACAAGCAACACAAGGGAACCTGATGGTGGACAAACCAACCCAACTATACCTAGATCGAACGGATCTAGCCCCCAAGTTATAGATCAATCACATAGAGAGGAATGAGGCATCACACCAGCAGCATCCTGCCACCGGTCATGCTATCAAGCATACACTAGTGAGAGCCCAATAGGTATACTTATATCCTCCAAGGCCCATGCACCACTAGTAGTGCACTATGACACCTCACTGGACACCTCTGTAGCCTATCTGGGCCACGTCATCCAGTTCCCCAATGACACACTGATAGACCCATACAAATCTACCATCAAGTGTTTAGGCCTACAACCATTAATTATGACCATGTACACTTAAGGGTCCCAATTCCCTTATAGTCACAATTAACTTACGGGTTGTTGGTCTACCGGTCCCTAGCATGGATATGCTACCCGAGACCAGTCATGGCCATGACATTCTTCCCCCCTTATTCAAGTTCTATCCTCAAAACTTAAAGCTAGGAAAGATCCTTCTTAAACTTCCTTCCTGTTTACAAGAATCGTCATCGTCCGTATATCCTTTCCATCGAACCAGATGCTCGGTAAGTATACGATTTCTCAATCATTTAGGTCTTATTTCCAAGATCTTTCTGGGTTCAAGTGGAGACACACCAATGATTCATCCAACAGGTCCAATCGATCTCCAGATCCAAGATACTCTCCTTCACGTAGACTCTTCTAGAAATTTCTTACGTGAAATACGAGATGCACTTGCGATTCTTCTGGGAGTTCCAATTGGTAAGCTAAGGATCCAATTTTTTTCAAGATCTTAAATGGTCCTCTATATCTAGGGGACAACTTATAATGCTTGCCAGTATGCATTACACTCAAATCCTTCTAGATTCTAAAAAAATACCTAATCCCCCACTTGGAAGTCTCTCGGTGATCCTTTCATACTTGCATAATGTCGGTCCCCATCCTGGGTACACTAGACATTCTCACGTGCAATCCGTAGCATTTCGTGCATATCAAGTAGGAAATCCGCTACTTTCTGAAACTTGATCGACCGAGTCAACCGCAATGGGTGACCTAGGCTCAAATCTGTACACAAGCATAAACGGGCTATAATCGGTAGTCGAATGCTTACTATAACTCAATCTCCATCAAGGATAGCATCCTCTCCGAGGATATTGTTAAAATATGAATAGATATCTTAACTAATCTTCTAATCATGCGAGTAATCCTTCTTTTAAATGATCAAGTATACCTAGAATTTGAACTATGATTCGTCAATCATAATTCATCGGATTTTTGTCCTATACTCAATAAAAGAAGGCAACTACCAATGATTAGAAGAACTTTAAGTTAAGAGTCATCTCTAGTTTAGCAAATATGGCCACCAAAAGTGACCAGTAAACTTCGAATCGCGAATGTTCATAATGTCACTTTGGTAATCCGTAAAGCCTAATCAGATACTCTCTTAAAGAAAGTAGAGTGAGCCACCTTTTGATGGTGACCTCTAGTGGAGAGCATTATTCCACTTGTAATTTGTGAAATGTGGAAATTCCACTAGGATGCCACCTAAGGAGCTCTCTTGCTTATTTAAGAGACTCCCTCTTTGTAAAGAGGAGCTTTTTGTGTATTGTATCAACTCCATGCTGAAATGAGAAGAGCCTCCATGAGTTAGATGCATCCATTGAGCTCCTTGATCATGATGGTTTTCTTGAGTGATGCCCCTATGATCATGCCCTTCCATTCATATTGTGTGTGGTTGTGGACTTAGAGTGGATTAGTTTTCTTGTTTTCCTAGTTGTGGATTAGTTTTCATTTCTTGTTGTGAATTAATGTAGGAATCAGCATTCAAGTAAACTAAATCGGCTAGAAATGTGGCATAAATCTTGCATATCCTCTAACATTATAGTTCTTGATGTTCTTGAGATGTCCAAGAATCAAAAGACTGGTTGGTTTCTTGATTCTTGGATTTCTAAAATGCTATTTAGTTTGGTTTCTTGTTTCTAGTCTATGCTTTTCAATCATATTTAGAGTAGTAGATTAGCTTCCCTAAGTTTGGTGACAGCCTTAGGATCTTGAAAATTGAGCAACTGTGCTGTATTGCAAATCTGACTTTGTTCACCATGGCTTGCTTCGTAACGGAGTTAATTGTTCCATTGGCAAGTGCTTATTCATAAACAACAAAGAGTCGAGACCCTGCAGTCATCCTCTGACAAGATGGATGATTATACTACAACGTTTGCGCCCGTAGACATGCAAATCTGAATCTGTGTGCAGGTTCAAACCCGTCAGATTTTTGTATGTCTGAAAAGAAAAATGAAGTTAGTATTTATATTCTTCTTAGGCTCAGAAGCTAGGCTGCATGGTAGAGTATCTGAGGCTGAGAGGAATCCGTAAACAACCATTCCATACTTTTCCAACACGTTGTTGAGATATCGTTGCTGACTGATGAAGATCAGTTTGCTGGGGCGATCTTGTTCAATTTGGATTTTGAGACAATAGTGGGCTGGACCCATATCAATCATCTTGTATTCCTAGGCCAACATGCATTTTGTATTCTTCATTAGATTCAGATTATCACTGAATAAGAGTGCATCATCTACGTAGAGAGTGATGATCATGAAGTAATCTGATACAGACTTGAAATAGACATTCGAGTCTGCTGAGTTTGGGATGAAACCATTCTCTATCAGAAATGTGTTGATCTTCTGGAACCAGGCTCTGGGTGATTATTTCAGCCCATAGAGCGTCTTGTGAATTCTGCATACAAGGTGCTATCGCTTGCCATTGAGTTTTATCCCTTTGACTGCGTCATATAGATTTTCTCTTCGATGGTTCCATTGAGGAAAGCGGTCTGAACATCCATCTGATGAACTTTGAGATCTGCTGCAGCTGCAAAGGAGAGAAGTAGGCAGATCGAAGCATGTTTGATGACTGGACTGAAGGTTTCTGTATAATCTACATCTGGAATCTGGGAAAAGCCTTTGACGACTAGCTTGGCAATTTAGTCTTCCTTCAGCATCGTACTTCGTCTTGAATACCCATCTGCATGGAATTGGGTTTTGGTTCTTTGGCATCTTAGTGAGTGTCCATGTTTGATTCTCCATAAGATAATCGAATTCAGTGTCCATTGCTGCTTTCCACTGGTCAGCATCAGGAGTAGACATCGCCTCAGTAACTGTGTTTGGTTCATGCACAAAGTAGCAAGCCGGATCATTCATAAACCTGGATGGAGGCTGTTTCGACCTGTTCGACCTTCTAGGTTGAACTTCGTTCCTCTGATGTGGGTTGACTTGTTGAGATTTTGACTCACCTTCTGAGTCAGCGTCGAGATTCTGCAGTTGAATCTCTAAATCGGAATTGACTGGTTGCTCGATCCGTGAGTTGGAATTACCAGCAGCTTTCTCTTTGTGGTCGAGGAACTGGTCTTCCACAAAAATGATATCTCTACTGGTGAACACCTTCTCGGTATCCAAATTGTAGAGCTTGTATGCCTTATGATTTTGGGAATAGCCGATAAAAATCATTTTTTTGCTCTTGTCATCTAGCTTTCTTCTTAAATCCCCATGAATTTGAGCAAAAGTGATGCATCCAAATACTCGAATATGTTTGAGTGATGGTTTTGATCCTGTTCACACCTCATAAAGTGTCTTGCCATTCGGGGCTTTGGTGATGGATCGATTCTGTAAATAGGCAACTGTAGTAATAGCTTCTGCCCAGAACTTCTTTGGAAGAGAGGCATGGGCCATCATGCTCTTGGCAGTTTCGATGAGTGTCCAGTTCTTCCTTTCAGCTACACCATTGGACTGAGGTGAGTAGCTGGTTGTGTATTGTTGAAGTACCTCGTTGGCCTTGCAGAACTCCTTGAATTTTGTGGAGATGTACTCTCCCCCTCCATCTGTGCGTAGAGCATTGATCTTCCTCTGGGTCTGGTTCTCTACAAATGTCTTGAACTGCTTGAAGGACTTGAATGCTTCGGATTTGTTCTTCATATAGCAGGTTGTAGTCCTTCGAGAGAAGTCATCGAACTGAGTCTGAACTGAAGGGACTTCTAGCATGCTTGCTGATAATACAGCTTTTGCATGGAGAAGTTGGCTTGCTGACTAAAGGCATGTCTTGTACTAGATTCTGAACTGACATTTGCTGAATACTGTTATAGTTAAGATGGCCAAGTCTGAAATGCCACATCATATCAGTTGATTCAGAAGTGGCTGTGTGAAGAGCTTGACTATTAGAAGAATAACAATGGCTTAGTTTGTAAAGATAGCCGCTTCGTCTACAATAGGCTAGAACCTTCAGAGATTTGTCAAGGATTGTGCAGCCTTCTGTATCAAATTTGAACCTCTGACCTAAATCAGTGTTTTAGCTAACTAAGAGCATTTTTGGTCAGATTTGGAACGTGGAGAACGTTGGACAACAACTTGACTTCATCCCTTTTGAATTCAACCCTGACTGGTGAGTCATGTGTTGAGTTGCTCCGGAGTCTAGATACCAGGAATGGATATCTTGTTTTTCTTCGACTTTGGTCATGAAAGCTACTTCATCTTGTTGTTGTTGTTGATTTGAGTGACTGGCTGTAGCACTATGTGCTTGTTGTTGGAACTGCTTCTTCTTTTCATTGTTGTACTTCAAAGTTTGACAGTCCTTGATTTCGTGACCAGTCCTCTTACAGTATCTGCAAAATAGTTTCTGCACAGGTTGGAATGATGAAGAGCTTGAATTCGATCCTAAATCAAAATTTGGTTCAGATTGTATGTTGCTCCTTTTTTCAGTAGAGCCTGACTTTGTAGATCTCTTGGATCTAAACCTGATTTTTTGAATACAGAGCTTGAGGATCCGATCATGAGCCTGAGGAGGATGCTGATCTTCTAATCTCCTCTTGTAGGAGCAGCGAGATTACTCTTGAAAAATGTGAAGGCCCAAAAAATATGTTGTCGGCCTTCGGGTTTTTGTTGTCAAGAAGTGAAAGGCTTCCACCTTCTCCTCCTAAGTCGTTTGTAGCACATGAAGTAGGGCTCGAACCTAGGAGCCTTGAAGATGCATGCAAAACAAAAGGGTTAACACTATTTCTATTTGCAAGCAAGATGCCTTGAAAACACAACTAAAACCAAATAGTACTAACTTTAAAACCAAAACCACACTAACTCTAAAACACTCTTCCACACCTTCTCCCCTCTCTCTCTCTCTCTCTCTCTCTCTCTCTCTCTCTCTCTCTCTCTCTCTCTCTCTCTCTCTCTCTCTCTCTCTCTCTCTCTCTCTCTCTCTCTCTCTCTCTCTCTACTCACTCATACACTCTTTCACAAACTCTCTAAAAAGCTCCACTAAGTTAGAAACACACAATGATTAAGCACATATGCTAACATGGGCTAAAATAGCAAGAACTTAGAAACAAAAGCAATAAGCATAAAGCCACACTATAATTAGCCACACACCAAAATTAGCACAAGTGGACTCAAAATCGTAGCACTTAGCTTTCTTGCATCAAGGATAGAAATTACATAAAAGGGCTTCTCTTTATAGAAGCTTGTGGAGTTTTCTTTCCACACTTACTTATGGGACTAGGAATTTCAAGTCTCAATATAGGATGCAAGTTCTTGTTTTGGAATCTTGACATTGACTTTTGCATACTTTTTTAAGTCTAAGTTTAAACCTTGAGACTTGCAAAAATTGGTTCCTTGCCCCCCAATGGCACCACAAGTTGGACTTATGGACACAGGGTGCCATACTTGGGGCCTAACACAACTTGTCTACTGACGGCTCTTCAAGATGGGCTTATACTCACAAGATGCCATGCTTGGGCCAATAATTACATAAAATCATTATTTCCATAGGCTACTTCCCTGTAAGGTACTTCTTTCCTTGATACTTCTGGGCTCCATTGAAATGCCCCTTAGGCCCTGCTAAATGGTTGCCAGTCCCATGGCAATGAGTGGATTTTTTTTTTTTTTTTTGTTTTGTTTTGTTTTTTTTTCTTTTTGTAATCACTTGTTGATCAACTTCTAGCTTTTCGTTTTACTTGTGGATTTTTTGGACGAGCTTTTTTTTGTAGTCTTCCATTGCCTGGGCCGTAAAATTGTGTCATCTTTAAGCGGCCCAAAGACATGTGAGCTATGGGGCAACCATTGGGTATGTTGCCACTCCTCCACTCGTGCTGCATGCTGAGACCTTGTCATAGGTGCTCGATAGTAGAGTCTTGCCACCATGAGTTGGTCTTGGAATTTCAAGCTGAGAAGGGGGTGTTGGGATCAAAATACAAAGGACCCAAGGAACGGTCCCACTGGAACTCAAAATAACTAAGGAAAGAGAACTCTTTGCAGTTGAGAGCCGCTTGTAACATCGGTCATTCTCTTGTAAGGTGCATAGAGATAAGGTTAAACTTTCCAATTATGGTGGTTCTCGGGGTGGTAATAAAGCTGTAGAGCTAAATCTCTACACCAAAGACCTATTTTGAGACGTGCAGTAGGATAAATACAAAAGAGACACCACTGGCTGACACACAAATGCAAGATAAAGCTCATCAATGCTCAAGACTTTCCAATTGGAAAGGCTTTAAGAAGGTCCCACGACAAGCTACAAATGAACCTCAATGGTTAAGTCAGAAGTCAGAAGTCTTTTGAAGCTTGCAACAAAAAAGACAAGTTTGAAAGTATATTAACTGATTCAAAGAGCTCTTGTATCTCTTTCCATATTTGGCTACTATAGATCATTCCTCAGTTTATTTCTAGATTGACTGGGTCATTTGAGATATAAAGTGGGTTCTTTCTCATTTGAAGCAGGCCATATCTCTTGTATCTATATTTGAGTATAAGTACCTTGAACTTCCTCCTAGAGGCCTTGCCATATGGAAAGATGTGGAATTAGACGAGTTCGGGTCATAGCGGAAGACAACATATGACAAGGAAAAAGGGTCAAGAAACTAACCTATAGTGGCTCTTGGGGCCTAAGGTGAAGAAAAAGGTAAACCAGAGGCCCATCTTCTTTGGCACCTGAAGTCTGCAACTATTGAGGAGGTCCATGGCTTGCTCGACGTCAACAGCTCATTTTCGTTTTATTCATGCTTCTTCAGCTACACACCCTACTTATTTTCACAGATATACTTAGCTAAGATGGTTAATGTTTGGACAAAGAGTCTATTTCAAATGAAAAATCTTGGATAATGGTGCATGACATTGCACCCAGTCTGCTACTTAGCTTGATTTTTGCATATAATGAAAGTTCAGATGAGTCACCAGATGTGACCACTTCTATTCATGATGATGCTTCTTAAGCTTATGCATCACTCCAAGATTGTCCAACTTTAAAGTCAGATTGCAAGCCACATGCGCATTGCTTAAGTTGAATTAGCCAATGGACATACATGATATGTCTATAAGCAATTAGATTCATTTTATCTTTCTGATCAGCAACAGAGAACTCCAGAGTTTCCAAAATTAAGGGCGTGCACAGCCCAACATTATAGTTAGGATTTCTAAATCTAAATATAGGAAATTGAAAATATTCCAATTATGAGATTGAACTTATTCAAGAGATATCAGAACATCCAGTTTAGATCATCTCATTTTCATCAGCGATATCAACGCTTCTATCCAATAGTGATATCTGAGCGCCTCCAATGAATCAACCGAAATTTTTAACATTTTTTACAACCTTCAAGATAACAAAGCTCAATAAGAACCAAAGCTTAAGCACTAGCATTCACATGTATTTACAAGCAAGAGGTGAAGGGATTTTTATACATGCAAGATGCCAATAAAGCTTTTCTTCTAAAATTGATCTAATAAAAAATGTATTATTTCTTAGTAGGTACCATCTTTATGAATGCTCTTGGATTTTTTCGGCCAGCTTAGTTGCTCTCGCATTTCAACTACCAACATGGACGATAGATTTCTACTCAATTAATGTTTCCTATGCCATGCTAATTTCATAAAAAGCATGTATAGTTTTGCCATGTTAAACATACATGGATTTTTCTAAAACTTGATGTCTACAAACATCATAATGAGATGATGCACAATAATTTACCTAGTTATTTGTAGGAAGTTCAAACTCACACATCTTCTAGAGTATTCACATGGCAAATATATCAAAGTGAGTGGAAAACCCATGCAACTGACTATGTCTTGTGAAGTCGGTAGTGGACAAAATAGTGGTGGGCGTCTCCATTGTGAAAAAATCACACAAAAAGTATAGTTAGCCAAAAACTTAAAATTTTAAACTTGTATGGATTGTCCATGCGTGATAAATCCCCTCAACTACCAACATCTTTGAAAATATGAGAGTTTTTCCAAGCCACAAATTTTCACTTTGAAAGTAATCTACAAATCATGATTCAATACGTGCATGGATTATCCACGACTAAGTATGCCATGCAAAATTTGATTTTGGTGAATTCCTTGGTGTAGATTAGTAAATATTCACATAATTTTTTTCATAAACCTCCCATGTAAGCTCAAAAAAAAGAAATCAATAAAATTCTCATCCTTCATGATTGTCAGGCTTTCAAGTAGTGATATGTGAACTATGAAAGTAATGATATGTGATAGACCTCCCATGTAAGCTCAAAACAAAAAAAAAATCAATGAAATTCTCGTCCTTCATGATTGTCAGGCTTTCAAGTAGTGATATGTGATCTATGAAAGTAAGCCATTGAATGACAACATATAAGCATCTAACCAATTAAAAGTATTATCTACTCAAACAAGAATAAATTGACAATGTGGAATTAAAGTCAGAACGACAACGACCTTCAATGTATCTGAGATCTACTATGAGCTCGAATCTTGTAGCTTTCAGATGTAAAACAAATTAATACTTATGATAGTTGATAACATAAGAGTCAAAGACATTCGTTCTACTGCCTTCTTGAGGTGTCGTAGATGACCATGGAAAGTGTAAACGTTATCGCTATGGAAGTTGTAGTAAAACGATAATACTTCTGATAGTTGATAACGTGGGAGTCGATGACATACATTCTACTACCTTCTCGAGGAGTCGTAAACAACCATGGAAAGTGTAGAAGTTATTGTTGTGGAAGTTGTAATGAGGATGATGATTGTTGCGTGTTATCGTAACAAGAAAGAGTGATTAAAATTAGATAATTCAAGACACGGTTCAATTAAATGAGCTAAGTACAATGGTTCTCTATGAATCTGTTGTGCAAAATAAGCTAGAATACAAATCACTATAGTGTCTATCATGAAATAGCTTAGGATCGTGCGTAGCACTACGTGTCTCACACTATTTTGCACATTGTAAAACTCTCTTGCGATCACCTCTCAATGATCGATCTCTTGCCCTCTACACTACTACTACACCTCGCATCACATCACATTTGATGTTGGCATTTGGCCACTATTTATTGACCAACTAACTATCTTTTAATCTTCTTATTAGCTGTACAATTAGCAAACCTTGTAAGAAATGGTAATGATTATGAATAACAAAGCCTTATTACAATTCGTGACAGTTTGTAAGATGTCGTAGAAGTTGATCGTGAGCATACTGTCGTTATCACCTTTCGAAATACCATTTAATTCATCGCATGTCGGAAAGTTTTTTCATAATTTTCAAGAATGCACAAAATGACGAGATCTACATGCATCTTTGATACTTCACATTTTTCACTTGGTGCAAAACTTCATGTAACACATTATTGTGAGTAAATCTGAAGTGTCGGCTCATTTGCTTGTGTAAAATCCAGTGTTTTTCTACAAAATTGCATCTATAGTTGACAGAAAAACAGAGAGTAGTAGGAAATAAGAGTTGTAGCTGTTTAGATGGATCAGAGGGTGAAGGGAGGTTAACTCCAACAGGAAAATGGAATGTGCCATCTCCAAGACTCCTCATAGCATCATATCATATTTGTCACTTGTACTACCTCGAAACTCAAATTTTCTTCACAAATTAATTTTGATACGTTTGGCATCGTTGATGGAGAGCCACATGGTGCTTCTCATTTTCTTCTACTATCTTATCTTTTCTAGGTTTTGCTTGACTATTGTTTGTAGTTGCTTGGTTGTGTTTTGACACCTCAAATGCATGTGTGGGAGAGCAAAAAACTAAGATGCACTCCCTAACGTAATTCAAATTTTCTTTAGTATGACTTGGAACCAAAACTATAACCCACGACCTCCACAAAACAATGAAAATAGAAAATAGTCCCTACCATGATTGTTGGGACTTTAATAGGGCCACCAGCTAGCTACTAGTCTATAGACCAAATGGAAATAGACATGCCAACTCTTTGAGTTTCCCATCAACAAAATGGCATCAACATAAAGGTAAAAGACACAAATATTTAACTATGTCAGAGGCCTGTAAATATAGAATTAGTGCGTTCACCAATAGAAAAAAATTTGTGAACATCAATTCACCCTCTTCACAATAACCCAAGCAGGATTTCAATTATCCATTAAGTAGTTGGCGATCTAGGTGGATTTGCACTTGTCACCTACTTTTCTTTTCACCTCATAAGCTTGCTAGGTTCGCTAATTACATGACATAGTTTTTTACACTTAGACCTGTGTTTCGTTGTGCTCAATGAACTAGTGTGATCCCGAGGAAAATAAACTCAATTGGTTCATCAAACTTGCATTTGAGATGAATCTAGGTTCTAAGGTAGATCAACCAAATTGAAGTCTAGTTACTAACATTATTTGTCTATTGTGGGACCCCACCCTACTTATAGGCCTGTCCTAAGAATTTTTTTATCTATATTCCCAAGTCCAACGCTGACCTACTTGGGATCCCAGCTACAATCTTAAACAATAAAGATTGAGATCTACTCCTAGGTCAGAAATTTGTATGGAACTTATATTGGGTAAAAAGTTATTGAGAAGATAGCAAAGTGCTCATTCTCCAATTATACGTTCAACATTCAGAGAGGGGTGCATTTCAAATTAAATTCCAAGCGTGATACCCAACATAACCATTATGGATGCAATTAATCAAGGTGTTCCACATGGGAAACCCCGTCTAAAGCATCACAAGCTCCCTCTGACAATCTTTACCCAATAGCATTTGTTGTACCTATGCCAACAAAAGTACCTAATATACATCAAATTCCATGATTTGATCTACCAAAAAATGCTTCTTGGTTTCCAAGGGAAGGCTCGAACTTGAGACCAAAGAAACTTTGGATGTCAAGCTAACCAATTGAGCCAACTCCCTTGGGTTTTGATCTACCAAAAAATGATAGAAGTAAGATCCAATACACTATCTTTATATGGAGCATCACCAAGCATTAAAATATAATTTTCATATTCAAAGGTTGCTAGAAATCATGCGGAAAGCAAGACAATAAGTGCATGTGCATTGCTTGAGGAAGATGGAGTTGGACCCTCAAGATTTAATATTTCAAGGATAAGGACCTATAAAAATGAAAATGTTATATGCTTTTGGCAAACAAATCATTCAACATTCTAGTACAAGACATTGGTATTTGGTAATAATTTTTTTGTGGCAAAACTTAGCAATTATAGTTTCAGGAATGGATCTTGGGGAATAATCAATGGATATAGCATGTATTTTAGGCTTAGATCATAATGGGAGGGCACAAAGATAATGATGTTTTCACCTACTTACTCTTGGATTTGTGTTGAATATGGTTGATCATTTTTGTTATTTCCTTTAGTATGATGCTCATGTTTTATGTGATATACTCTAACAGTGTTTGAGTTAGAATTAAAGTAGAATCACTGTGTTACTGTGTTGTGGGTCCTATCAGTGGATAAGGATCAGTCGGCCTCGCCACAAGGCAAGTCGACGGGACACGCGTCCCGCCAACGACAACCTGGGTCATGCATGGGTTGCTTGAGTGAACAACTATATGTACAGTGTAATTTTATTTTGAGAAATACAGTTGCTATGTGAGCTTGTTGAGGAGAGTGTTTTCTGTCTATGTTACTGTGTAGCATAATCTGTGTTCCTATGCAAGGAAAATTCTAAGTTGGTATCAGAGTCGTATAGGGAGTGTACACAGTACAACATCGTCGTTGAAGAGAGCTTCGGGAGAACTGTCTTCTGAGAGTTCGGGGTTTACGGTAAGTTGAAGACGGAAAGAGAAGCACTGGTTTATAGAGGCTTGCTAAGCTTAGTAGAGGGATTATTAGCCTGTGCATAGCATCAGACAGGGAAAATTTTGGTGAAAAAAATTGACAATTTTGAAGCCAGCTGAAAATTGAAACCGGGTTTGGAGTTACGGTTTTTATACATAACTGGTGATTTCTTCGCTGTTTGTGCACCGTTTTCGATGTCGTAAGGACAGGAAGGAAGCTAATCACATTGTCAATCAGCCATGGAGAGATTCTGAGGTTTATGTCAGAGATTTGTTTCTAGATAGTTAACCTAGTAGATTTGCGGTAAAAGGTGAAAAAAGCCACTTTGTCAGGTTGAGTTAAAATCACCGTTTCTCCATAAAATTTCTTGAGTGAACACTCTACAGACTTGGAATCAGTAGGGCGACCCTGCTTCAGGCCTCAGATCATGCTCAAATCAATCCATAGGCGAGTTAGATCAAACAAAAACGAGTGTGTGGAGGCGCGGCCGTAGACTGGGAGGTCGCAGACTGTTCGCGCGTGGAACCAGAGTGAGAGCATAGCGTTTCGGAGTGGGTAGCACTTACAAGACTCTCCATTAGTGCACAAGAGTGCTTAGATCCATTGGATAGAGAAGCTACAAGATCGACAGCTCAGATTGTGCCACCCAGAAGGGATATCCATAGTTGGATCAGATTCAACCATTGGATGGAGTCTGAAGGGATGTTGAAGAGGGCTCTGAAGAAGTGAAGTGCATTTTAGCCTTCAACTTCATTAAAAATCTTCATACTGAAATTGGAGTTGGATCCCTTCACAAGTGAAGAGTGAAGTTTCTTCAAGGTGAAGAAACAATTCAAAAACTAGAAAAGTCCTTATTTTTGGGTCCTTTGTCCGTTTTGACCCAAACGAAAGGCTATAACCTCCAAACGAAGGGCACCTGAACTGTACCTGCAAGTACAGTACAACAAAACAGAGTGATTGTAGTAGAGAAAGTGTTCTGAGTATGACATAAGTGATTTCACCATTCCATTGGACACGTTGTTGGGAGTTGACGACTGAGTGCATTTCGGAAGGCGACGACGATTTGGCTTTCAAATTGGTGGAAAAGCGACAAGTGGCCTGGTAAGAAAAAAAGTGCAGGTCATTATTTTCAACTTCTGACATCACTGTTGGCGTCGACATACTGTTTTTAGCCTAAGGCAGAAGTTTCAAGCAGTTTTGTGATGGCAAACATGGGAGAGTCCATTTTGAGTGAAAGTAGCAAATTGGACGGGATTTCCAACTATGCAGTGAGGAAATTCAAAATGAAAAACTACTGATGGAGAAAGACGTGTGGGAAGTCATCACAGGTGATGAGAGAAGTCCACCAAATGAAGCGGATATCAAAGTGTTGATAAAAAAATGAGGAAAGCTTTGACCTTTATTAACTTGTCAGTGAAGGATCACATCATTACCCACATTTGTGATGTTGTTACACCCAAACAGGCATGGGATGTGCTAAAGGAGCAGTTTGAGACGTCAAATCCGTCAAGAATCATGTTTCTGAAGTCAAAGTTGAATAGTGTCCGCATGGAGCAAGGAGAGCACATTCAGACGTACATGACCAGAATCAAGATAATGAGAGATGAACTGCATTCTATTGGTGAGCGCATACGTGATGTGGAGCTGGTGCACAATGCATTGTGCGACATTACAGAACCCTATTAGATGTTTGTGAGCGGAATAGCATCAAGAGAAAGATTGCCAACCTTTGACAAGCTCACAGGAATCTTGATGCAGGAAGAGCAACAGCGAAAAATGGTGAAAGCTAGACGTCAAAATACTAACGATCAGGCACTTGCGACACACCAAAAACAAGGCAAGGGCAAGGGCAAAAAGAAGTCTAAGCAGCAATTTGCCAAGTCTCAGGAGGACGAGAGATCTTTCAGTAAAACTAAGAAGAAAGGCAAGTGCTTCCATTGTGGTAAACAGGGCCATTGGAAGAGTGAATGTCGCAAATTCCTGGCGGAACAAGACAAGGGGAAACCAAAACAAGTAGGTAACCTTGTTGATGAGGGTGAGATTGAAGACTCTAGTATCTTCATATCTGCATTGTCATCTAATCAAGATGATCAAGCATGGTATATTGACTCGGGAGCCACAAGACACATGACAGGTAACAAGAATTGGTTCAGTAGTTTGAAGGTGTTGGATAATGGAACATCTGTTTCACAAGCAAATGTTGAGGTGTGCAAGATCAAGAGGATTGGCACCGTTTCAATCCAACAACCTGATGGCAAAAGCAAGATGATCAGGGAGGTACTTTACGTACTAGCTTTGAAGAAAATCTACTTTCTGTTGGAGTCATTACTGATCAAAAGTTGAAAGTAGAATTTGCCCATGATCGTTGCTTTGTGAAGGATGTGAACCAAAAGTTCAAAGTTATTGCGGATGGAGTAAGAGAGGCCAATACAAAATTGTACAGGTTGAATGCTACAATTAAGGGGAAACATGGACTTGTATCATCCATTTCATCGCAAACTGAGTTGTGGCATAAGAAGCTTGGTCACTTGAACTTGAGAAGTCTTAGTTTGATGAGAAAATTGGAGATGGTAACAGGATTGCCTACCATAGAAGATCAATTGAAATCGATGTGCAAATCCTGTGTATATGGAAAGTAGCATCGAGAGAAGTTCAATAAAGGGGGTGTTGCAAGAGCAAAGAACATCTTGAATTTAATCCACACAGATTTATGCGGGCCTATGAAGACCATGTCCTTAGGTAAAGCCTTCTATTTTATGACCTTTATTGATGATATATCACGTAAGACGTGGATCTACTTCTTGAAGAAGAAATCAGATGCATTTGATAATTTAGCATTGGTCAAAAATCAGACAGGTAGGAAGATCAAAGTCCTAAGATCAGATAGTGGAGGTGAGTACAAGTCTAATGACTTCAATGATCTTTGTGATCAATGTGGGGTTAAAAGACAATTTACGCAACCTCATACTCCTACTCTCAATGGTGTAGCTGAGCGCAAGAATCGTACGATTGTGGAAAGTGCCAGATCTATGCTAGCTGAGATGAAACTACCAAAAGATTTTTGGTCATAAGCATGTAGAAAGATAGTCTATCCTCAAAATAGAAGTCCTACCATTTCCATACCAAAGATAACACCCGAGGAAGCATTCACGAAGAAGAAGCCAAAGGTGAACCACTTGCGAATCTTTGGATGTAAGGCCTTTGTACACATTCCTAAGGAGGAGAGACGTAAACTTGATGTAAAAGCTATCAAGTGCATATTCCTAGGATATGATGATCGTGTGAAAAGCTATAGATGTTTTGATCAAGTGGAAAACAAAATCCATGTAAGTCGAGGATACCACCTGATGATGATCCATTCATTGACCTTCCAAGTGATAAACATGAGGATACATCTCAAGATACTACTACTCAACCTCAAGAGACAGGTTGGAGAGGTAGGGACAAAACTTTTGGTGCAAGAAGGATTGAAGTTGCAGGTGACAAACGCAAGGAGAAAGATGTACCGTGGGATACATTTTCACTAGGAAGCTGATCACCTAACATGAAGCTCCCTAAGTGGTTTGAGAGATTGTTGGAGAGCCGCGACATAGATGACTTTCCAAGATCATCTAACCAGGGAGAGCTACGAAGATCAACAAGAGAGAAGACTCATCCTGAAAGGTATGAAGCAAATTATGCTCTCTTATCTAGCATTATTCAAAGCAAAGAACCTTCGACTTATGGTGAAGCGAAGGATGATGACATTTGGGTCAAGGGCATGGGAGAGGAGATGGAGTCAATTGCTAAGCATAGCACATGGGACTTAGTAGAACCACCAGTTGGCAAGAAATCCATTGGTTGCAAATGGGTATACAGGACTAAGTACCATTCAGATGGAAGTATAGCAAAGCACAAGGCAAGATTGGTGATCAAAGGGTACGCACAAAATAAAGGCCTCGACTATGAGGAGACCTTTGCGCCGGTTTGTAAGTGGAATACTCTACGTCTACTTGTTGCTTTAGCTTCACATTTTGGTTGGCCTTTGCATCAGATGGATGTGAAATCTGCTTTTCTAAATGGTGAGTTAGAAGAAGAAGTGTTCATGGATCAACCTGAAGGCTTTGTAGCGAAGGGACATGAAAGTAAAGTATGTCGCTACGTGCGTGGTATAGCAGGATTGATGTCTACTTTCGTTCAAAGGGTCCAAATCTTTATGTCTTATGCTTTGATGGTATGGTTGCTTTGATTGCTCTTTATGTTGATGACTTAATTATTACGGAAAATAATCAAGAGATGATAGAATGATCAAGAAAGACCTCATGGACCAATTTGAGATGACAAATCTCAACCTGATGCATTACTACCTTGGAGTAGAAGTGTGGCAAAAAGGACATGAAGTGGGTTTAACACAAGTGAAGTATGTCAAAGAGTTGTTGCACAGGTTTAGGTTGCAGGATTGCAAACCAATAAACACTCCTATTGAACCAGATAAAAACCTTTCTAAGCTTGATGAGTCACAGTCATTTGATGCTACGCTGTATAGACAGTTAGTAGGGAGCTTGATTTACCTTACCACGACTAGACCAGATATATGCTATGTTGTTGGCATTGTAAGTCAGTTTATGGTAGCACCTACAAAAATGCATTGGAAGACAGCTAAACGCATTTTGCATTATGTGAAAGACACTTCAGAGTATGGCTTGATTTACAGGAAGCATGATGGTTTACCTGAGTTGTGTGGCTATGTGGATGCGGATTGGGGAGGTGACTATGATGATCGTAGATCCACCACAGGGTATGTATTCTAGTTTTGTGGTAGTTGCTGTTCCTAGTCTAGTAAGAGGCAAAGTACAATTGCTCTTTCCACCACAAAAGCAGAGTATAAGACAATGTGTAGTGCAGCACATGAAGCTATATGGTTTAGAAAAATCTTGGAAGAAATTGGCATGAAGCAGAAAAATCCCACGACTTTACATAGCGACAGTCAAAGTGGCATTCAGCTAGCAAAGAATCCAGTGTTTCATGCGAGAACTAAACACATTGAGATTCAGTATCACTTTATACGTGAGAGGCTGCTAAGTCGTGAAATTCATGTTGTTCATTGTAGCACAGAAGAACAACTAGCTAATATTTTCACTAAGCCACTTACTGGAGAAAAGTTTGATAAGTTTAGATCAAAGCTTTCTGTACCTAAAGTTTGTTGACTTTAAAGCTATGTATATGACTGTATAAGAAGTAAACTCTACTTTAAGGGAGAGAGTTAGAATTAAAGTAGAATCACTGTGTTACTGTACTGTGGGTCCTATCAATGGATAAGGATCAGTTGGCCTCGCCACGAGGCAAGTCGACGGGACACGCGTCCCGTCAACGACAAGTTGGGTCATGCATGGGTTGCCTGAGTGAACAACTATATGTACAGTGTAATTTCATTTTGAGAAATACAGTTGCTATGTGAGCTTGCTGAGGAGAGTGTTTTCTGTCTGCATTACTGTGTAGCATAATCTGTGTTCCTGTGCAAAGCAAATTCTAAGTGTTTGCTGCTAGATCTGGTTTAGTGCATAGCATGGCATACATCAAAGATCCAATCAGTGAATGAAAAGGGTACTTTGCTAAGTCGAGTGCTTCACTTTCGGTGTCTACACATTAAGGTTTAGTCAATACAATACTTGGATCCATTGGTGTATCAATCGGTTTGGAATCGGACATATGAAATTTTTCTAGAATATTCTCTAGATATTTCTGTTGGCTAAGATAGATCTTCTGAAGTCTATTTCTACTAATGTGAATTCCTAATAAAAAATAAATAGCGCCTAGATCAGTCATGTCAAATTCCTTTGACAGATCACTCTTAATAGTGTGCAGTAGGACTGTGTCGTTAGACAAAATAAATGCATCATCTACGTAAAGAGCTATGTGAACTGAACTAGCACCTATATGCTTGGAATAAACATTACAGTCAGTTGAATTGTTGACATAACCCAATTGAATAAAATAAGAGTTGATTCTTTCAAACCATGCCCTTGCAGCCTATTTTAGATCGTAGATTGCTTTGTGCAGCTTGCACACTTTGTGCTCTTGGCCTTTGACTTTGGATCCTTCTAGTTGGAAGGTATACAGCTCCTCTTTGACATAATCATTGAGAAACGTTGTCTTGACATCCATTTGATGCATCTCAAGGTCTTCCACAGCTGTTAACGCAATTAGAGTCTTGATTGACTGCATTTTGACAACAGGACTGAAAATCTCTTGATAATCCACCCCTTGGACTTGAGTGAATCCTTTAGCCACCAACCGTGCTTTCCATTTTACGATGAACCCATCAGAGTTGATCTTCTTCTTGAAGATCCACTTGTTGTCGATAACTCACTTGTAAGTGGAGAAGTTGACCAATGTCCAGGTTTGGTCTATCAAAAGTGAGTTGTTATCGCTTTCCATAGATTGTTGCCACTCCACAACATCCTTAGAGTTGATTGCTTTTGCTAGGGTCTCTGGTTCTTCTGATGAAGTCCATAAAGATTGAGATATATATCTCTTAGGAACTGTTCGAGTCCATGAGGATCTGCAAATATTTGGTTGACCAGAATGTGATGGGGCTTCTTCTTGAGTTTGTCCAAATCTGCTCGAGCTAGTTTGTTCTGGTCTGGTGACATGTATTGTCAGTTGCTCGGCTTTTGTAGTTGTAGCTGTAGGTTCTGTAGAAGAAATATCATGATTGGAAGATTCTATGTTGCGTAAAATAGGATGAAATCACAATAACATATCGCGCGAATTCCGATGTGGGCGTCAGACATATTTTCAGAAATTTTATAATCCGTCGCAATCCGACTCGTCGGAATTCGACGTCTAGGCACAAATCCCAAAATGGGAGTTTGGTGATCGGGAAATTGTCATGGCAACCAATTTTTGAAGTGGACGTCGGAATCGGACATCTTAATGTGGATATTGCGTGGCATTTTTTTTTTAAATAGTTTGTTTTGTTTGTTTTTGTGAAAGAAAGTGAAGAGAGGAAAGATAAGTGTTTGAATAGATAGTGTTAAGTGTTAATTGTTAACTATTAAGTGTTTGAGAGAAAGAGTGTTTGAATAGATAATGTTAAGTGTTTGAATAGATATTGTTAAGTGTTAAGTGTTTGAATAGATAGTGTTTGATGGTATTGTTAAGTGTGTTGTGTTTGAATAGATATTGTTAGGATATTGTTTGGTAATAATATATTATTAGATTTGTAATTTGTGTGTGTGAGAGAGAGAGAGAGAGAGAATAGATGGAGTGTAGGTGTATGCTTGAAGATATTGCAAGCTTTTGGAGTTTAGGTTTTGCCCTTTTTTTGAAAAATAAAGTTTGTTTTATTTATTTTTGTGAAAGAAAATTGAAAAGAGGAAAGATAGGTGTTTGAATAGATAGTGTTAAGTGTTTGAATAATAGTGTTTGATGGTAAATGAATCTTAGATTTGTAATTTGAGAGAGAGAGAGAGAGAGAGAGAGAGAGAGAGAGAGAGAGAGAGAGAGAGAGAGAGAGAGAGAGAGAGAGAGAGAGAGAGAGAGAGAGAGAGAGAGAGAGAGAGAGAGAGAGAGAGAGAGAGAGAGAGAGAGAGAGAGAGAGAGAGAGAGAGAGAGAGTTTGAATTTTGCATTGATTTAGAATGATTTAGGATAGTGTTTATAATGGATTGTTAGAATTATTTAGGATAGTGTATGTGTGTGTTTGAGAGGAGGTTGTTGGTAGCCTTTGTAATGAATTCCCACAAGATGAGGAATTCGAGACGAAGGAAATCAATAAACATATGAGTTTATGGATTAGACATCGTCGTGATACAGTATGACGAGCATATAGAGATGGGCGATCAAAACCCTCCTGGTGTTCAAGGGCAGATTGGAACACTGTGAAAGCCGATGAATGAATACCAGATAAGTATAAGATTCAAAGAGATGACGCGGCCACTAGGATGCATGGAATGGGCAATCCTAGGTTGGGCTTGAGCAGAAAAGTGGGCTTGCAAGCCAGCATGGTAAGTGAATCTAAACTATTCTTATAGTTTGTATTTGATTTCATATGATGTCTTTTTCTGATATGCATTATCATTAGCCACTCAAACTTAGCCTCAAACTAGATTCAATTTAAATTGAATGGATAGTTGGCAGACTATGGACGCCTCCCAACTAAAGAGGAGTACAACTATGCCTTCAGAGAATCATACGAGGCATTAGTCGACAAATTGAAGAGCGAAGGCAATCCCCCACGTGTAAGTTGCTTTCAAACATTATTTAAACTTCATATATTATTGTTGTGTGAACTCTTAACCATTAGTATGATGTTGCATTAAATACTAATGTGTCTTGTTTGCTTGTGCTCATGTAGAGCGGACGTCACGACGACGACTAGACTAGACTGCTTGTTTTAGTTGATTAGGTCTTTAATTAGTTCATATCAGATCTAGAGACTATACTGCAAGATTAAAGCAACAATTTTGTATTACATTGTGTTATATTATCAATATATTATTATTGCAATTGATCGTGCAATATTGCTATTGTTTTTGTATGTGCAATGTTTTTTTAAAAGAAATGCAAATGTCAGATTCCCATATGTGGATTGACGTAATAACTAGTTAGGAATTCAAACCATGAGCAATTTTGCGTTTCATTTCATGTTCAAAAATGAATCTCTAAAGTATGGAATGGAATAACTTGTCATTGATCCAAATCTAAAGGCAATAAAGTATAGAATAGAAGTAAGGATATGTTTAACTTTTCATTGATGCAAATGCTTAATGAGAATAAGAATGTTAGCGGATTCCAAAGAATTCCCAGATGTCGAGCCAAGCCGAAGACACAGAATACCTCTCACCCATGACCGAGGAGGTCTCAGAAGGAGGAGAGCAGAAGAAGCTGAGAGCCAAGCATGAGAGCCGAGAAATTACTAGCTAGGATGACAGTGAAATATCTATGTGAGCCTACATGGTGTATCACAGAGAAGGAACGACCATGTAGGAGCTAATCATATTTCCTAGGCTTTGTAAATAAATGTAGACCCCCCTTAAATTAGTTAGAGTGAGCCACCTTTCGATGGTGACCTTTAGTGGAAGGGCAAATTCCACATGTAATCTCTAATTTGGTGGAATTGCACTTGGGCTCCACATGGGCAGCCGTCTTGCTTATTTAAGGGCTCCCCTCTCTTGCGAGGGAGCTTTGAAAGTATTGTCAAGTTCTCTTGAGCAAATAAAGAGGATCCTCCACGAGTTCTTGATACTTGCTAAGCCCCTTGTTCATGGCAATGTTCTTGAGTGAAGTTTCTATGAGGATGTTTGATTTCCTTGTATTGTGGATTAACTAGGATCTTGTTTTCTTGTTTCTTACTTAGTTGTGGATTAGGATTCATTTCTTGTTTGTGGAATAAGGTAGGAATCAGCATGCAAGTAAACTAAATAGGCTGGTTTGTGGTGTAGATCTTGCATACTCTCTTACAGCCCAGTTCTTGATTGTTCTTGAGCAATCTAAGCATCAAGAAATGAGTGTTTCTTGATTCTTAGACTGTTAAATGCTGCTAGGAATCTAGTTTCTTGTTTCTTGAATCTTGTTTGAGTAGTTAATCTTGTTCTTGATTGTTTTTTGATTTAGTAGATAGTGGTAGGAATACTCCCTGTTCCAAAACGTTGATCTTCTTGAGCTAATATTGGTTACATGGCTGGTTAATGCATGTAGCTGAGTATCGGACCCATGACTCCCACTGACAGGCTGGAAAATACACGTTGCAACCTAAGTAACACTTCTGTCTAGTAACTGTTTTGATAAAGAAGAAGATCTGTAAGAACCGTAACTATAGAAGAAAGAACGAAGAAGTAAAGAAACCCAAAGAACCGTGTTCACAAATAGAGTGGAACCTGTGAACATTTGGCGCCATTCCGCAGCTACACAGTCATTAAACAGTCCCAAACCATTCCGATCTGGGCAGCATAACCATCGCTCTCAGGACTTCCACACCTTCATTACAGACCACACCACTTTTGTCCTGACTAGCGTGAAGCTCAGTCTCAACCGCACGCTCCTTCCCAAGTCGAGCCACAACTCTCGTCTGGATCAGACCACTACACATTGACTCTCGACCGAGCCACTACAGAAGCCATGTCTTGAGTTAAAATCTCAACCGACGCATTTGCTCACGTCTCAACCGACGCATTTGCTCGACGCATTTCTTTTATCTCGACCGACGCTCTCGCGTCATATCTCGATCGACGACCTCGTGTCAGATCTCGACCGACAACTTCCGTCCCAATCTCAATCGACGACCTCGCATCAGAACTCAACCGACGACCTCGCGTCAGAACTCGACCGACGACCTCGCGTCAGATCTCGACCGACGACCTCGCATCAGATCTCGACCGACGCCCTCGCGTCAGTTCTTGACCGACAGATGCTCTCAGATCTCAACGGACCCTTGAACCGTTGAGACCATCATAAAACACACTACAGTCATTGCGACCACCTTCCAGCCATAACAACTACATTGTCCCATAGTGACCGCTCTGCACCGTGAGAACTACATTAAGTCTTAGGGAATACATTCGACAAAACCCCATTGCTTCACACCTTGCACCGTAGCCATCGCACACACCTACCCTACACCATAGTGATCGCCTTGAGCCACAGCCATTGTCAACAACAGGACAACACCTATCGTAAGCACTGCCATCACACACCTACACTCTTCCAACAGTATAAACCGAATCTCAGAGATTCCACCTGCCATATCTAACCGTGAGGACCACAACACATCGTAAACTATATGCCGCAAACCGTCGTTAACCGTGAGGACCGCAACCCTTTTTAATCTGTACGGACTTGCAATCCACCGTAACTCGTAAGTACATCATCCACCGCAAACCGTTGCCCTCCATCTCGAACTGTAGGATCCATCCACCATCGCATGCAATTCACTGTCATTCACTCTTGTCACTCCTCAAACCGTTGGAATCGCAAGATCGTAATATAACGACCACCTACGAATTCGACTACTCCATCGTATTCTGATTATCCTCAATTATTTTTTGCATACATCCATCCTAAACCCTTAAAAAAACTCCACGACACTACATTTAACTGCATCCATCTCCACTCGACATCCTCGCCACCGATTACATCTGCCTCTGTCTATTCCCATTTGCATGCACTATGCCTTACACATGACACGCCCCCACCATACAGACCGCAACCACCGCATTAGACCGCTACATTAGACCGTTGCCACCACATTAAGTCGTATCAACCGCCACTGGTTTGCACTCGCAGCCACCGTGGACCCGTAGCAACCGCGTTCCAACAACCGTAGCCACCGTAACAAGCGTCCAAGAGCCTATTTACACACATGCTGCCGAATCTTCACATGCACGAGCTCACTTAAATGGAGCTTTTGCGAATAATGTTCCAAGTACTGAAAAACGTACCCCAAAGCTAGATTTACCTAAGTACGATGGTAGCATTGATCCTCAAAGATTTTTTCAAGTCTTTGAGAATGCATGTGACGTCTATGGTGAGACATCATCGGAAGCCATGGTACAGCTCTTTTCGATGACCATGATCGATCGAGCACGAGAGTGATTTTTTAACCTTGATCGTGAAGATAAACGTGACTGGTCACTCTTGAAGGAGGCCTTAATCAAATGCTTCAAGCCATTTCGCTTGATAGAAAGTTCTTTTGTCAAGCTAAGTAACATCAAAATGACAAAAGACGAGAAAGTACGTGACTATATTGAACGGTTTAAAAGATTAAAAAGTCAGGTACAAGAACAACCCACTGAGTCTATGCTCATAATTTGGTTCCTCGTTGGACTCCCACGATGGATAAGACGTGAACTTCGTTCCAATGATGAATATACATCATTGAAACAAGCCATGTCTGACGCCATTCGAGAGGAAGACGAGGGCTCTGATGTCGATGAACCACGTGAACGGAGAGCACCTCGTGTTGTCCAAGAAGCTCGACCAAATGACGAAACTCGAGAACAGTTGTGGAAAACACAGATGGAGTTGCTTAATCAGCAACACCAACAACAGATGGAAAAACTGACGAAAGAGTTTCAAAACACTCTTAAGTCTATCCAGAGTTCGATGTTGGGGCAGTTACCCACTGGCCAAATCCACCATAGACGAGAGAACACGTGGTGCCCTCACTGTCGAGGTGCACACAATGACAATGAGTGCACTTCATACCAACCGGTCCCAGATACTTCCTTGATCAAATGTGACATCTGCGACTTTATGGGGCATACCTCTCTTTATTGCTATTATAACCCGAGGAACCAGTCTCACAACCAATCGAGAGGACATACTCAACCTCCTCGACAACCGTTTGTTTCACAAAACCAACACACGCACTACCAACCACGAAACAACCAAGTCCATATACAAGACTTGCCCAGACAACCTAGACATGAACCTCAACCACAACTGGCACTCTTAGGACTACCTCCAAGAGGACAACCAGATCTAGGACCATAAAAACATAGAAATCCTCGAGAGTCTACACAAATACATCTTGTTGAAAACTCCTACGATCAATCCTATCATCAAGATACAACACTTCCATCTGCTAGTTCTCAACATTATCAAACCGACAACTCATGCTCGTGCAAACGAGATGAGTATTCAACACCACCAGAAAATCCAGCACAGCTAGTCATCCAAGATGGTTATGCTATTGTCACAGGCCCAATGAGCAACCGCTGCTTTATTTGTGGTGAAACAGAACATTTCATGGCTGACTATAAAGTTAAAAACCAATACCATGCGGAATGTCCCGACTGTGTCCGTAAACACAGTTTCAAGGATTGTCCTAAACAACCTAACAAGATTCTTCCAGCACGTCATATCTCATCCGAACCTGTTAGAGTTCTCACTAGAGCACAACGCCAACAACAAGAACAGCAGCAGCAAAATAATGTCAAATCAGCTGACCCCCAGGGAAGCCACTTGACGGCTTCTACATTACCAAAAGATTACCCAAATCCAAAAGTGAAACAACGACAATACAATGAGTTTTGAGATGAGTTTTTGCGAGAGGAAGAACATACATAAAGTCTGTTCTCAGTTCATATCCCCGAAAAGGAGCAATTCCTACAGGGACTTGAAGTATTTTCTGACCTCCTGCAAGCTCAACTTACCATGTCGTTTCATACCGCAATAAAATCCTTCACTGTGCTTCAACGTTATATCCATCGAAATTTTCAGCTGCCTACTATTCCTGATGAACAGCTAAAAACATAAAGAGATTCCTAAAATTCTCCAGATTCCTATGAATCTATTGAATATAGGTGTTGCTAAGGGGACTAGCATCACGCTACCTTTCTCCTATAAAGACTATCCCGCAGTATCTGCTATTCTAGATAGCAAATCAAGCGTTAATATCATGGCTTTGTCATTAGCAAAGTCATGGGGCTTTCATACCCTCGATCAACCACGATATAAACTTCGCATGGCTGATCAATGAGTTACTGACCCTGCTGGTCATTTATCAAATATAAAAGTTCGCATAGCAGGTGTCAAATTTGTGCTAGATTGTGTCATCTTAGATTTACCAGAAGATAACAATACATATAAATTCCTTCTTGGTACACCCTGGCTCCAGATGGCAGGTGTTGTCCAAGATTGGAAGCATAGCAAAATTACCTTTAATAACCATGATAAACGAGTCACGATTGACTCAATAGGCCATGTCAAGCCCGCCAAGGTATACAATGATTGGTCATCCACAACATATGACGAATCAGATAGCATCCCGATCCAACCAAAAGGTCACTATACGAGATCCACGGACATAATCAATTGGGGTCACACACTAGCCACTGTGGACTGTACTGATTCCAATCGATGTCGTATCGAAACTGTTGCAGCAGATGTGGATATTCTCCCATCCTCTATAGACATTGACACACTCATCATTCCACTTATGATGATTGACCCGATTCCTATAGCGTGGTGCCCAGGAGAACCTAGTGTCTCTACCGCCCATGTTTCGGAAGAAGGTATTCTTTCCATGAATGATGTAGACATGACGGATGAACATGTACTCCTATATCTAGATGCACAACCTTACCCGCCAAAAACAATTCCTAAGGAGATAACGACACCAGGACCGTTGGCTCACGTCCAATTGACATCCAAGGTACCCAACACACAAACATACAAGCCCAAACCCAGAGTATATACATGGGATGCGTATCCCGACGAAGTCTGGGATACAATCGACGATGATATGATAATGAGGCACCAACACCGCCCACTCAAAAACCACAAAACCCTCGGTTACAAACAACTAAAGTTATTGATACAAAATTCACCGAGCGTCAAAAATAGATGCATGAGAAACTTAAACAGCCGATCAAGCCCTTGTCAAAAGTTACAGAAACCAAACAATCCGACCAAGCTTCCACGTCCGGTAGTGAATCACCTCAGATGATTCCCAAAGTTCTCGAACCTTTTGTCGACCCACCTTTTGATCTTCCACAGAAGTTCCAAGACTTTACACTGGATGACGTAGTTATCCAGTTACCACAGCCACATCGAGAACCTACACCAAATTCCAACTCCTTTGAAGGACCTGCTACAATCATTCCACTAAACCTTAAAGATCATGACGAGGAGATTGATCGAATAGTTCATGTTGGTACACATTTGTCATCAACCCAACTTGCTGATCTGGAAACATTACTTCGCAAATGCATGGATGTATTTGCATGGAATTATATAGAAATGAAAGGAATCCCACCTGAAATAGTCGTCCATAGGATTTCTTTAAAAGACAATGCTAAGCCTATTAGGGCTAAACCCTATCGATCTAACCCTGCCTATCGTGAGAGAATCGACGAAAATATTAAGAAATTGTTGGATGTTGGCTTCATATATGAAGTTCAACATACTGATTGGGTATTACCCATTGTGGTTGTACCCAAGAAAAATGGCAAGCTTCGTATCTGTGTCGATCTCAAAAACCTTAATGCGGTTACGAAGAAAGACCATTTTCCCTTGCCTTTAATGACTCAAATCCTAGAAGAAATGGCAGAAGCTCAAGCTTTCAGCTTTTTGGATGGTTTTACCGGGTATTTCCTTGTTCAAATAGCCCCTGAAGATAAACATAAAACGGCCTTTGCAACAGAGAACAAGGTTTATGCTTATAAAGTTATGCCTTTTGGCTTATGCAACGCCCCTTCAACGTTCCAAAGGGTCATGCAACTGGCCTTTCAAGATCTGTTACATCGAATCGTGGAAATTTTTCTCGACGATCTAGGTGTACATTCCTCCGCAGCTACACACCTTGACGCCCTAAAGAAAATCTTCATTCGTTGTCGTACATTTGGAATCTCACTAAACCCTGATAAATGCCAAATATGGGTCACCCATGGGGTCGTACTCGGGCATATAATTTCAAAGGACGGTATTTCTACCGACCCGTCAAAAATCAAGGTTATAGTGGAAATGCCCTTATCTACAACAGTGAAGGAAGTATATGTCTTCCTCGGTCATACAAATTATTATCGCATCTTTATAATCGACTATGCCGGCAAGGCACGCCTCGCTTATTTAGTTGTGGTAGATCCTCATTGGACCGAAGAACGAATTAAGGTCTTTGAGGAGTTGAAAACAGCCCTCACCACGGCTCCCATACTCCGCTCACCAGATTACACGAAAGAGTTCCATGTGTATACTGATGCAAGTAAGTATGCCATTGGAGGTCTTTTTGCACAACCGGACGAGTATGGCAAAGACTTCCCAATACATTTCTTGAGCAGGCAATTGGTGCTTGCTGAAGTAAACTATACAACCACCGAGAGAGAAGCATTGGCGATGGTCTATGCTGTGCAACAACTAAGACATTATTTATTAGGCCAAACCTTTGCGTTCTACACAGACCATCAAGCCCTTCTATATATCGTTAATAAATTTTGTAAAACGGGACGTATAGCTCGATGGCTGTTAATTTTAGAGGAATTTAATTTCTGCATAGTCGTTTGGAAAGGGACCCAACATTTCATGGCGAACCACCTTTCCAGACTACCAAGTGCTGAAAAAGCAACTGCACCAGTCAATGATGATCTCCCTGATGCATGCCTTTTTTCAGATCGATGCTACACCCTTATGGGCTGAGGAGATCACGCAGTTTCTCACAACAGATAGACTCAAAAAAGGCCTGAGTACGAGAGCAAATTTTTTTTTTTTGCTAAAAGCAGCGCCCTTTCAGTTAATTGCGGGACAACTTTACAAAAGGGGCGTTGACGGTATCATTCGCCGATGTGCTTATGAACCTGAGATACGACCTATCATATCTCAGGCTCATGAGGGCATTGGATGTGGCCACTTTTCTGCTGAAGCCACAACGAAGATTATCCTTTGAGCAGGATTGTGGTGGCCATCTTTGTTTAAGGATACGTTTGTTGTCATTAAAGCATGTGATGTCTGTCAACGAGCCAAGAAAAACACCAAAGCAGACTTCACGCCGTTGACTCCCATTATAGAAGGCGAAGCCTTCCATAAGTGGGGAATTGACTTTGTTGGACCAATCAGCCCAGCAGCAAAACATACTCAAGCTCGTTACATCCTCATAGCCACAGAGTACGCCACTAAGTGGGTGGAGGCTCGAGCAACGAAGGCAGCCAACGCAAAAACAGTCGCGCGTCTTCTTTACGAAAACATTATTACACGTTTTGGTTGTCCCATTAAGTTAGTTAGTGATCGCGGCACACATTTCTTAAATGCTGTCATTGATAACCTCCTACGTCATTACCTTGTTGTTCACAAAAAAAGTACACCGTACTACCCTAGATGTAATGGCCAGGCTGAATCAACTAACAAGACGATATGTAATATTTTGATCAAGATACTTGAAACCAGTCGTTCTGATTGGGAAACAAAACTTTTCGCAACTGTTTGGGCTTACCGCACCACCCCAAAGAAAGCCACTGGGAACTCAAATCTCAACTAACGGGATCAGCTCAAATCTAAACCGACGCAATCAGCTCAAATATCAACCGATGGGATTAGCTCAAATCTCAACCGACGGGATCCGTTCAGATCTCAACCGATGGATTTTTATCAGATCTCGACCGATGCGACTCTCTCAGATCTCGACCGACGCGACTCCATCAAATCTCGACCGACGCTTCTCATTCAAAATCCAACGAACAGACACATCCCATCGCGTCCGAACCCAGCCGACGACGTCTATAAATGCCATCACCTCGACACCATCCGCACCTCAGCGAAGTGCAAACTCTGGAGCTCTCTGGCGACGATCTACTGGCGATTTTCCAGCTCTCCTACATGATCTTGGGGCTCTCTCGTTCTGTGCATCCGTGGTTGCTTCCACACTATCTCCACCTAGTATTAGCCATCCTAGTGTGTTTTCCATTGAGAGCGCCATCACTAACAATCTCCAAACCTAATATCGCCAGTGGAGAACAAAGCATTTGAAACATTGCGCATGCTGAGGGGTAGTGTCACGCAAGCATTCCACACGCTTCCGTTACACTATTGAGTATCACCTTTCAATCATACAAACTTCTCTTACATCATCTCCAAACACCTGTTTTCACCGAAAGCTACTTTCCTTACATCTCCCAATATCTTCATCCCTTCCGCTTACTCACAAACATATACCGCCATCTTCTTTTTCGGAACTTCTATTGTTCACACCATACTTCGTTTGCCACACATCCTCCATACCCTTCTATCCACAACACCTCCACTTTCACACACCTTCCTTCTCAACCTCAGTTCCTCACAGATCATTCCTTTCCATCACATCTCAGCCGACGCCCTCCGCTCACATCTCAGCTGACACCTTCTGATCAAATCTTAGCCGACGCCCTCCGATCAAATCTCAGCCGACGCCCTCCGCTCACATCTCAGCCAACGCCATCCGCTCCCATCTCAACCGACACCTGTTAACCTTGTCTAAAATCTCAACCAACACCCCTTTTCCAGATTCTTATTTCCCAGTTTTTTCATCATGTCTACCAACCCTGCCTCCAGTTTTGATGACCCTGATGCCAATAAGCTCGACATCCAATTGTCCAAACTAGATCTTACTGAAATGCAACACTGGTATCAACAGGCAGCATCCTTCTTTCAAGCCATTGCCAAATGCAAGTCCTGACGGGGTATCAAAGCCCGTACCTCGTGCATATGATATATGCTAACTACAATGCTACAACAAGGTCGTGCCAGCTAATAGTTCCTCCTGTGAGGGACTATGTTTACAACATATCATTTGCACCAGCCGACTTGCAACCTTTTGGGTTTCCAAGAGGACCCAATGCTGTCACTAGGACACTTAAAAAAATCGAACAAACAACTATTTTCAAATTCATTGACCCATCCGTGGCCAAGTGGAAAATCAAGGACGAGTATCGAGTCGAAGCAATCAATGACCCACAACTACAAGCGGCATGTGCGTACTTGACAAAGTGCACACAACGACCAAGAACCAAGTTGCAGAGAGTACCCATGTCCCTGTTTCACATGATGGCAGATTCACGACTGCATGCCCCTCTATGATTGGGCACAGTTTGTTTCGAACTGCCTTCATGAGTGCATTAAGAACAAGCAGCCGATAACAATACTCGGATATCTCTTGACAGATATCACCCTCCACCAAGTCCAGAAAAGGGCCAAAGCTTCAACAACGGACAAGGCATGGAAAATTCTCATCGAGTCAACAAAGTCCAAGCGTGCATGATCAAGGGCAACTTCACCATCAGAATCCCAGCCTAAACGAGTAAACACCAGTATTCTCTCTCTGGTATAGAAGCAAAGAAGCCCATAACCGGACTCACAAGCAGCTGCAACCTCCGGAGCTCAAGAGGCAGATACCTCCAAGGCCCAGTTGCCATACACAAGGCAACAAAGGATGCAAAAGAAGCTTCAAGCTGGAAGCACATCACCAATGGGATCAGTTTCAGATGGTTCAACCTTAGATGATGGAAGCTCATCCACGGCCTCACAACCATACTCATCACCCTCACATGTCATCGACGGGGGTGATGGAGCAACTACCTCTACACCAGCACCTGACACGACAGTATCTCAAGTCACATGTCCGCCAGATCGAGTCACCACCCCACCCACACTGATTACTACGCCAACGCCACCAACATCACCACCGGCACAAGTTTTTTTTTTTTTGGGGGGGGGGGAGTGGGGATATCCAATCCCCAGGTCACGGAAGCAGCTCAGCAACCACAAGACCAACAACCACAGGCCCAGCAAGTCCACACATTGGACACATCGCAATATTTTGATGTTGTGGACCTAATGGAAATAAACGACGATGAGCCAGAGAAAGAGAAGCAGCCAGGAAGAAGTCTGACCCCTCCACTAACCACCACCACCACAACAGTTACTAACATCATCCCTCCACTACCTCCACCTCCACCTCCAAATTTAGCTCTAACACCACAGTTATTTTTTGGTTTAGCCTCACCATCCCACATTTCAGATCAGTATCCAACCCTCACTAACCCTGAGAAGCTCACCGAAGCAGCCAAACGCTCAATGATCGGCCTATCTGAAACGAGCTACCATATGCATTGGTTGGTTAGCCAATATCAAATGCTCGAGAGCAAGGTCCAACATCGAGACTAGGAAATTACACATCATCAGAGGCTGGCCAAAGAAAAAGAAAAAGAGATAGTGAAAATTAAATCCACGATGGCTGAGCAGAAGACCACTCTGGAAGAGGTCCAGCAGCAACTGAAGCACCAGATGGTCCAAATCGACCAAGTACGAGATGGATCATCGAGTGCAATGACAGTCGACGCTCCTCTAGTCAAGCCCGAGGATATTCAATTCCAGGTCCCACATGCCCCAGCCATCTGGATGGATAAATATGTAAGGCTAATCCAAGAACGAGAGGCCGAAAAGAAAAATTTCCAAAACATTGTGGCCAAGCAAGAGAGGATCATCCTGGAGTCCCAAAAGCAGCTGGAAGATACCACGAAGACCCTGCAGCAAGTCTTGGACAAGGTGAACCAACTATGGGACAGGACATGCAAGGCCCAAGCAGGCGCTCAATCAACGAAGCCACGAGACGATGATGGGAATGATGGAATAGGAAATCAGGACAGGCAAACCGAATCTTCAGATGGTAGCTCGGGATCGGGTGGCCAGAGAGCCGGCGCTGCTTCCAGAACTTTTCCCCGACCCCCTCCCACCTTTAACCCCTCCTCCTACTCTGCATTTAATTTTTTTGAAACATTTACTCCAACTTACCCGATTCTTTCATCTTCCCTCTCTCCATCACCTCCTAGCAAAACAATGGGCCCATCAAAAGGTCCAGCTGACACATACAAGGCCCGACGGGACGAGTTCCTCCAACAACTCCACTCTCCCGGTGCGGCGTATAATTTGTTAAACCCACCCCCTCCGAAACCTGTCGTTCCCGCACCTCTCTCTCCAGATCATTCCACCCATGACCTTCCAGAAACTAACACCGACATCGGGGGTGATGATGACTTCCTGGCAGATCAACCAGAGACAAGAAGGTTCTCGCCCAGACAAGATACAGGCACAACTGAGCCGTCGACAAGCGAGAAAGCCAAGGAAAAAGACACGGGCACCAAGGCTCTAGATGATTATCTGGCAAGGCCATTCCAACCGCGTAGGACAACTTCCCCTACCAGGCCTAGAGGCAAATTGGCTGACACAAGAGAGTCAGAAAAGTTTGAGAGGAAATACCCTCCCAACATGAGGGGAGGCAAAGAGGACTTAGATAAAAGCCAATACTCCACCAGGGCCGAGATCATCGCAGTGCTACAACCGCAACCGGAGTGGCGGAATAAAGTCCTGAAAGATAGCAGGCGACTCCAAGAGTATCTGAAGGCACCGACATGGAAGCGAGTGGATCCCTTCTACATGCCACTCAAACGCAAAAGTCCATGGCCGGTAGAAAAGCCACGAGTTCAGCTTCTTCCTAAGCTGTTTAGAAACATGAACAAAACATATACAACCAAAGATTTTTAAATGGCTCACAGTAGGCTTGTGTCCATGCCATACTTCATAAGGAGTTTTGTTGTTGACGACTTTACTGGTGGATCCGTTCTGCACGTAATAGATTGTGGCAGTAGCTTCTGCCCAAAACTTCACAAGTAGGTGCGCTTGATGTAGCATAGATCTGGCTGAGTTGAGAAGCGTTCGATTCTTCCTTTCTGCAATCCCATTTTGAGGTGAATAAGAAGTTATAAATTGTCTTCGAATGCCGTGTTCAGCCAAGTAGTCAGACATCTCGTTAGAGACGTATTCGCCGCCACCATCATATTGGAGTGCTTTCACCTTGTAAGATGTTTGGGTCTCAGCCATGGCCTTAAATCTCTTGAATGCCCCAGTAAAGCTGATTGTTTACATTTTCATTTGAGATACTAGCTAATGCAACTGAATCAGAAAGTACATATAGATTTTCGACTATATACACGTAGTCAGAGTAGTATCTTCATCAAAGATTGTACACTGTTCAGAAGAGAACGCAACAATGTAACTGTCATCAGTTATCTTAGAGACTGATAACAGGTTCTTAGATAGTTGAGGAACATGAAGAACATTCGGAATGGAAATAGAAAGATCATTGTTGAATACGACCTTGACTGTCCCTTTGCCTTCCACAAGGATGGTGCTTGAATCTCCGAGATAGATGAATTGATTTATGCTTTGCGAGAAACAAATTTATCACTTAGTGTACTTTTAAAGGCATATATAGTACTTCAGTCCAGAGATAGATAATTTGAGAATTATTCCATCTCTAAGTACTTAGTTGATATTGAAGTCAGATCAAGGATTGATGTGAAAGTTAAAAGATTGATTTGTTAGCTTTTGAACTTGATCTTCATGACTGGTCGACTGCTCATCCAGTGTATCATGTAAACTTAGTTTATATGATATAACAGTTAGATGTATTGAAGATTTTACGCATTTGGAGGACTTATCGCTCAATGTACCTTTGGAATATGAAAGAGTACTCAGAATCAGAGATAAACAGATGAGGAGTCATTCTATCTTTGGGTGCTGGATTAGGTTGGTTGGTCAGATTGAGAATAATGATTCATGGGAAAGAGTTAAAAGCATACAAATGTGATCTTACCTAACTGTTTGTTATGAGGACAGAACTGGTTTAAGGGGGAAAGGAATATTACGTCCTTGTCCAGTATGAGGGATTCAGAATAATTTCTGACATGGATAGCTGGTCACTCCATTGTATGTAGTTATCAGTTATGCCTCTTCCTTCCGGGCTTGGCCGATAAAGTAATTAATAATCATATGAGGGCCCAGACCTATAATTGGACATAGGCGCACTTGCATGGTGTTTGACTGGTATAATGCAAGAATAGGAGGTCAATTGCTATTCTAGGTTGCATGGGAATCCTAAGAAGAATATTCTCTCATCATGGGAGAGAATATATACTAGTGAAAACTCGCCTATCTACCTATTGGATTTTATGATCCTTGTAGCCATGAGCCCCTCCTCTCTTGCATTCTTTCACTATGGCATGGGGGTGAAGTGGTTAGGGTATTGACTAGCCATTTTCTGTTGGTTGGGTTGTTTTGCTCCACAGGTGTCCTTTTGGTTACATGCAACATAATCTAGTCGGATCTTCAATGGGCATTCTTTATAGTAAGATTTTTTAAGGTCGCTCATTTATGTCAACTTTACAAGTTTGTGCCTATAAGTGTCTGATAGGATGTCAGCCTAGCTAGATGGAGGATGTAAGTCTCATGGTGGCAGTGGGATTTCCTCAATTTGAGCCATGTTGCTCATGTGGTCCACTTGTGTCTTGCGTGCAAGTTGGTGGGGACAAGACAGTTGGTCGAGAGTATGGTACACTCTCTGTGTGAGCATCATATGTGCATGATATTGTGCGAGTCAAACATGGTGGTTTGTTGGTGTGCTTGAGTGCGAGCCAAGTACAGAGTAGCAGGGATATGCATAACATCTTTTGAATACTTTAGACGCTGTTGCAGTATATTTCTTTACTCCTATCACATTTGAGCTTCAAGGAGAGAGTTAGAAATCAGAGTTAATATGATATACATTTTATGTAAGCTTCAAATGTGATATTGTAATTAATATATAGCTAATTAGATTTGTTGTATTCAGTTGTGATTGTGACGTGACCCATCATTGACTTATTAGTCGGGCACTTGTCCCAAAAAAGTAGTTAGATATCATGTTAGGCTATGTGAAGCTAAGGATTCCACTCGGACTATAACTACAAATGCGGTACGGTAGACAACATGCCCATCCTACGACGAAGTACTTAGCTGCAAGTAGTAACTTTCACCAGTACCAAATTGGAACAAGTTACGATGTGTGCTACACTGCAACCCACACCTAAAGACGAATTTACCATGCCTAGTAGGATGCAAGGCAAGAGGACTTGTGTCGCGCTATAATCAGCCAACCTAGAGAGAATTGCTCACTACCTAGAGAGAGATTCACCTTACCAGTTAAACCAACCTCTCGTCAGCCTAGGGTTGTAGGGCAACCATTGCCAGTGCCTCCAAATAGTTAGGTTTTACGATACCATACCTAGCCTTGACACACACACACATCATGATTAGTCAACCGACATGTTCACGGCTGAAATGCAGAAACATACTTATACTTTAGGGTTAGTGTGACCACCTAATGATGCGAGTTTAGCATCACTGCTTGCGTATTGAAGATGGCCTGTCTAAACAGTACTAGCAACGAGTCAAAAATGACAAATCTAGTATTGTATCGGAGGGCGAATGCCGAAGAGTACCAAGGGTTACACAATAACGAATACGACACTGTAGGGTGCAATACCATTCTAGGATGACAGAAATTATACCGGTTGCTTAGACCACGTCGACAAAAATAGAACCTTCCCTCCTCTGACCATATTTTTGGAAGCTTGAAAAATTTTAATTGGCGGAAGGAGTACGGAGTGATTGAGTGGATCCCAGGGTTGGAAGCAGTTTTCCTCGATCTCTGCCGTGTGGGCCCTTCCCCTTTTAGGACTTTCTGGGGAGACCAACCCCGGTCCAAAAAACCCCTAACAGAATTTTCAGATCTACCAAATCTTTTGAGCCAAAATTCAAAAAAAGCATCACAAATTGGCTCGAGAAAGACGGATCTAACGACGTGCAAATGCAAGTTCAAGGTGTACTTAAGCTGTCTTTGGAACATGGAAAAAGCATTGAAAAAACTTCAAATGTAGCAAATGATACACTAAAACTTATGATTGTGAGTACCTCCCTTTCTCTTGCCATCTTGACGTGGTTGCTTAATAACAGGTCGTCGACTTAGACCTTTGCAAATCTGGCTATACTTTTCTTTCTTGTGTCGATAAGAGAATGTAAATGGTGCAATACTATTTCAAATTTACGTTCCATCATCAAGACATAATAGCAACATAATGCTTGAAGATCAAAAGTGTACTACTTGCAAACTCATGACACCCCAAAAAAACTTCTGCCAGGTGCTAAAGTCCACACCATGTAACCAATCGTCGCAAATCAGCCTTCGTGTCCAAGAGGGAAAACACGTGTCCCTGCAATCATTTACTACCTTGAAGGAAAACATCAACGCACACATATGATGGCATTTTTTCGAAGAACCACACATCTACGTAGTGCAAACTAAACCCTACAAGTACTTACCTTGAAAACCAACGACTTCAAAAATTTGCCAAGACTTTTCCAAAGATTGTCCACACATGCATTAACCTTTGATGATGTCAGCTAAAAGGTTTGTGTATGGGGAGTCCACAACCTTGACAAATGATAAAGTCTCAAGGCGAAAGCATCAAGCTGCTATATAGACATCTCAATCCATATAAGCGAATTCAAATATAGTGTGCATTCACATCATGACTAATGACCTCCAGAATCAAATGTAGTTAACTCCATGTATAGGCATGCAACCCCACCTAAACCTCTACCTCACGGATCTCGTCTCTGTCCTGTAAATTTGAATGAAGCTTAGAAAAGTCAAAAATCCCCTCTCACAACGCTCATGAGTCTCTATGAATAACAAGATATTGTCGTGCGTAACAAACACAAACATGTCTCTTGACATGGATGAGGAATGTATACCATTACAATTCCACACCTCAACGCACAAATAGTGTGGACGCTCCAATGCTCAAGGGCCCCCAACTCCTTATTTCCGGGAGCAGTTGGAACCACTATCAATGAATGTATCACACTTGACCATCTCTACAAATCGCTCGTTGACATGTACCTCTAGCTTCCTAGAAGGCTTTACACCTCTCCTCCACCTAAATGTAGGTCAAATCATCATCCATAAATATGTGGGTACATCGTTTCTCTCCATCGAGTCAAATTGGCTCACAAAGGGCTGCTTGCTGCCTCCATCCCTGCACGATGGTGAGCTAAAGTGTCTCAAGAAATCATGTCTATGCGTTTTGTGTGTCCTCAATGTCTCTTACTCTAATAACTAGTACCCTAATCTGCCAAACTCACAACAATATAGTGGGAATGGTACATGAGTTTGGAGATAAACCATGAAGTATTATGGAAGGGGCCGGGCAGAATGGCCTTTGCCCGGCCCCTTCCATTGCGTAATGGATTTTTGGACCCTTTTTAAACCAATCCTTTGCTGCCATGTGGCAGGCGCAAGCAGAATCAGCACTAAAAAATTTTGAGACCGATCAGATGCTGCCACTAAATCAGCACTAATTTTTTTAAAAAAAAACAAGTGACTATTCTGCTTTTTAATCTGTTCAGAAATGGGCAGAATAGTCACCAAAAATCCATTACGTGTGCAAATATGGTGTGTGCTATTTGTTGTAACATTCAATCACATCAATCTTAATAAGATTTGCAAGTAAATACACAATATCATAGGATCTAAAATTTAATGTACTCGAAGTTACTGACATAATAGCTCAGATTACATTATCATGAGATCGATTCAATACTAAACAATCCAGAAAACTCCAGTTCTCGCAAGCCAATTTTGTGCAATTCTATTGATTTAGATCAGAGATATAACATACCGACTTGACACTCATTGTTGTTGGAACAAAAGCTCAAAGAGCTTAGATTACATAATCAAACAAAAATGTGTAAGATACACAAGGCAACCTCTCTGATCAGGAAAAGTTTTGTGGACCTCGAGAAGTGACAGTCGAAGCTTATATCAATTCTCAACAAAGCCGGTACCACCTGAATTGGAAGATAAAACGAGGTATTCTGATATAACTTATTGAAGAATTCTAAGGAAATCATAGCCAACAAGGGGCATTCTACTTCATTGAAAAAAAATATCTTCTGTCCTACTTAAAGAAAACGTGCCTTGGTTGATTACTCGAGTCTCCATCCAATTTGCACATAGTTTTTCTGTTACAGGATGCTGATGATAACCCTTGTCAAGTAGGCAGCATCTCCACTGGCAAGTTGTTTCAACAGAGATTCTGGCAATACTCTAGAGGAGAAATTAAATGCTTGATCTCTGTTTCCAGTTGAGTTGTATTTATACGATCTTGAGCTCCGTCTAAAGAACTACAGGCATAACTTCAATCCACGTTCAGAGATGGCTGTGGCTGTCACCAGACAAACAGTAGCATGTGCCTATCTCTAACTCCAATAAGGCGATTTGAATTCCTTCCGTGACTTCCAGTTCCCTGAAAAGGATTAGGGTGCTTGTCAGTTACTCTATCCTTCAAAGACAGCCATGGTTGTCCCAGATGTGTAAAAATCAGAATATCATCATTTACTAAAGTGAGCAAAGCAAGTCAACAATTAAGCCCCCAATCTCTTTTTCAAATATAATGAGTTGCGACAAAGTCGAGCCATGTGCTAGATTTTGGCACCTTAGCCCATCCACAGAAATGCTGCTTAAACTTCCAAACAGGCTGCATATGGGGAATGCCACCCTTAAATGTGGAATGGTTAAAGCTATGGAAAGCTGCTAATACCCTTGTATGCCGGATCAGATCTGGTCAGAACAGATTTATACTTGTTCCATGGGAGCAAGCAACAAAATGGAACAGCCTCCTGTATTGATAAAGACAAAATATTGGAATGAAGCTCACTTCCCAACTCGCAATAGGACTTGAGGTTTCTTCTTTGACTTGCATGCTACAACGTCATATATTTCAGGACATGCAATTAGTAGGCTCAGAACCATAACTGATAGCCAGGAGAGACGTGTCAGACAGATTGCTCACCCAAAGTCTTGGCCCTCCATCTTTGCCTGCCAAATTATATGCATATGATGGCGAGGCCGCCATACATATATCTGAGCTTTCTGCTCTTTCATTCATCAGAGTTCTTTCAAGTACTACCAAGCTCGAAAAAGTGGAATAACTGTTTCCTATGAAGATGCTTGCCCGCAGGCAGATCTCATAGTCCAATGCCGCCTGTATTGTGTAAGGATGATTGCCATAAGTATGCAACACCCCTAACCTTTTCTTTTCATATGGTATCAAATCTTTGCTCCAGCCATTCATCAAAGAAGTGTCATTCAAAAGATCATCGGCAACAGCTAAATAAACAATTGAAGGTTTCCTCAAATTGGAGACTTTGCTGACTCTGTCAATTATCTCCTGCTTGCTACTACATATCTTAGCAATTTTTCCTTTTCTCATAAAAGCATTTTCGGTGTTCTTACAATGAATCATCCAATCTCTCTCAATCCTCATATGGACCGCAACGTAATGCAGAGCGGAGGGCATGGATAAATGACTGTTCTGCTTTTCCTGCATTCGCCAAGCGTCTCTGCCAATAATGTATTGGTCACCTTCTCTTGCACCTAGACCAAGGCGAGCAGATCTTTGCCTTAGCTTAGACTGGATATCAGCAACATCTGACAGAAGACTGTCTGTCAACACTAGGCAGCGAAACACTCTGGCATAGTCTTTCACAGGCCAATGGTCATGCCAAAGAAAAGGATGCTTCCCATCTAGCTTGAGATAGCCATGCTTATCAACTCCCTGTTTTCGACAATCGTTCAGCTGAGCAAGATCTCTTTCCACAGTCCAACGGCGTCCACTACCCTTCGATACCGTCAAAGCCACTAGCTCTTTAGATACCTTGGATTTACGAGCCATGGCAACAAAGCCTTTACAGCGAGAGTTGAAGGCGTCGAGAGAGAATAGATTATCAAAGGGCAGGGGACGTGCAGGATGTGTGATATTATAAAAAACAGATTCACTAAGAGTAGGCATAACAAGCGTACGATTTAGATACCTGGCCGTAAGCGCCGCTCTAGCTACGGCAATCTTCTGGTTATTTAAACCCCAGATAATCTGCGGCACCTCTACAAATTTATCCGCTCTTATCATAGAGCGATGGGCTGAAGAACTTGATCTCAAATCTGCTATAAGATGAGGACTTAGCATTGCTTGAAGTTGCGAACGAAAAGATGAAGGCACCTGAGTCAATAGCACAAAAAGGAAAAGCAGTGGCCAGAAAAGTAGAATCATTCTTCCACAGCTTATTGACCTATTTAGCAGGATCCACCTGGGCATTTTCGTATTCACATTACCTTCTCACAGCAATCAGCTCTCATATGACAAAACCTGTCACTGGCCGAAGGCTATCCAAACCGCTGCCTGACATTTCCAGCTTCCCCAAAAGATCTTTGAAATCACAATCCACCAGCAAAATAATCTATCAAGCTCTTCATGAAACTTGCAAAGATTATCTATCAAGTTCTTAACCAAACTTGCAAAACTGATCTATCTTCATCAGGCTCTTTTTGACAAAGAATGTTGTATCTGATTTGTTCTTTCCTGCAAGATCCATCCACCAAAAAGACTTTCGCACCATTCAACTGAACTGCCATCTCTGAAAAACAAATTCTCATAAAATAATGAAAGATACGAAGCTCAAAACACTGCAATCACTGGATTCTGCGCACGATCGACGATCATCCATGCCTATCGTTCGAAACCTATTGGAAGCGCTTCCAATTCTAGAAGTTTGCATCCGCCCTACAACTCCTACCTTACACATAAGGGTAGCCTTAACATTAAAGGTCATGGGGCCAATATACTTTAGGCAAGATGACTCCCTTTTAAGGGCATTCTCACACCTAGCTGGAGGTAACTAAAATTTGGAATGCAATTGCCTGTTTTGCCCTCGCCTCAGTTCACACATGACATGACTTGTCGTGAGATGGCTGACAGGTGTCATATTGTGCCTTTATAAGCTTCCTCAAATTACACTATGAAAAAATTTGGAGGCTGTTACGAGTTCACAAACTCCACCAAATGCAATCTCAACACAATTTCTTGAGGAATGACAACCTTTGCAAGATTTAATCATATTCAATAACATAAAGGAATCTTCCAAGCAGATCGTTTATAGTTGGTAGAGCGCACATCAAAACTTATTATGACCTCCTTGAGAAGGTGGTGATGCATCATCACCTTCCTCGTTGAGTTTGTCCTTCTTCTTGGAATGTGAAGATTCCCATTTCCTCCTTTTTTTTGCCTTGGGGGTGATGAGGGCCTTCTCTTCCCCTTCTGTGACCATGATTTGTCCCATCCTTGCTAGCTTGTGCTCTTGTCTACTCTCCCCTGTTGTAGTTAATCTTCACTCCTACTCACCTAAATTCATTTCATGAGTACTCAGTAATCTCTCTCAACAGCGACAACAACATTACTCGCATAAGTCGAACAGTCTGTGCATATATTGACTTTCAAGCAGAGCAGGATCGACTCGACTTCATCGACGTCAACTTTACCAGCTCGTCCGAAGTCCATCGACATCTCGACTTTGACTCCATCGACATTATCTCAAGGACGAACAAGTCGATTCGACTCATTCGACACCTTCGACGATTACTGACTATCACTAGTCAAATTGGAGCTCACATCATTTGGTCTGTACACTGCAGACTACATCATCGTTCACTATGCGGTAACTGCATCACTTCACGACTATTACCCGCACAATTGTAATCTTCACGACTACTGCAATTGATGTGTATACATACAATAAATTAGTAACGAAATACACAAACTATTTGATTCCATAGACTCTAGAGATCTTTAGAGAGAGTGAAAGTAATTCAAGAAGTAGAGATAGTATTCATTCTGTAACTAGCGTAGTAAGATCACAGCACATAGTGCGCTACTACTGTAAACCATTCTCATGCACAGGATCGTGATCACCTTTCTCTAGTACCGATACTCATTCCACGACTCATTCGGAATATCTAATTCGAAGGGAGCATGGCTGCCATAGACGCCTAACTGTTTCGCTCACTCTATGGGTGTCTTTCACACCTACAAAGATATTCCTCTGGTCGATCTAAGGAATCAATAGATTGGTAAAGATCATGTCGTAATTTAACGTTGAGTTTTTCCCTTGACTGGATATTGTATTCAGCAAGGGTGGTATCAGACTGATAAATAAATTATTTCCATTACAAATATTCCGTTACACAAACCCAACATCCTCAAACAGCAAGACCCCTTGTAGACTCTCCATATTTGGAAGCTCCCCTTGAAGAGCATAAGATTGGACAAGGTTAGAGAAATTATCATTAAGACCATTCAACACACTTGGACAAGCAAATCCCAAAAATATATATATTTTAACAAAAAGTCAAGAAAAAGAAAAAGCAATAGGTAACCCAAAAAACTAGAAAAATAGGCAATTTATTTGTCGTGCTCACAAAAACCAGGGAATTAAAAAAAAAACACATTTACATATGTCATTTGAATTAAAACCAAAACACAAGCAGGTCAATGTTTTAAATGAATGCTAAGTCGTCCTTGCAAGCAAGGCAGAGCCAAATAAAGTACATTTTTAGTTAGTGCTGACATATTGAAAGGAGTGTCCATGATGTTCAAAAGTCATGACATTCTGAAACCATTGAGGGTGGGCATATGACTCGTAAAAAAAAGTTACTAATTCATTGCCATGTTCAATGGCTTGTTAATGAAGTTACTAATAGTAATACTTGTTGTGAGGTCTCTCGAGATCATGATGTTTCAAAGCGATCATTATCAACCATCCAATAGTTGTTGAACGGTACTCCCTAAATTAGTTCTTGAAAAAAAAATTGGGTTTAAGTATTTGTTGGTGTAAGCTTTTATTATCAATAGCACATTATTTTGTAGAGCTTCTTATTTTGTTTGTGCAATTTTCTTACTTGTTTCCTTAAATTGATCACAAACATTTGAGCAAATGTAACATAAGCACTTTCCACTCAAGCTCTCAAGCATCAACAAAGCACTCCTATATTGATTCTTAGATTATCTGGGTATTAGTTAACAACAATCTTTAATTACTAAATTTACCCTTGATTATCACTTTTTCTAAGACAAACTTCATCATCATCATCATCACCGATGTTAACTTTTATGATTTATTTGAAATTTGTTCCTTAAAAGTTATCAACTTGATTTCATACTCTATACCTTTTAAATGTATACACATTTACCAAGATTCAAACATTAGGATCTACTAATCACGAATTATTTGCCTCAAGATCAACAAATTTCCCATTAGGTTTTTTTTTTCTTCCAATTTTGATACCTTTGAGACTTCGTTCTTAATGGGTGTGTAAGAATATAAACAATCATGTATATCATTAAAAACTTTTTATTTACATATATTTGTTCCTTTTCTAGAATAATTACTCAATACTCAAATATTACACTATAATTACATATAGCTTCAAGTGGCCTATGACTTAGTCAAGCAAAGTCAAAGTCTATAATGGAATCTCAATTTTGTAACTCTTACTTCTATTATACTAAACATAAGCCTTATATATAATCAAAAATCATAAGTAAGGCATTTGTTTCCCATTTTGCTCTCTCATATTGTCGCCTTCTTCATCGGTTGGCTCAGTTCATTAGCTTGGCATCTCGAATTCACGCCACCCCCCTTGGAGACCAAGATAGATATTTATGCCTTCAAAGAAACTCTTCAACTCTTTCAACAAAGCAAAATTGGAACTAAACACAATATATTAGATGTTATATGAATCAAATTTTGCAATAAGTCTACCAGTGATATTGTAAGCACCAATTTTTATATTGTTAAATTAGATTATAGAGTGAAATACTTTGTGGTAATATCATCGTCTTGAACTCTAAATCTTAGCAAGTCTAGGCTCAACCAAAGGATTCATAAGTAACCTTGCATAATTGTCTATGATCTTCTTATAGATGGTGAATTCGTATATAGTGAGTGCTTTGAGTTGGACTTGCCCACCAAAGTTTGATTTTCTATGATCCCACATGTTGATAATACCAAACAACAAAATTGTCTAGAAACCCTTTTACCATGAATAGCTTTAAGATAACATGACTTGTACTTCAAGCAGCCATCCAACCATCCCTTGCCTAGAATAAGCACCTAAAGTTTTGCAATATTTCTAAATAAAATAGAGTGAAACTCGATATATGATAAAATTTTATGTCAAAATGCAAGATAATAGAAGCTCAATTTGATCATATCTATGAGACTATGTTGTAGCAAAAATTCTTTAATCAAATCATATATAAAGTGTGATACTTTGGACTTGAGAGCGTAAAACCCCAATCTGCAAAAACTGTGTTTTCGAGAATATATTCCATTTATATGTTATTGAGGACAAAAATCATGTTTTTCAAATACTTCATCAAACATTAAATTGAGTACCTATGAAAATAGGATCTAGTAATATTAGCATGAACACTAATTTGCCAATAGGTATAAAACAAGGCTTTACTCCTAGAGTAACAAAAACAAAGATATTGTCCTGGAATTGCCCTTTCAATCTTTCATAGACCTTTTCGAAACGGGTATGAAACAGATTTTGAATGGCAACCTAAGAAAAAACGACAAAACGATCTTAGTGGTTTTTAAGAAGGGGGGGGGGGATACTATTTGTAGCCTTCTATAATGGCAAAAATAAGTGTTTTTATAATGTTTAGGCAATGTAATCATAATTAACCCAACGATAAATCTTGAATCCTGACTTGAGAGCAGAACTCCCGATTCCCAGCTAATATCTATTGACATGATCCATACTACATAATGCATACATTGATATTTTGAAACAACACAAATCTTTGAACTGGTTTTAGGGTTTTCTTTCCACAGAAGAATTTCATTTCTAGCCTTCTATTATAGCAAAAACAAGTGCTTTTTTAGTGCTTGGGCAATGTTGATTATGATTAATTAATGATCAAACCTAACCTGGACTCAAGAGTTGAAACTCCCAACTCCCACCTAATACCTATTGTCATGATCCATACTATGTAATACATACCTTGATGTTTTGAAATGGAGAAGCACCTACAAAACGATTAGGGGTTTTTTGGGGGGATTTTATTTCTAGCCTTCTATTATGCCAAAAACATGCTAATCTAAGTTCTACCACTAATCTCAGAACTAGCACTACACTAATTTCTAAATTCTCTCCCTCGCACTCACTCTCTTTCCCTCAACAAGTTCCAAACACATTCTAGATTCTAATTTACGATTTCTCGTCCCCTACCCTCACACACTATTCCACACACGCAAAAGAGCGATATTAAACACAGCGGTAGAATTGTTTGAGACCTGAAAACAAATAAGGTTCTTCTTTTAAATTTATAAAATCCATTTTGAACGGTCCATTTGAAAGGGACTTTTCAAAACTGAGTTTCATTGAATGAAACGTATTCAGTGAAACATTGTGCCTTTTTCAAATCCAATTTTCAGCTAAACTATTAACGTCAAATTTTGATCCTAAAGTTTTAGCAACATTGCTCCAAGACATGCTCTACAATAAAAAAAAGTTGCGCTTTATAAAGAGGCTTTTCTGTTCAATACCACTGCTCGGGAAAAAGTAGAATCAAAGTCTCCAAAATATATTCTACTTTATTTTTTTCTCCAAACAAGGAAACAACAATTTTGAAGGGCAGAAATTATGTTGCCCTACAACACACACTGTTGTGCCATTAAACTTTCTATAGCACAGCCTTTAGGGAGCTTGATTTGTCTTCAAAATAATGCAGAATCATTCCAATTCGCTACTACGTCAGAACATTTCAAAATTCCCTTGAAGATTCAAGTCCTGGAGTGTCGAGCTCAAGACACTCTTATTGTCAGCAAAAGATGTCCAAAGTACAATCATTTTGTGAACATACAAAAATGAAATCATCGCTGTGAGAGGTAGCCGTAACCAGACCTCAGTTATATGGTACTATGGTTATGAGACAGATTAAACCCCACTTGAAGCAGATAAGCACAACCCAAACGTAACTCATTTGAACGCAATTAAGAAATAACATGATTTGTCTGATATAAACAAGCTACTTGAGTGCCAAAGAATGAAATGGAAGTACAATACAGTACAATTCATAATTTTAAAATCAGTTGATATCATAGCTGTAGCAAATCTCACTTAAAAGCCTAGCTGTATAAACATTTACATCCAAATCAAAACCGGCAGTGGGTACTTTATCTACCTATAGGCCACAAGTGATAAAATGCATATACTTCCATATGGGATAGGTCAATATCCTTTAATATTTTGCAATTTGAAGTCCATAGCTAAAGATACGTTGAGTGTTCAATCAGGTCAGACAATGTGTGAAGGACAATCTAAACTTTTAAACTTAGGCAAGAAACCTGACAACTCTTGTGCCAGACACCTTTTGTAAGTCATTAAGTTTTTTCTAAAAGGTTATCCCTGCTAAGACTTTTCATTGGTTCCATATGGACAAATTGAAGCATGGCCATGTCATGATATCACATGAGACACTATAGACACAAGTTTTTGGCATCTACATATGACAATCAAAACCAAAACATTGGTTTACTAAAGCTAGCACCTAGATGGTGCAAACTTTCAAGCAAAATTGAATGACAGGAACAATGGGCATGTGAAGATGAATGTACCTATTTTCAAACTCAAGAACTTGAAAATGGATGGAATGAATAATACACTTGTGCAGAAGACTTGCCACAAACTGCTAGTGTTGTAAACATGTGACTATCTTTGAGCTTAAAATAGCATCTAGAATGAGGAAAATAAATGCCATCACTTTCTGCGATCACCCAAAATATGCACATCCTAACTATTACCATGAGACCTGATTACAAGTGTCAAGTACTCTTGCTCTGATAATCTCTCTCAACTCAAAGCACCTAATTCAGTGGCCTGCAACTGCATAGGGTCGATAATCAGGTGATCTACTACGATAGCCTCGTGGTGGAGAACGGCTGCCAAAAGACATACATCCACAGTCAGACAATCTCCCATGATATTTGGGACTATAAAAATTCCAACTCAAAAAATTCCATGCAAATATACCTTGGGTGTCGACCATTCGGGCTCCTACCACGGCCATAACCAGGGCTACTCCTTGGCCTCGAGCGTGGACTTGGACTGCGACGTGAACCTCCATATCTGTGGACTGGAGGATCACCATTTTCACGGACGGCATATTCAACGCTAATCACCCAATCCAACACTTTGCTGCCAAGCCAAAATCCAGATGTACCAATCATTAAAAGATCATATCAATGAGTCAAATCAAGAATAAAACCTGTAACTAAACCAGCAATTAACTACTCTGTTGCCTTATATAGTATAATCCCGAAGCATATCATCCAAAAGTACATAGCTACATGATACATTGAAGTGTAATTGCTCCAAACCAATGACTTAACCCATGACGATAATTGCCACAGCCTTCTAGTATTCCAGCCACTTTCCTGTTTGATACTTTTGGTTAATGAGCCAAAATCATCAATATAAATAGATTGACTACTCCAATAATCTGAAATGATTTTTATGCATGCAACTACAATCTAAATATCTTACCAGAGGGACATTCAGTACTTCATCATTCAAGGAACTCAAAAAAAATAAAACCATAGGGCACTGATATTTTCAGGGATTAGAACAAGCTCAACATGACAAAACATAGAGATATCTAAATAATACGAAAGATATAAGGAGAATGGCATAAAATCTATAAAGCACAGGATGAATGACCCTAGTCATCAGTGATAGACCGATGTAAACAAATAGCAATATGTTAATGCCACGTTGAATGTATCACAGTTTTACAAGTATTCCCACCCATGAGATGCAGACCTCCCAGAGAAGGAGGAAACAGGGAAAAGTCAAGTCATCATAGAAGCAAACAAACTACAGAAGAGGGAGAATTGATGTACATTAGAAGGAAAAATCATCTTCAAATAAGAGTCTCTAAATTTGTCAAAACTTAGCCATTATGCACATCAAAAAAAGTCACACATCCTGTGTCATGGTTAAACGTATTCTCGCACATGGGGAAAAATTTCCCAAAGAAAGGAAATGGGTATCCCCGACATAAAATCGAGGAGAAATGTGTTTTTCTTTGACTATGAAATTTATGGTGAAACTGACTTAACTAATCATAAACTACTCTGGTGCTAAGAATGTCCTGCCAACCATATAGTCAACCATCAATAACAAGACTCACATGCCTATTTGTACTTGCTGAATCCACGAGTCAAGGCTATATGCCCAGTGATAATCAGGACTCGTAATAACTCTGATATATACAAAATAGTAAATGACAAAGCAATGGTTATCTATGTGTTCCGAAAACCCATCATGTAATTTATCAGTCATCAAAAAAGCTCTAAAGGTTGATAAATGTACATTTTTTATTGAAGGAAAATCTAGGCAACAATGAACACATAAGGGACCGACTCTAGAGAGCTTGAATCTGGTTCAACAAATTTCTTATAGTTGCAATGAACTAACATTCATGTTGAAGGAGTTCCTGTATATCTAGGATGATACCCAAGATAACACAGGAGACGTGCAATTTTAACTCTATAGAGTCCAGCCAGAAAGTCTTATTAGACCAAATGCTTCATCATGCATAGCATGCACCAAATGCTAAACCAGTTCTCATTTCTACATATAACAAGAACATTAGTAAACCCTACCATATAATGTGATGAGATATCATATATCTTGCAGCTCTCTCCATGGGTTGTCTGATGCCCATGACGTGACTTTCACTCAGCCATAATTCTTTATTCAACCGGCTTGTCTCACCCCCTATTGATTTGCTTAGGTCTTTGTACCATCTCCTTAGCTCAATATAGCTTTTCTCCAATTCCAAGAGCTCCACTACTTTTTTTCCTGGCCCAAAAGCATCTATAATAGCACTGTTTGCATGTAAGCACTTCACCTTAGATAAGTCCTATCTTCTCACTCTGTCTTCACCTTAGATGAGTCCCATAACTTGATTCTTCAATTTGAATGGGATCTGAAATATTTTATAAAGGTCTATCTAGATGTTAGTGGATGCATCTAAGATAGAGTACATAATCTACATATACGTACAAATATCTAAGAAGCGGCTCTGAATCTGAATTATAGATCTAGCATGTCTCTTATCTGTTCATACAGACTAGGAATTATTATATAAATTTTATTATGATCTGTACTTATAGTAGTATAAATCCTAAGTTGATCTATTTTGTATGTAGAATATTACAGATGCTATACAGATACAATAACACATACATATAGAAACCCTGAAATACAAATTTAGAGCTGCAGGTAAAAAAGAACCGCAGCAGTGTATGAACACTATTCAATATTACGGAACAGCAACACCAGCATAACTTATTGATCTATTAGTAATGATTTTAATCATCATCATGTTTTGGTTAATGTCTACTCATCTGTATATAGGATAGACAGGAATATGCTTTTGTTTACGACTGACACTGGCTTTAATCAACATGATGTTTTTGTGAATGCAGTCTCCTCTGTATATAGGACGTGGGATGCATGAAAGCTGGCTAGACCTTTTGAAGTAGTGATTTAGTTTCATTTTTTTTGGATTAAAATAAACGTTCCAACTGTAAAGGATACAGATGTTATATAGCATTATGTACATATAGATAGTATAAGATGTTATATCTAGGATAAAAACTGACAAAAACGAAGACATGCAATCTCCAACCCAAGGGAGTATAAGATGTTATATCTAGGATAAAAACTGACAAAAACGAAGACATGCAATCTCCAACCCAAGGGAGTCCAACGGCATCAACTTCATCATGCATAACATGGAGCTTAGAAGCCCGTTCCGACCAAAATGGGTCAGAACGTTCCGTACGTTCCGGGTCGGACTAGAACGTCATTCAAAAATTTAGTCTTTTTAGTCATCATCCCTCCTTGAAGAAGCGGAATTTACCCTTTTTCTGCTCATATTTTATATACTTGGATTAGGACATGATAACATGATCAAGGAGGTGAATATGTTTCTCTTGTGAACTTCTTGCACGAGTTTCAGACATTTTAATGCAAAACTCGGGCCAAAGAATGCTGATGCAAGATACAATCTGGCTAAATCCAATGGTGCTGCAAGAGATCCCACAGAGCATCCCTACAGGATTTTTCCAGATAAATGGAAAAGAAAATTTCCCCAGGTCCCTGCATACTGATCCAATATACATCTCTATCCAGTGCTCAGAAACCCGTTCCAAGGCTTTGGGCTCAGAACATACTGCCCCAAACAATCTTTACAGGATTGATAAAAAAAATACTTTAAAAAAGCTGCTTTTTTTTCGTTTTCTTCCTCCCTCTTCAATCTTTGTGCTTCTGTAGAATGCTAAATCATCCTCTCATGGTAGTATTCTTCTGAATGCTACAATAATGGAGCCCCTGTAAAAAGCAATGGATGTCTAAACAATCTATATAAGGCAGCCAATGTCATTTCCTATTTTTCACTAATTTAAAAAAAATTTACAATTTAATGCATTTTGAAAAAAAAAATCGCCCACGTTCCAAAATGAAACGCATTATGAACGTTGTTCTGAATGCACTCCATTTCAGAACAGGCAATTATGGTACATACTACATACTAGAGATACATAAATAACAGGACAAGATGGAACCAATTTTTCTGGGCAAGGGTGTTACATAAGTGTCACACAATAGAGCTGTACTCCACTATAGAGGAAAAAACTACTGGTGAAAAGAGGTTTGTCTCAATTTTCAAATGCTAAATAGGTGGCTATCATATAACAATCTAACAGAGATACTGTCCTTGACGGTTAGAGACAGCTCCTTCCATGCATGGTAATTATCATTCTCTGACTGTTTCATGCATAAACATTGCTTGCAGCATGTGGCTTGAACTTGACCGCCCAAAAAAATTCAATACAAGATGGCAATATCCCATTTGAAGCGGCCATGATTTGCCACCTTTGCAACAATTAGGAATTACGCAGTCAATAAAAGAAAAGAATCATTTTGAATGCATGAAGAGGTCATCTTCACAGATACGAGAAAGGAAAGTGAAATAGTATCTCACCTCATATTCGTACCCTCTAAAGCTTTTGTTGCTTCTTCCTGTGTTTCATATTGTACAAAAGCAAAATTTTTCCTGATATGAACCCGCACAAGCTTTCCATATGGCTCAAAGTGTCTCTCAAGGTCACGAACTCTGGTGTGAACTGGATCAAAGTTGACAACAAACAATGTCTTTGCAGGCTTTTGACTTGCAACATTCCGTCGCGCATCTCCTCTTCTTCTCAAACCATCATCTTGCTGCATAATACAAAAATCAGATGATTGCTCATCTTGAAAACTCATCCAAACAGCTAAAACGAAATAAGGCGGAGGAGATAAAAGCTTCAAAATAAAAAACCAGCAGAACATTCTCATAAAAAAGCAACCTTTGCCCACTCAACACACAATCGTCGCCTCTGCCTCCCGAATTCTATGTTGTCCAAACCTCGTATTGCATCTTCTGCATCACGCTCATCCTCCATGTACACAAAAGCAAACCCTGAAATTTACACAAAGGGTCATCACTAAATTGTACTCACATGCAACAGTCCTCAAAAAGTGTACAATAGGTTTCCCATGTATATGGAGAGAATGATACTAGCTCATGTCAGTAGAATGTCTGTCGCATACAGAAAAAATTATGCCAAGATAGATTTTGCAAACCGTCATAAATAGGAAAAAGTAGCGAAGGAATGAAAGGATGGACATGTTGACGCCTGAGTCAGCCTGCACCATTGTTGAATACGTCCTTAACTGCAGCGATGAAAACTAGGACTAGATGCCCAAGAACACCATCAACGTGGTAGAGGGAGGAGCAGGAAGTGATGATTTAGTGATGGGAATGTGTATTGTTCTTCGATGTTTGTGTTGCATGAAGTATGAAACTGTTCCTCTGCAAATGAGGTAAGTATTGGCATGATAAGCATGGGACATTCACAGAAGTCCAAGGACCAGCATGAGCTTTCACGCTCTATGTGAACGCCTGCGCCACACGAATCCTTAAGTATACTATTTGCACCTACAAAAAACGTAGCCATTTATATTCAACATTACAATCAAAATAGACTGAATATCATTATGATGGACCATAGGAACCACACTGGAGAACAAAACTTAAGCATCCCCTCTAGAGGAAGACACAACTTGTAAATAGTTGAGGTTTGTGCTCCAGCTTAGAACTTTGAAAACGAAAGTATTTTTCAATAAAAAACTCTTATCAACACCAAGAAACTCCATCATACTAATTTGAATAGACTGGCTCTACAAGAAAAATGACTACTGATTAGACTAGTACTAACTTCTAAGTAGGCTCTCTAAGCTCCTACCTCTTTCAATGCATACTCTTCAATGTAACATAGTGTAGCACCTAAAGTGACAACTATTGATTCTACATCTACTCAGCTAGCGAAATTTGTGACATTGTAATAATGATAAGAATCCTGATAAACTTTGAGAAATACTCACCCACTTCAGAAAAGTAAATGTGGCTGGTGCACTGTCCAATTCATCAGAAGTTCTCAAATAGCATCCAACCAGACTGAGCACATGAGAAAGAGACATTCTTCTCACAAGAATCACATATATAAAATATCAAGACCTTAAAAGTTAGCACGCATGCATGCACACATGCATACAAGCCAGCTAATAACATGGTATTTGACAAGATTTTTGTCGACTGGACAAAGTCAAAATTCCCCTCTTGGACCCCCTCTTGGATAAGGCCCAGAATCAGAGTTGCACTGCGTCTAGCAATGTACACAAAATGGCAATTCTGAAACATTAACGAGTCATAAGTCCAACAGTGATGTTGCGACGAACATTGTCCTCTGAAAGTTTTGAGAACTTAAATACCATAACTTACTAGCAATTGGACATCAGAGGAAACACCTATGAACGGCATGTGATGACACACTTAGTCCCCTATGATCAATTCATGAATGAAGAATCGGTTAGCTGCATCATTGAGGGTGCAAAGTTTAAAAAACCACACATCAAAATAGTTTTTAAGCCTGAACTGAAACATAGGATGTACTAGGACTTAGGAGAGCATCATCACATGATGAAATTGAGCTGAAAGTAAGAATTTTCAGCTCAAACAAAGTAAAGCTCTATCTCCAGTAGTCCATTGCAGTAATTGTTCTGAAGCCCATAGTCTATCATTCGCATCCTGAACCATCACTAAAGCATAATATACCTAACTAAGATGTGTAACAGGACTACACATCCTGATCCTCAGCCTGTGAAGAAATCTCCTCACTGGCTCATAACATTACTGCAAACACAGAGCCCTCACTACTGGTAGAGACTCGAAAGGATATATATTGCAGTCTGAATTTCTTTGTATCTCCACCACTGCCTCATGGCCTTAAGGTCAACAATGACATTCATGTGCATGGATTGCTTTTTATATAAGGTCTACGCATGTGCTGTTAGCTCTAGGTCCACGTGCAAATCCATGAGCCAGGTCTTGGACGCTCTAGGCCTGCAATTTTGTGTTGTGGCTCCACCTATATCTCCACGTTCAGATCTATGCATATCATAGCCTCTACCTCACGAACACCCTCCTCTGCATCCTACTTCTTATCCTCACTCTTAGCCCACTTCGGCTTGTAGGATGTTCGTAATATTTCGTCCATGGCTTGTTTATGTAGTTGATGAATCATTTACCATGTATCTCAGGAATCAAGGATTGGATCAATAATTGATAAATACTATTGTGAAGGCCCCAAGTCAATTTAATAAGTCATTGATTGAGGAGCTCCATGTGCTAGTTCGTTGAAAACCACTCCTTTCCTAAGAATATGTCTACGCTATCTAAGTTCATAATATGAAAGTCCAGCAGTTCAACATAATCTTGAATTCTGAGCGACAACTGAGAAACAAGGTGGTCCCAAGCTTGCCGATCTTCCCCCGACGCCTTTTTCACCCATACAAGTGATTACTTGGCAGGGTAGGCCGCCTTGAGTTTCTGCACCAGTTTAGCGTTTATAAAGTTGTGTGAAACCATCATCAAAAAGAACGGTCACAGCTTGGTGTCCAAGCGAATGAGGTCGTGGGGGCCAAAAACAACTGTATTAAAGCAACAAATCTCACTACTAGTGTCATCCTTAAAGGATAAATCAATAAAAAAAATACTAGAATTACCTAGTGCCTTGAAGGATTTAGGTTGCCCGCCAAATTTCTTTTGCGTTTTCTTCGGACAATCTTTTGAGAGATGCCCCTTCTCCATGTAGGAGAAGCACAAGAGGTCGGTTCTTGGCCTGTCGTAGTCTGCACGATCCAACTTGACGCGCTTTTTCCCGCCCTGGAAACCAATGTCCATCTTGTCTTTGTTGCCCCACTTCTTGAAAGACTTCTTTTCTTTTTGTTCAGCCTTGGGCAAACCTTGCTCCTTCCTTGCTGGAGCCAACATGGGCGTCATCGAAGATCTTCGCAAAGCGAATGGCATCCTCGATTGTCTGCGGTTGGTTACGCCGCACTTCTAGTTGAAATTCCTTGCGAAGCCCCAAAATAAAATGTAATTTTATTAAAATGGGGTCGATTCGCGAAGCGAATCAGGGCAAAATCTCCTGGAACTCCTGTATTCACATCGATCCAACGATGAAAACTAAGCCTTCCAAACACATCAACAAGAAGTTTAACCCAACCGAAACCTAAGTAGAAACGATTGCACCTTATTCACAATGATCGGTGACTCTGATACCAAATGTAAAATTCTCCATCGTCGTTCCGGTCATTGCTAAGACACAATCAGGTGACGAACGCTACGTTACCGCCCATCCATAGAGGTACTGTCACCTCTCCCCCTACACTGGAACTATGGACCATTATCAAGCAAGCTCGGATCTCCGATAAGCCATGGTGTCCCATACCACCATACCTTACCCTCGACCCTCGCCTACCTACATCCTGAGGCCTAGATAATCATCCTGACCTGACCACCAGTGGAAGAGCTCTTCATTCTCCAGGAAAGAATGAATGACAAGCTCATGGAGATCCACCTCATATACCTATGTCCTCTCCATCCATAGGAGCACGCATGACCAACGACAGGCAGCAGTTGTGTACACTAACACGGGTCCATAACAAAGCGTCATCGCTCGCCAATAGGACATTGACATGTGGCACCCAAAGACCTGTAGCTCCAGACTAGCGTTTCGTCCCATAAATGAGACCGTCACCTCAAGTAACATGTTGCATGCCCTTATGGGTACGTAACAATACCCAAGGAAGCTACACTTCACAGATTTCGCATCAAGTTTCTTCTACAAGTCCTTATAGGCATGTGTGCATATGTTATCAACCAAATACTCGAAAGTTGCCCACTTTGGGCTCTTCATCTGCTTTGGTTGGGCCTCTATTCAATACAAAAACAGTAATTGCTACTACTTTTGCCCATCAGGAATTCGGCAACCCTTTTGCCATGCGCATGCTCCTCACACGCTCAACTATAAAGCTATTTTCCACTCAGCCACCCCATTTTGCTACAATGTATTTGGAGCAACAAATTGTCTCTTTATCCCACATGCAACGTAAAGGTCTTTGAACTCATCAGAAATGTATTCACCACATGCATCTAACCAAAGAGTCTATCTTTTTTCATGTGTGATTCTCAACCAAAGCTTTCCACCGTTTAAAGTGCTTGAATGCTTCATATTTCTGCCTAACCACACTTTTCGTGAGAAATCATCTACGAAGGCTATGAAGTAGTACGGCCCCCTACTCATCTTGTCTGCATGGGACCGCACAAATTTGAATGCACGAGCTCAAGAATGCCCTTGGCTCAGGTAGCTTTTCCTTCGAAATTTGCCTTTGTTGAAAAAGATTTTTCCTTCTCATCTCTTCCTGACAGTTGAATGATAAACTATTGAAGAAACAATACTCTCGTCACTTATTGTCTCTCCACTAAAGCAAGTTGGTCCATATGGTCCTTGACCTTTCTAATGTGATCAGTGTGTAACTTGTTCTACAAGTAAACAAGCCTGGTCGAATCTATTGTCTCATAAATAGACGTGAAAAGCCCCAAGCTTCCATTGCATCCCTTACATTGCAAATGTGAGGAATAATGTTGTCTTTGACAGAAAGATTGATCACCCTATGTGCCTTTTATCTTCTATGTATGTAGTCCATCAATTCAAGTTCGAATGTAGGTATAAGCTCTCTCTACCTATAACTACCTCCCAGCAATTTTTGTCCATCAACATGTTAGCCATCTTGAACTTCCACGCCCTGTGGTTAGTGCCATCACTGCTTGATTCACCCAACAGACTCTCTCCAAGACTATCCATGCTAAAATCTTTGCTTAAACAGAAGCTTAACTTGAAAGAATTTGGAAAAGAAACAACTTCCAGCAACTAGGATTTCACCCCAAACTACGGTATGTAACCACTTCAGGGCAACCCTTCATCTCTTGCCTTTGACCTTGCCACTTAGTATGCCAGTAATAGCACAAGCACTAAATCCACCTGGATCTGAAAACAAAGGCCCCTACAAAGAGTGCAGCCTCTTTATGTGTAAGCTCCTCCATAGAACTTTTCCAAAACCTAGACAGAATTAGAAAGTGTCAGGATCATAACACTTCCCTTGCCACAACTATCCAACAGAGCAAGAATAAACCTGATTTGAATCCTATAGGTCAAAAGTGCCCTCCTACAAGATTGAGGTGCTTGTGGAAGACGACAATCTTCTAAAGAATCTAAGCACTGATGTTTCTCTCTCTCTCATACTCACAGACTACACAACCTGCTTTGATACTGTTACGTACCCATAAGGGCACGCAATAGGAAACTTGAGGTGACGGTCTCATTTATGGGACGGAACGTTGACCTGGAGCTATAGGTCTTTTGGGTGCCACGTGTCAATGTCTTATTGGCACGCGGTGACTCGTTCTTATGGACCCGGGTCAGAGTGCACAACTGTCGCGTGTCGTTGGTCATGCGTGACTCATATGGACGGAGATGACCCCACTTGGACTATGTATATAGAGGTGGATCTCCATGAGATGGGTATTCATTCTCTCCTAGAGAATAAAGAGCTCTTCCACTGGTGGTCAGGTCAGGACGAGGCCTCCGGATGTAGGTAGGCGAGGATCGAGGGTAAGAGGCATGGTGGTATGTGTAGGAAATCAAAGTGCCAAGATCCTTCTAACATTCAATCTCCATATACAAGAAGAGGAAGAAGAAGAGGAGGAGGGAGAGGGTTAGGCCCCCTCAAGGAGAGAGAAAGTAGTAGCAATGCTTGAAAGGGAATGATTTACAAATGAACAATGAATACATATAAATAAGCCTTCCAAGGGCCTAGACACTTCCAAACTCTAAGTTCTAGAACCTTCCAAACTCACTACTAATTATAGGGCACTCACAAAAGTCAAGATAGGGTCCCTTAACATAATTAAACTTTAATTGGACCCAAGAGTTACCACTAGACCAAAATTGGGTCCAACTTAACTAAAACTATCTTAACATGGTCTACATAATAAACCTAACCCATGGTTACACAAGTCTCGACCTTTTGGATCAAGGTAACCTATGGGAAACTAACATTATCATTTATTATTTCTAACAAACTCCTTAAATGATAATGTAAAAAACATAACATGACATAAAGTAGAATGGAAGAATTGCAACAAAATGCAAAATGTTGTTTGCTGCCCAAAACTTCATGTAGCCAAAAAAAAGCTCTAACTCGAAGTAGTCGAAGTAGCCGACAACTCAGCCCCAATCATGCCCGATGTAGAAGAGATGTAGAATACGAAGTGGGGTAGCATCAAGTCGAAGAGTGAAGACAAGCATGCTTTATCCAAAGTAGGTAACCAAAAAACCAGCCATAAGCCGAAATATGGATTTGCAATCCATCAATGGTTCCCTCATGATTCCATAAGTCTTCTTACCACAAGAAACATAAAGAAGAGTATGATACTCATTTACCATCACATCCTCCCGAATCTTACTATCAATGATCTGCTCACCAACACTAGGTAAGGCAACACTGTCATCATAAGAAGTAAGCATCAAAACAGGAAAATCAGCATAAGGTACTAATTTTGGTGAGGCATGTGGTAAAAAGATGCTTTGCTATCCCGCAAAGACTCAAACAGCCAACAAGAGGCTGTAACAGGCTGTCTAACAGCCACAAAATCACCAACACTTTGCTGTCCAAAGTGTTCCAAATGTGGACCTTGCTGTCCAAAAACCTTCCGCAGGCCGTTCCTGATGCATAATAGGATGCTCACGATGTAACATAGGCTGAAAATGATCAATAAACCATGGCTGAATCTGTTGTCCACCATCTTCAAGAAAAAAATCGGCAGCTTACCACTTTGAAGACCAAAAAATCCAGCAACACGCCACTTTGAACCAATGTACTAATTGACATGATTTTTTCCCCTCCTCCATTAGTACAAAATGGCTTAAAAGAATGCTTGATTTTAGCCTTTTCCAAAACATTAACTTGAGAAGCTTGCTCATAAAATTCTTCACTAGTGCATCCATCATTTGCAACAAATGGCTCAAGAGAAGAAGAATGCTCTACCATACCAACATTCCGATGCAAACTTGTACTTGTAGAAAGACAATGATCAAACTTTGCATGTCTTTGCTATTCTCCCTTCAAAGAGGATGAAGTAGAGAGGAGAAAGCATCATGATAAATCCTTTATTCGGTACATTCAATGAAAGAGCTTGATCATCACGTCGATGCCAAACCTCAGCTTGCAACTCCATGAAGAATAGTTAGTGCCATCCAACATATCTTCGCCCGAACAAGTACGAATTGCTTCCAAATCTCTTGACATAAGAACCAGCCAAGAAGATAAACTTTTCCAAACCCTAAATGTGCCCTAAAAGACACAAAAACCAGCAAGTATCAAATCTGAAAAATCAGCACCGGAATGTGTCGAAACCACACATTAGATGGATGTAGGAACTCGCCCTCCTACAAGCCTTGTGTGCTGAAAATTTCAGCCTGAAATTGCATTACAAACTCAAAAAACCAGCAAGCAAATAATTAGGTTAGCCTCCAACAAAGCTTTTTCCAGAACCCTTCTTTCTTGCCAAAAAGTGTGAACAATACACACACGCATAGGGCTGTTGCAAACACCCTACAAATGGTAATATGCTGTCCAATTTTCAGCCTCAGAATGTGATCGCACCATCACAAAAAATTAGTGCCTTCTTCCACACCTGGAAACAAGCAAAAAGAAGCGGACCTTTGTAAAATCAGCAAGGGTGCTGATTTTTCAGCCAAATCAGAAGATAAAAATTGCTTGCAGACAATGTTTCATGGGCGCGTTTCGTACGTCGTTTCATACGCGTTTCGACGTACGAAATGCGTATGAAACGTCTTGTTCAGGTTCGAAACGGGAAATTTTTTTTTATTTTTTATTTTTAAATGTGTTTTTGAGGGTTTTTGGGGTTTACAGATGTCATAGAAAGTCTAGTAACAAGTAGATACATCCAATTTCATGAGAATGCTCTAGAGAATGCAATTTCAAGAGGAGAAGCTGTGTATGGTGACTATGGTCACTTTCCTCAATCAATTATTGATACTGTCATGGATAGGTTATTAGGTTGCGAGAATCTGTTCATGCCCATTGCCAGTACATACTAGGCTTTTGGGGTTTACAGATGTCATAGACAGTCTAGTAACAAGTAGATACATCCAATTTCATGAGAATGCTCTAGAGAAATTAGAATGCAATTTCAAGAGGAGAAGCTGTGTATGGTGATTATGGTCACTTTCCTCAGTCAATTATTGAAATTATTGATACTATCATGGATAGGTTATTAGGTTGCGAGAATCTGTTCATGCCCATTGCCAGTACATACTACAAAGCTTATGGCGCGGTTTCAGAAAAAAAAAAATTGGTTTTTTTTTTCAGTCGTTTCGAACACTGAAACGGCGTTTCGAAACGGGGTCGTTTCATACGTACCGTTTTGAACGCGTTTCAGCATTTGAAACGCGTTTCGAGGAAACACTGCTTGCAGATGGGAGCCCTCCTGCAAAGGAGCAAATCTGAAAAATAGGGCAGCAGCAGACCAACGGAGGTAGGATAAACCTACACGGATGTGGGCGACCTAAAAGCAGCCCCGAAGAAGCAACCTAAAAAATCAGCAAACCACCAACTGATTTTTGGGCGCCCAAAATCCTATTATCTCCTTTGATGTGTGGCGCCCTCCTGCAAAAAGGAAAAGAATCAAAACTGAACGGATCTTCACTTCAAAAAATCAGCAAAGGTGCTAAATTTTTGTGATCCCTAAGTGAAGACGATCTCTTTTGGTAGGGCGCCCTAAATCAAGCATAGAAGATCCATGGCTCTGATACCATGTAGGAAATCAAAGTGCCAAGATCCTTCTAACATTCAAGAAGAAGAAGAAGAAGAAGAAGTGGGAGAGGGTTAGGCGCCCTCAAGGAGAGTGTTGTAAAGCTGACTCAGGTGCACCCATCGTGCCCTATAAGACTCTAAGGGGTGACGCTCCCTAAGGTCCCAGAGCAAGTTAGAACGTCAAGGACTGAGCCTCCGACCTGTGGTGAGCCAGTCAAGTAGTCACAAGTCATGAGCTAGCTCTGGAGCTCGAGTCATGGCCTAGTCAGGAAGCAAGTTGATTCTGCCACCGGAACGGCTCCCGGGACCCATGTCTCGGAGCCAGACTGATTCTGCCAGGCTTGCCAGGCTTAATCAGCAAAATAAAAACTAAGTCCCAAAAAGCGTGCTTTACCAGAAAGCACTATGTTTCAGAACAGAGGGGGTGCGCCGAATCACAGCAGAACTATAGGGGGAGTCCGGCAGACAGAAACTTGGGCAGCTCAACCAGCGCCAGGAATCCAGTCGCCAGGTCTCAGCTCCCTCTACCAGCACGAGCCAGGCACAATGCCCAGCACGTGTTGGTGGCCCCGAGACCGGTCAGTCTATGTATGAATGTAACCTCTTCCAAATCTAATAAAGTTGATCCTTGGGGATGATTACCATTTCGGTTTCGCCTCCGGGACTGGTCCAAGTGGAAGGACCCTTACTACAACCTTTTTGCGTCGCTGGCGCCTAAGGGTCCCTGTCATCGACATGGGGCTTGCCGCTATGCCAATTGGTCAGTTTGGCGACCACTATGCCTTGGGTTTCATGTGTGGCTTGTCTTTGCCTTTGGTTACCTTTTGGGGACGGATTCTGAGTTGGCTTTCGGGTTGGTTGGGATTCCAGTTTTCTTAAGTCTGAATGGTTAAGCTTGTTACGTTTCTGAGTTGGCTTTCACGTAAGTGCATGATGGATGAATGTTAGACTTAAGCGCGTGTTGGGGAAACCGCTCAAGTCCCAGCGCCCTTTGAGGCGCCGGCGCAACAGAGAGAGAAAGTAGTAGCAATGCTTGAAAGGGAATGAATTACAAATGAACAATGAGTACATATAAATAGGCCTTCCAAGGGCCTAGACTCTTCCAAACTCTAAGTTCTAGAACCTTCCAAACTCACTACTAATTATAGGGCACTCCCAAAAGTCAAGATAGGGTCCCTTAACATAATTAGACTTTACTTGGACCCACGAGTTACATTGGGTCCAACTTAACTAAAACTATCTTAACATGGTCTAAATAATAAACCTAACCCATGGTTACACAAGTCTCGACCTTTTGGATCAAAGTAACCTATGGGAAACTAGCATTATCATTTATTATTTCTAACAGTATGGGACACCATGGCTTACAGGAGATCCGAGCTTGCTTGATGGTGGTCTATAGCTCCAGTGCACGGGGGTGAGGTGGTAGTACCTCTATGGTTGGGTGGTAACGTAGCGTTCGTCACCTGTTTGTGCTTTAGCAATGACCGGCACGACGATGGGCATTCTAACAGATACCATGATGGATTGCAAGGACTAGCTATGGAGTGTCTTAACTACAATACTAGATCAACCATGAAAGCTTGAGAAACTTAGTTATGGAAAACATCAAACACAGGGGAAATTGCTTAAGCACCTCACAACACCAAAACTTACAAGAGAGGAGGCATGGGTCCTCCAAGTCCTCTATGGTGCAAGTACCTCATGTACATGCAAATAGTATTCTCTACTACTCTACCAAAATTGATTATGAAAAACGAGACATGGGATCTTGTTGAACTTCCAGCAGGTAAGAAACCCATTGGTTGCAAGTGGATTTATAGAACCAAGTTTAAGTCTGATGGTTCTATAGATAGGTATAAAGCCAGATTAGTAGCCAAAGGATATGCTCAGAGGAAAGGAATTGACTACGAAGATACTTTCGCACCTGTTGCTAAAATGAATACTTTGAGGAGTGTTTTGGCGATTGCATCTCATTTTGAATGGGATATTCAACAAATGGATGTCAAGAGTGCTTTCTTGAACGGTTACCTTGAAGAGGAGGTTTATTTGGAGCAACCTCAGGGTTATGAGGTTGAAGGCAAAGAGCACTTGGTTTGCAAGTTAAAGAAAACATCATATGGGTTGAAACAAGCACCTAGAGCATGGTATATACGCATCAACAATTATTTTTTGAAGCAGAATTTTCATAAAAGCATGTCAGAGTCAACACTATATATTAAGAGAGATTTAGATGACATAGTCATTATTGTTCTTTAGATCACAGGGTCAAATAAGTCACTAATAGAGAAGATAAAGAAATCTTTCACAGGAATTTGATATGAAAGACTTGGAGAGTCTTCAGTACTGTTTGGGTATTGAAGTTTTGCAGGTCTAACTCAAGAAGTTTGACATGCTTGATTGTAAGTCCATTACTACACCTTATGATCCAGGTGTAAAGCTTACAAAAGAGGAAAACTCTGAAAGTGTGAATGAAACACTTTATAGGCAGCTTGTAGATAGTCTTATTTCTCTAACGACTACTCAACCAGACATTTCATATGCAGTGGGTATGGTGAGTCAATTCATGTCTTTACCAAAAGTTTGTCATTGGTAAGCAGCAAAGAGGATTTTACGTTATGTCAAAGGGACACTCAGGTCTGGCATTCATTATGGTAAAGGAACATACATAAACTTGAGGGTTTTGTTGATGCTGACTGGGCAAGAAATACAGAAGATAGAAGATCGACTACAGGATATAAATTTAATCTTGGAACTAGACCAATATCTTGGAGTAGTAAAAAGCAACAAACGATTGTTTTATCTTCTACAGAGGCAGAGTATAGGGCTACTACATCAGCAACTTGTGAAGCAATTTGGTTACAAAGGATTCTAAAAGATCTTCATATAGAACAAGTTGAACCTACATACTTTGGTGTGACAATCAGAGTTGCATTCAGCTTGCGAAGAATCCGGTGTTTCATAGTAGGACAAAACATATTGAAGTTCAGCAGCATTTCATACGAGAAAAGTTGCTGAGTGGTGAAGTAGAGTTGATCTACTGTGACACCAATGATCAAGTTGCAGATATCTTCACAAAAGGACTTGGTCGTGAAAAGGTTGAGAAGTTCATGACACTTCTAGGTGTAATTGATAATCAATTATCCATTAAGGGGGAGTGTTAGAAATTAATGGATTAATTAATTTCTAACACATATGCTCATACATTAAATTCCATATATTTTGCCACATGTTTCAATGATTGCCCCACGTATGGAGGGATAAACTATATATGGAGTCTGGACATTAATGAATATGCTAACATATATCACCTCCAAATTCCAATATAGCCAAATGTCGCCCTGAATGTGGAGAAAAGGTATAGTGTATGGAACAAATGTTAAATGTAATAGCATACCAAAGCTATCTCAAATGAGTGGAGAGGCTACAAATACTCAAGAGTCAAAATATACACTTATGGAAGCATCATCACATACCCTAAACTACAATACAAGATCAAGATTCAACATGCACTGCGTTTAAAACTCAAAGCAACGAGACGTAAATTTCAATTGCATTGTGTTGCCCAAACTTGTCAACTAAGAAAACTTGGATTTGAAGAGGAAGAAAATCCTCAAAATCTTGTCCTCCGGTGCAACCTTGCAAGACCATGCAAGCAAATAAGACTTGAAACAAACCAAAAACTTTCAATGCAAATTTTACATGTTATAGCAAAAAACTACAACCATTGGTTCTAGGCTTAGGGTGCAAACATTTTCACGATGCAGTTACAATTACTTGGATCTTGAATCTTCATTATTAATGTACAATCTGGCTTCAATGTCCATAACAAAATTTGGCTTCATTGTTCAGCCTTTACTCATCGATGCCCTGAACGGAGTAGAATAGCATTGATCAAAATCCAAATGCAAAACCATGATCCTCCTTGAGGTTTCGGTGTACAAAAGTTTAGAAGTTGCAATGCATGGAATTTGATTTGAACTCACATAAAAAAATTTAACATAACATAAGCAATCACTTTAAAAAAAAAAAATTGCTTACTAAACACTACATAGTGTACAATTTCTAAGTAGTTACTTGTATGGTGTACAAACAAATCATATATCTTGCACACATACTAACAATGTGACAAGCTTTTTGTCGTTGCAAGCATGAGTAATTTTTTCAACAAAGCTCACATCTAAATCAGATTTACATTACAAGCATGAAGAACCCAATCTATCTAGAATAAGAAAACTAACATTCATGGAGATAAAATATCAAGCATAACTCAATACCTGTCTTCATATCCACACGATCAACTTTTCCATACTTGTTAAACATACGCTCAATGTCGTATTCTCGAGTATCATAACCGTATCTACCGCAAAATATCGGCCTCATCTTGTCAACAAATCCAATTCCCTAAGCAATGAGCATAGAAGCAACACTATCAAGTTTTCAAAGCACGAAACTTTAGTTATCAAAAGCCACAATCTATGATGTGACACCATGCACACTAAGTGTATGTAGGTGAGTGACTACCAAATTGATACTTTTCAAGACCGATTTGACATAGCTTCTTGTGATAACAAACACTTAACAATCAATTATCATGAGTTGAAACTATGAAAAACCACATGAATATTGATTTGAACTTGTCAAATCACCATCAAAATGTATTATTGAGTGCATCATGCCAAAAGGTATCTCTACATGTCCACTCACATAGATCAAGATTCATAAAAGCATTTCCTAATGAGCTTCCAAACAACCATCAATCAACAATGTCTTGGGCTAGTATAATCATTGATATAAGCAATAATGACATTGCTAGACTGAAATCTGAATTTCCAGTTTTAAGTATTGTTACACCCAAAAGTACTTTCACATTACTAGTTGTCTATATTTTCATATTATCAATTGATAAAGTTTTTGCTTATAGTGGATAGCATGGAACTATTGTACAACAATTTCTCTTCGTTATCAAGTGTTAGACAATAATTGTAAATGATCTGCCATGTACAAATGTATTGTACATGCATGTGGCTTGGCAACACATCTATTAGGTGTGCAAGAAATTAATGTAATTTATTAGTTGGTGTGGTTGAAGGACTAATTACATGAATGAATGAATGTGCCATTCATTTCATAGACAACTTATGGGAGGAGAATTGTGAGTGGCCACATTGTCACACTCAGTTATAAGTTGGTACATATGCTTCACAACAAACAATATTGACAGGCACAAATAGTAGCAACAACACAGCTGCATAAAGCCCACTCATGAATGACATGCAATGTGCATTGTGTCACGTGTGCAAGCGCGAGACTCCTGAGTTTGAGTGTCCAAGGGCACGGCTCAGAGCAGGACAATTGCGCCCTGTTTCATGGTGGGACAAGTATGGGAGCAATGTTCCTAGATTGCAAAAGCTCGCTATACACATTATCGCACAGGATTGCACAACATTTGCATGTGAGAGGGATTGGAGTGTGTTCGCTTTGATTCATACAAAGAGGAGGACCAGGCTCATTGTCAGACAGCTAGACAGGTTGGTGTATGTGCATGCCAATCTGAAGATTCTGAAGAAGCTAAAGGAGACGAGGGAGCCCGTAAAGGTCAATTGTAATTTGCAAGTTGCAACTGTGTTTGAACGTTGAAATTTTCGCTTTCAAATTTTAACTTTCAACTATATTTTTATAACTTAATAGTAAATTGTAAATACTTTACTAAATAGAAAAGTCAAACTCTAATTTGAAGTTTTAGTGACATCCTACACGTGTTGTTGTACATACTACAAGTAAATTTGGATGAAATCGACGTGACAGGCCTATCACCAAGGTCATAGAACGAGGAGGACGTGTATGCATTGCTTCATGAGGACACCAACATTTGCAAATTGATTTTAAGTTCCAACTTTCAAGCTTTGAATTAGCCCTTGGGCCTTGGCAAGTTGGAAGTTTGAACTTTGACCTTCATCCCATGTTCTAAAAGTTGAAATTTCAATTCAGGACTAGACATCAGGTTAAAGAGAGCCTGTCGCGATTGACCAATGGTTCTACCTAAGCTCCGCTTCGGCCCGTTACATATCCACAATTTGTTGCTAGAGCGAATTGATGGTGCACACCATTTCATCCGAATCGACGGCCGCCAGACCTAACGAAAATGATTCATGAGTGCACGGAAAACAAGTGCGAGCACCGAGTCTTTTTTTATATTCAAACATTTGGTTATTTCCTTCCCAAATAAATTATGGAAAAATTGAAACATCCTTAAAAGTTGATATATTAGGCACTCCCACCATCTTCTCGGTCTTTGTCTTCACCTTGTCCAATTTGATATCAACTCGACCTTACAATTTAAATCATAGATGCACTGTGTTTCAAAAACACGTTTCAGAATTGTGGTCAAAAACGCGTTTCTGAAAATTTCAAAAAAAATTCAGAAACATTTTTTTTGAAAATTTTATTTTTTGTTTTTTTATGGGCAATATGGGTATCAGATGAAAGCTCTAATTAAGAGCATTATTATTGTGTAGTTTGCCGACTGTTTCGGGTGCAGAATGGTCCAATTCAGGTGCATTAATCCACGTTGGGTTCTGTCAAGGATAAAAATTCAAAACTAACCTCTAGCATGTTTGTTACGATCACAGATGGTCCCAATAAGTGTGTTTTCGCTCAAGGAGTTGGCAGGCCAAATCATGAAGAGGCCTTACCGTCGGGGCCGGGGTCTACCGGCAGCCCCCGGACCCTGCCGTTGCGGGGCGTTGCCCCCAAACCCCCCACCGGGGGCTACCACCCCCCGAACCCCCTGAGCATCTATTCAAAACCAGAGCAAATAACAACCAAATAGCTATTGAAAATAAGATCTGTTTGTGCCCCATCTACTGCACTTCTGAGAGGCAAAACGTTGGTTTGACCATTGGTCCCCTAAAAAACTTTCAGCCATAAGCTATTTTCCAAAAAAAAAAATTAGTACGATTCTGATCTGAGAAACGCATTTCTGTGCATCTATGATTTAAATTACCTTTGATATATTTGAACAAATCTATCTAGATGTTACAATGTACCTCTCATATCAATATCTAACTTAAGATGGGGTTTGAATCTTAACATATCGATGACGCAAACTTCATAATAATATTACATATGAATAGCAAGGAATAGAGATAAAAATCTACAATTACGACTTACAATCTAAAGATCTACTATGTTTAGTTATCTATAAAAACTAAAGTTTATAATTTGGAACAAAACCTATGAGCTCTCGAGTCTAATCCATTGAAATCTGATCTAAATTCTACAATATGTACAAAGAAAATACTTTGTTAATGACTATTCATTGCATTTAGAAACCCTAATGCCTCGAGGGTAATAAAGGTAAAGCCCCAATTTCCAAAGAAAGCTGAGGCATGAAAATATAGTAACGAGAACACTTTTACGTAGATTGTTGTATATTTTGGATTATCGACTCCAAGTAACCAATCAGTCGATTATTGAACCTTGGAGCTCACTTAATATGATTTTTTCTAGCCATTATTCAACCTCAATATATGCTTGGAGCAAATAATCATCATTAATTCTCAACACAACAAAATTTATATAAAATGGAACACTCCCAGAAAAAGGGGAGTGTTCTGGAACACTATGCAACTACAGTCATCAATATCAAACTCTAATAGCAGACGTATTTATGAATCCCTTACAGAAAAAAACAATAGGCTTTCACATGCGCTGAGAACAAAGACCAACAATACGCATGAATCTACACAGTTTTGAAGAAACGGTAACCATCAGCGAACCTTGAAAAAGGAGAGCAAGCTCCAGAATAATGGCCATAAGCGAAATCACTACTTAGACCTCGCACACATAACCCTAGCAATATCTCAAAGTAAAAACGCGAAATCACTGCTTCGAAATCGCACACATAACCCTAGCACTATCTCAAAATAAAAACGCGAAAACACTTCTTGCAACTCGCACACACGGACACGTAACCCTCTCAAAAAAGAAAGGCAAAAAAACTGCTTCGAACTCGCCAACACACATAACCCTAGAAATAATACCACAGCATGTACATACACAGTTACAAGGTGCAAAGCGTCACCGCAACGATGAAGATCGTGAGGGCAGCCAAGCCAATAGCGTGTCCTTGTTCTTGTTGCTTGCGCTCTTCCTTCGTCTTCTTCCCGTCGTGGTCTCTCTCTTGTTCTCTCACCCTCGCGCAGGCAACACGATCGGTTACCTCCTTTTGCGAGTAAATTAACAAAGAGCGTGAGCTTAGGGCCATTTCCACCTAGAGTCCCTAAGTTAAGCCCCATTAACTTTTAGGGCTGCCCTTCACATGCAGATCCCATCCGAGGATCTCGGATATGATCCTCGATGGAGCTCTTCTCTATCTAGCTACTCACTTTTGGCCTTGGTATCATGTATAGGAGGGATAATGGGCCCGTTTTCGTTTCTACTAATGTGGCAGTAGAGGGCTCTTCTGGGACAAAAGTTGGTTTGCCCAACGAATGGAAAAAAAGTGTGTTTGCAGACGAGTCTGCAAGAATTCCCCTTCAATTTATAACCCCCTGCAAGAGTTCCCAAGGTCCATATCAGAGAAAAAAAAAATAAATTCTAAATTCAATGAATAAGCAAATCATATAATTACAACAGAGAATTAGGAGAGTCCACAAGAAAAAACGACAAATCTTTATTCACTTTCGATCCATTTCCTTCAGAGAGGACTTCAGCTTCTCTGATCGCCTTTCTGATGACAATACTGGTTTTAACATTTCTAATCCTAATTTAGGAGCATCACTCTCATTCTCATAAGGGCCAATTAAACCTGAGAGAATGAGCCGGGTCTCGAATCCAGGGCAGAAATCATTCAAAACGGCTTTTCGGAGGACACAGTAAGCCTTTGGCGCTGACAGTGACAACTCCACCTCATCAATGTGCTTGGAGAGTGCTTTGCATTTAAGAAGCTCCGTCAGTCCATCTGGGCTGTACTTGTTGCTGAAGCTTAAAATAAAGTTGTTGGGCAAGTTCCCAATGTAGTGGGCCATAGACCTCTCCAGAGTTCCTGCTTCAACTTTCTCTTGAACGCCACCCCTTCGCATAGCAAATGCATCAAGCTCCACTGCATCCTGCATTTGGTTCAAATTATTGCAAAATGAGTATAATGAAGACAAACAAACATAACAAAAATACACAAGTTGAATTGTTGGGTCAGACTTGCCTCGGTCCCTTCATCAATGTCTTCGGTTTGTGCAAGCTGAATTCCTTTGCCTTTGTATTTCACGTCATCAGTTTTTCCTTCGAGTACCTCGAATGGCCTCGTTTGAACTGGCGGTGGTTGAAGCGTTTTCAATTGGCAAAGCACTCTTGCTAGTGCTTGCTCAGTGGTGTCCGTGTCATGCCCGATCAGCTTCTCATACGTGTCGTCGGGCTGGGTGTGGTCGAAAGTGGAACTGCCATTCTGCAAATTTAACAATGCTGCCAGCATCTCATCTTCTCGCAAGCCGAGAATATATTGCAAGTCATGCATGAACACATATTCTTGCCCATCAATGATGATTGGAGCAAGACCATGGATTCGAAGCACGACATCATCGGACTCATCTATATCTTCTAGCTCCGCTGATGTGGATGCACCTGTTGCCTCTTGCGCAGCCAAGACTGCTTCGTGCTCCGCGGGTAAATCTTCCTCTTCACCCGGGTCGTGCATCTCGTTCACCTGCTCACTAGGATTGTGTTCGTTCTACTTTCCGATTTACATTCTTCCTCAACAATGGTCCAATTTCCTGGAATAGTCGCAAGCAATCTTCGATAGCTCTATCTTCCACATAATCATAGTATACCGCAGCCTCTCAAGCTACAAAGGAAGCAATTTGGTTGAGGAATTTACTCTCAGATATGGGTCTGAATCAATATTCTCCGACGACATTATTTTGTGATAATCAAAGTGCCATCGCTTTATCAACCAACCCTAGATTTCATTCCAGGAGTAAGCACATTGAACTGAAGTATCATTTCGTCAGAAGCAAAGTTCTCAAGGAAGAGATCATTGTAGTACTGTAGAACGCAAGATATGACAGCTGATATTTTTACCAAAGCATTAAGTTTGGATACACATAGAAGATTCTGTATAGAACTAAGTTTGAAGGTCAAGGCATTCAAGGATTCAGATTAAAGAAGAGTGTTGGATTATTCTCCTTCTTGCCAATCGACTAATCAGTTTTAATCTTCATCCATTGTTTATCCAATTCTGCGAATTTTATCGTGTTTTCACAGTTTGTAGTTTTACAAGTGTTTTTACACAGTCTGCAGAAATACATGAAGTTTACAACAATGTCTCCTTTTTTGCCTATCAGGAATTCCGTTGAAAAATGTAGTGTCTCCTTTTTTGCATTCTTCGCTTGACAAAATGTCACATTTTTTTGTTTTTTCAAAGAGCCTCAAATGCTAAGGAAAGGACTCTGGCAAAGTGTAGGGCAACCCTAAATGAGATTTAAAGACATTATTTCCTTCTTCGCATTTTTCACAAAAAACTCAACACTGTCATTTTTGCGACAATGTCGCTTGTGGCTGTTTTAGTTCATTTCTATAGAACTATAGTTTGGGTTCATTTATGCAGACAGAATTTTTACGGCCAATTTCACTGCTTATCAACAATCAATGACAAGAAATCGGATGGATGCCAGCGGATATCAGCCAACTGGCAATCACAATTGACGACCTAATTTCTTAGTATATATAGTTGTTCATATTCATACAATTTTCAATAATTATCAGAATTATCAAAAGAAGCATTTGAATAGTTAGCTCTTTCTCTCTCAAGTCTGCGAGCTTGAACACTCATGAGCATTCTAGCTCACTTCTTAGAGTTGTTTTAGAGATTGTCATTGCACTACTGCTTATCAACATTGCGCTTAATTCAAACTTATTCTCAGTTACTCAAAGACAACTTAGAGTGCGCGGTTTCTATCCGCTATTGTTTTGCACTCATTAGCATCTGATTTTATTTTTCTAAATCAATACTATCCTTTGTTGCGTTCTGTATATGTCAGAATGCATGCATCTCTATATTTCCTTTGTAACTGATAGAAATTGTCTAAGAATTCAATACTTCATATTTGGCTACGTAATGACTTGGTATCTAGCGATTTTAAAGTTAGTTGCTAAAGATTGAACCTAATTCCCATCACTACAGCTTTGTTCAATTTTGATAGGCGTAGTCATGCATTAGATGTAGGAAGTTTCCGCTACTATTATCTAACCTATTTCTGACAGTCGATACATGCCATTAGAAGAAGAATAGCCAACAAAATTAGTTTTGACTGTATGCTCATCATTTCTTTCTTGTGACCTTTGGGACATGAGCATAGGCAATGCCGAAGACTTTTAAATGCTTTAATGAAGGCTTGGATCCAGTCCAAACTTCATAAGAAGTCTTGTTGTCAAGTAGGCCTTTAGTTATACATCAGTTCTACACATATGTTGTCGTTGATGGTAGCATGCTGCCAAAAATATTTGGGCAATGAAGCATGAGTGATCATGCATTTTGCATACTCGACTAATGTCTTGTTATTCCTTTTGGCCAGTCCATTTGAGTGTCATTGTCGAATTTGAGTGCTTTGATTCTTTTGATTTGTGCTTCATGAAATATACATCAACAGTTCTTTTAGAGTAATCATCGGTGAACATAATAAAGAATCATGCACCAAGCATTGATGGTGTCTACATAGGGCCTTTGAACAAAGCTCTAATATCATGTTGGGATTATTGGCCCTGATATCATATTGAAAAAATCTGTATTGGCCGATGATCCTCGGTACATGAAAAAATTGGGATTGGCCGATGATCCATCAAACACTTCGGACTTCTCCTTTAGATAGTATATAGTTGTCATCCTGTTGAAATTATCTATGAATGTGAGGAAGTATCTTGATCCGAAAAGGGAGTTGACGTTCATTGGTCCATAGACATCTGAGTGAACTAACTTCAGGATGTCCTTGGCTCTCTTTCCTTCATGTACAAATAGACTTTGATGTTGCTTACCTTTTTGACAAACTTCGCAAAAGTCAAAGTTTGGACTTGTAATTTTAAGACCATTCACAGCTTCCTTACTGCTCATGTTGTAGAGACTCCTCATATTCAGATGATACATGCATCTTGATTCTCATTTTCGAATGCATCTAGTACGCTGCGTAGCTGCTAATGATTTTTGCTTGGTATAGATTACCTTGTCTTGATCCGACAGTCAACAGCTTATTCGATCTATGCTCGACCATTCGGCATGCATTCTCGTCGAATAGGACTCGTATTCCAAGATCTACTATGCTTGATACAGATAGTAGATATCTTCTCAACATGGGTACATAGAGTGCTCCTTGTAGCTCTGCATGTCCCGACAGTGTACGGAACTGAAGAGTTCTGATGCCTTCGACGTCGTGTTTGCTCCCATCACCCAATATCACTGTTCTTGTGTTGTCTAGGGCCATGTAGTTCATCAAAACATTTTTGTTGCAGGTTATATGAGATGTGGCTCATGTATCAATCACTATATCATAATCATGCTGCATGTAAGTAGTTAATTTTTCATCGACAACTATGAAATCCTGCAAAATTTGTCTTTTCTCCCTTGTGCTTTCCTTTGGGATTGTGCCAACATTTATATGCTGAATGTTCATTTTTCTTGCAATGAGTGCAAGGTATGGTTGGATTAAACCATCATCTATCTATTGTGTCTCTTGCTGACTTGTGACAATGATCACATGTAGAAGTTTCTTTGTTGTAGTTACCATTTGTTAAAGACTTCATTTGAGTCTTCTCGATCTTGGGCTTGTTTTTGTTTTTTTTCTCTCCCCTTCTCCTGGTCACCATTTGATTCTGCATCATCTCTCATCAATGTTTCATCTTCTACAAGATTGACAACTCTCTTGAATGTCATATCAGGTAAACTCAAGATGAGCATTCTCAGCGGCTGTGATTTCATGAAGTACATCAACTGTTGGGGTGTTGGGACTTGATGCTCCTGTCCAAATGTAGAGAGCTAAGCGAAGATCATTCTGATCTTCTCTACATGTTGATCCAGCTCATTTCCATCCCATCGCAAGCTCTATAACTGATTATGGAGGTGCATACAAGATGGCTAAATGCATAAATCACAAGACTAGTTAACACTAATCAACTAATCAGTTAGTCTTCGTCGTTGTCTCTTGTTTCACCCAGGCGTGAAATCTACGACTCCAAGCCCGTTGAGCTGCCAACTGGCAGCGCGAAAGATTCCTCTTCGTTTGTTTCGTAATCTCCCGTTTGCTTTCGTTCTTTTCGTTTCTTTCGTAGTCTTTCATTTTGCGTCCCTTTGCGGTTTGCAATCGTGGAGGTGTATTTACGATTCACGAATGATTCGCGAATCATTCGTGCTTCGAGTCAAGGGACGTTGACTATCGTGAATTGTTCTCGTTCGACCTTCGTTTCTTGTTTGTGTTGCGACAAAGTTGCAGGAGTTCACCATTTCTGACACTCCCTCTTGAACCTTGCAGCTTTGTACGTTTAATCATTTGTCTTTCTTTGCTTGGCAAAGAGTGGCTTGTCGAGCGGCTTTGTGAGCAGATTTGCAATCATATTTTTGGATTTTATATACTGGACCTGGAGCTCTCTTTTCGAGCTCAAATCTTGAATGTGATGGTACTTCAGAGGTATGTGCTTTGTCTTTGAATAAAAGATAAGATCCTGGGACAGATAGATGGCACTCTGAGAGTCCATCTTCATCATGCTTGGCCCTTTTTGTGGTATCCCGATTGCCTCTAGCATCATCTACAACCACACTACCTCATTCGCCGCCTTTGAAGCTACGACATATTCAACTTCGCAAGAGGATTGAGCCACCAAGGTTTGTTTTTTGCATATCCAGCTGATTGCAGCTCCGCACGCTATTGTACATCCTCCAGTAATGGACTTGTTGTCATCTTTGCAGCTCGCATCACTGTAGTGGTGCAGCTTGAATCTTTTTTCTTCGTTTTCAGCTCTGTAGGTTAATCCCATATTTTGGGTACCCTTCAGATACTGTGTTTTAGACCATAGATGCATCTCTACAACCGACAGACATATTGTCAATTGTTGGGGTCTTCATAGCCTTTAGGCTGCTTCATGAAGATTTCCTCCTCTAGATCTCCATGGAGAAAGGCTATTTTCACGTCAATCTGGTGAATTTCCAGATTGTGTTGTGTGTCGTATGCAAGGAGTAAGCCTTATGCTTGTCATCTTGACCGTGGGCGAATATGTGTCGAAATAATCAACACCATATCTCTGTGTGTAGCCCTTCGCGACAAGCCTTGCTTTGTAGTGGCCAATGGTGCCATCTGATTTTATCTTTTTCTTATACACCCACTTGCAGTTGACTATTTTCCTATTTTCGGGCAGTGGCTCTAATGTCCATGCCTCGTTTTTATCTGAAAATCCATCCAAGTGAGGATTTGCACATCGATAATTGGCAAAAAAGTATCCATGGTAGCCTATGAGATTACCACCTTCTTCTTAGCTCAAAATAGTTTAACTTCAAAACACTGAAGATAAGTACAAACCTGCTCACTCAGTAGATCTGGATCTTCCTAGATACATTCTTATCCACTGTTTTCCAACCTGCATGCACTCAAGAATGTGAGCAAAAATCAGCCAAACTGAGCAGCCAATCACAGGCTCGACTCCAACTCAAGCATGAAAATACAAATTACATGAGTTTAGCTTATTAGAGCTTTCTTCAATTGGTTCATGGCTAGATAAATACTCCCTAGCAATCAGAAAAATGTCTATCTAGTTTTTGCTGCTTCTTGTTCTATTCCATTCCTCATCGACTCGATCTCCTCTGACATTGTCTGCTTCCAGAATTCTCCCTCTTCTGGACTCTGGATAGCTTCTTGGTATGTTGTTGGCTCTTCAGTGAAGCTACAGTACTCAAACTGCATGTCTTCGCTCCATTGAAGATTGTCAGAGTAGCGGTCTGGAGGTCTTCTTTGTCTTGTTGACCTTTTAGGTTCGTTTCGTCGTTGCTCGAACATTTCTTGTTCGTGGGGTTGATCCTCTGCCTCCTGCTGCTTTGGAGTCTGCGACTCTGCATTCTGATTTGATGTCTGTCCTTGATCTCCCTCTTGAATAGGCAGCAATGTGAAAATCTCATGGCCTCTTTCGTCTTTTAGTCCAGGGAATGTGGACTCATCGAACTTCACATCTCTGTTCGAAACGGGTTGTAGAGCCTGTACACATGTGTTCTGTTCGAGTAACCGACCATGATTGTTTGCTTAGAATTGTCATCGAGCTTGCTTCTTTTTCTTTTGGAATGTGCTTGTATGCTGGACATCCAAACACTCGTACGTATGACAGATCGAGCTTTCTGCCTGTCCACATTTCGTATGGTGTTTTGTTTTCCAGCGTTGTCATTGTAGATCTGTTCTGCAGGTGTACAACTGTAGCTATTGCCTCAGCCCAGAATTGACCTGGCAACTGAGCCTTTGCCATCATGCATCTGACTCCTTCGACTAGCATTATGTTTCTTCTTTCTGCAACACCATTGTATTCTGGTGTGTATGCAGGAGTGAACTGGTGTTCTATCCCCTGTTCTTCGCAGAATCTTAAGAATTCTTTGCTTTTGTATTTACCTCTATTGTCAGATCTAAGGATCTGTATCTTTTTCGCTCGGTAAACCATTCCTTGCGAGAGGTCATGTGTTGGGTAGCGCCGCTATCCAAGTACCAGCTATCACAGCCTTCGTTGTTGTTGCTATAAGCCATTAATGCTCCTTGAATTCCGCCATGTTGGAGGAGTTTGGCTGTTGCTGTTGTTGCTTCTTCGCCTTGTTGTAGATCCGAATAAGACACTCCTTGATGTCGTGATTGGCTCTCTTGCAATATTTGTAGAAAATCTTCTTGCATGATCCACTATTCTCACCTTGAGTGTGAGGCTTTTGTTGTTGCTGTTGCACTTGATTCTTCTTGAAGAAGATGATCGATCACCTTTTGAAGAGTGAGGTCGGATTGTGTGAAGATTATCACCACAAAGTGTTCATACAACTTTGGAAGAGAAGAAAGCAAGGTTATGTCGGCATCATCATCTTGAATAGAACATCCTGCAGCTGATAACTGATCCAATAAAGACTTGAAGCTATTGATGTGAGAAGTGATGGCAGTAGAATCAAACATGCTAAGAGTAAAGAATTTTTCTCTAAGATGTAATCTAGTGGTTACATCATGAGTCTCATAGAGATTTGATAACAAATCTAATGCATCCTTAAAGGTTTTGCATGTGGTAACATGGGATATTTGGGAGTTAACCAGATTGAGTGTGATGCATGCTAAGGCCTTCTAATCTTTGATCTTCCATGCCTTCGCTTGATCACCATCTTCTGGTTTCAGGTCAAAACCTTCTACTACATCCCAAAGATCTCTATCTATCAACATCATCCGAAATTTTAACTTCTAGATGTAGAAGTTAGAACCATTGAACTTGCAAAAGAGATGTGGAATGCATTACTTACCAGGTTCTAGACAAAATCATGCAGTCAAACAATGCTTCTCGAAGACCAGCTGACAAACCTATGATGGGATGACAAAGACCTCACATCCCTTATCAGAAAGATGAAGGATCTGTTCCTTTTGTTACACAACGCCAGAACAAACAATGCAGTATCAACTAAGAAGCACCTCACCTACTTGCTACATGCTTTACCAAGATCTTTCCAGATGACCCGAACGTTGCTAGCAAAAGATCCAGAGATGACTCTCGAAAAAGCAGTGATCGAAATTCGAGAAAAAGTTGAAGATCGTGAGCACCTTGATCACAAGGACATCTCTGATCAGGCTCTCTATAGCAATAAAGACAAGTTGAAGAAGCAGTTCAAGACAAGCTTTTTGTGGTAATTAAGTATCAAAAGCACTCGACTGTGAAAAATGCAAAAATAAGCTTGGTAGAGGCCAAAAATCTTGTATATAGGATAGACACACATGTGTGGAGCCTGTTCCCACGTGTGAAACTAGTGTACTTTTCATGTACCATAATCATATATGCTGTACATATGATTTAATTCAAGTTCTAGTGGCTAAAATGGCCAAAAACTAGTTTTCTAGAGATATGACACGTGGCACCAATCTAATGATTGCATGAGCCAAATATTTCGAATAGGTGTCACATCCCATGTGTAGAGGACAGCTCACATGTGTGGAAATAGCTGAAGTAGGCGAGTTTTTGCTTCTAGAAGATTTACATGAAGATCTCCATATAGTAGGAAAATAGACCAAAAATGTCCAAAATAAAAAGTTTTGATCCAAGTGCCAAATTGCATGATGATGACAAGGCATCCTCACACATGTGAGATCTGATGCATGATCAGTACCTCGAACTCCAAAAGTGTATATATAAAGGCTTATTTGGCCATAATCAATGTGAGACACCAATCTTGATTTTGGAAGCAATTTTGAGTGATTCTCTCCATTTGTCTACATTTGTTTTGATTGTTTTGAGGTTCTATCAATGTGTACTTGATTTTCAAAGGGAGTCCGTACTCAGACAGTGTTTCACATGTGTGAAACCAGAAAGTACACCTACTTTCAATTAATGATTGTTCTTGCTAGGATTTTGTGTCTAGAATTGATCTTAATCTCAAGTAAATAATCATATATGTTGTACATATGATTTAATCCAAGTTCTAGTGGCTAAAATGGCCAAAAACTAGTTTTCTAGAGATATGACACATGGCACCAATCTAATGATTGCATGAGCCAAATTTTTTGAATAGGTGTCACATCCCATGTGTAGAGGACAGCTCACACGTGTGGAAATAGCTGAAGTAGGCGAGTTTTTGCTTCTAGAAGATTTACATGAATATCTCCATATAGTAGGAAAATAGACCAAAAATGCCCAAAATAAAAAGTTTTGATCCAAGTGTCAAATTGCATGATGGTGACAAGGCATCCTCACACATGTGAGATCTGATGCATGATCAGTACCTCGAGCTCCAAAAGTGTATATATAGAGGCTTATTTGGCCATAATCAATGTGAGACACCAATCTTGATTTTGGAAGCAATTTTGAGTGATTCTCTCCATTTGTCTACATTTGTTTTGATTGTTTTGAGGTTCTATCAATGTGTACTTGATTTTCAGGGTGGAGTCCATACTCAGACAGTGTTTCACATGTGTGAAACCAGAAAGTACACCTACCTTCAATTAATGATTGTTCTTGCTAGGATTTTGTGTCTAGAATTGATCTAGATTGATCTTAATCTCAAGTACATTGATAGATCAAGTAATCTGACAGCCAATCCCTCTTGAAGATCAAATTAGAATCCACTCTTGGTCCTTTTTGTACTTTTTGCACACGACAAGTTCATAGAATATGTGAACTAGGCAAAAAGATGCACATGAAGCAAAGTGAAACAAATCAGATCTGATCGTGGCGGAGAATACATCTCGAACCGCTTCGCTGACTTCTACAACGATCGAAAAATCCTTCATAGAAGGACTGCATCCTATACACCATAACACAATAGTGTTGCTGAAAGGAAGAACAAGGCACTCATGGAAGCCGCAAGGTGCATGATGTCCTATTTAAAAGCACCAAGAGTGCTATGGGCTAAAGCAGGAGCTACAGCTGCCTACATCTAGAATATAATAGGCAAATATAGTGTTCCTCACATGACACCACACAAACTATGGTGGGGTAGAAAGCCCAATCTGACGCACGTTCGGATCTTGGGCTATGCAACTTATGCACATATTCCAGACAAGCTTCGAAAGAAGCTTGATGAGAAAGTCGAACAAGGATACCTCGTCGGATATGACAACCATTCGTCATACTACAGGGTCTACATGCCAGAGACGAATCAAGTGAAAACAGTAAGAGATGTCAAGTTTGATGAAAGCGAAACAATGGCAGATGATGATTCAGCCAGCCATGAAATCTTAGGAAAGCAGTACTACAACCTGCCAACCATGACAAAGGGAGCAGAACCCAAACACTCTGACGAAGATGTTTGAACTCCACATCAATTGAGTGACGAATCGGACCAAGAAAGGACCGCAAGCCTACCTGCAGCTAGAACGCCTGTAAACCAAAATGGTTCCGGACCTTGCCGAAGAGGCAAAGGCAAGGACATTGTAGCACCCAAAGAATCCCCCAGGAGGTCAACAAGAGAATGAAGAGCGCCAGCCAGATTTGTGCCAGGCAGCTCGGCTTCGACATCCGAAGAGTTCTGTGGGTTCAGTGATGAACCACAAACATTCGAGGAAGTCATCAACAGTCCAGACAAGGACAAATGGATCCAAGCCATAAATGAAGAGATCAAATCCATGAAGAAGAATGAGGTATGGACACTGCAGCCAGTACCAAACAAGTGGAAGACAATGCAATGCAAATGGGTATACAAGCTGAAGTACGGACCGAATGGAAATGTTTCGAGGTACAAAGCTAGACTAGTAGCAAAGAGATTTTCTCAAAAGTATGACATCGACTACATCAAGACCTTCTCTTCAGTCGTGAAGCATGAGTCCCTACATTTTCTATTTGCATATGCAGCCGCCTATGACCTCAGGATTCACATAGTCAATGAGAAGACATCATTCTTGCATGGAAAATTAGACGAAGAAGTCTATATGGATCAACCTCTGGATTACATTTGTGAATCACTTCCCACCTATGCTTGCCAAATGCACAGTACATATGGATTGAAACAATCCGTGCAACAATGGTACAAGAAGAAAGATCATGCCCTACTATCATTGGGTTTCGGGCCACTGATGGCCGATTCCAATGTATATATAAGGATCACAGATGGGGAGATCATCATTGTTGTTGTGCACGTGGACGACACACTGATACTAGTGAAGAACGACATCTCAAAACATTTTGGTATAATAGACCTAGGAGAAGCCAGATGTTATCTAGGCTTGCAATTCAACCATGATCATGACAAAGGAAAGCTATACCTTCATCAGTCCAGGTACATCCAGAAGATCCTCGATGATTTCGGGATGACAGATTGCAAAGGGGCAAACACCCCAATGCTTGCAAGAACAATTTTGACAAACAAAGATTGTCCAAAGACTTTGACGAAGAGAAAGAGATCATGCAGCACACGCTGTCGTACTATACCAACAAGGTTAATATAGATTTTGTAGTAAATAATGTCGTTCCCACAAAGGATAGCATTTTAAAGTTACATATTTGATACAATTATGACAAGTGGTTTTGAGTGTTATTATGGTTGTCAACAGACATTAGAAAGTAACCAGTATTACTTGTGTTTGGGGTGTGTAATGTTAATAATTTCAGAACAACAATCTGGTCTCTATCAAATCGAATGAAACGCGTTCTATAGATGAGATGTTATCAGAGTAGTACAACAATATTACACTCCGGCTGATTAAGGTGTCAACAGAGAGTCGAGAAATGTTCAATGTATTTGTTGTTGTGCAAACAATTAATTAATCGCGTTCGCGAACTGTTCGTTTCTAGATAGAAGTCCTCAACAACTTAAGTCCAAGGTTATGGTTAAAGAACATGAATAGTTTTAGAGCACGTTAGAAACTTATGTCAATTACAATCACGGAACACAGATCAAAGACTCAATTCTTCATACAGGGAATGTCATCTCATATGTATACATACAGTTTTATTCAATGATCGTCCTATACTGTACCAAATGTAGTCTTTATTTGAGTGCCGAAAAGAAAGTATTTGCAATAGACGAATAAGATGATTTTAAGATAGTTCTTTAGAGCATGTGGATACACAACAAACGACTGTAATGCGCTAGAGAGTCTGTCTGATTAGAGAGTAATTCATGTAATGTGTTAGAGATTGCTAGTAGACTCATGATCACTCACACTCAACAGTGCGGAGATCAGAGATAAGGGAGAATAACTCTCAGCACTCTATTCAAAATTCAGGATAGGCCATATTTACATTAATCAGTAAACCTGCATCGTCGAAAGTGCCTAAATCCGCAACAACTTGTGGTTTGTACAGTTGAAACTGCGACTTTCGCTTCCAAGATGTCGCTTATTGTCTTCATTTCACAAAAATTGCGATCCTTTGATTCAAATGTATTCGAGAGCATACATAGCAGAAGAGCCTATGTATAACTCTATTGAACTGAAAGGCACGACCTGAAAATTTCCCTGGATTATGCCCGAGCAGAGACATCCTTTCTGCTCGATAGATAATTGGGCCCATAACCAGAGAAAGTCGTCCTTGTCCCATGGTTGCTTCCAATCGTCGAAGGCGATGCCTACTGCACCTGGTAGCATCATGTAATCTGCATGCCATTGTAATTCAATGTTAAATGCTTGAGGACACCACTTCCAGAATCGTTCAGCAAATGCATGGAATCTTTCAGCACATACCTTTGACTGGTTTTGACGTGTTCGCTTTGCCTGAGTAGTTACTATGGCCCTGAGTTTGCAACTCAACAGCTAACTTTTGGTCTTCTAGACGCTGCTTGAGATCTGACAACTCATGTTCGAGCTTGTCGATCTTCGCGACTGCCTCCAAATATTCTGGATGGTCAGTGAGTCCCGAGAAGACATGCACAACTTGAATTTGCTGCGTCAGATCATCAATGCGAAACAGGGCCTAAAGGTATTCTTCGTGAGAGTCGGGCCCGCTGCAAGTTGGGGTGGCTTCATTAGACAGCTCCTTCAACTCAACCAACTCTTCCTCGACAAGAGCCTTCGGCATTGATGCATAAGGCAAGCGCAGCTTCTGTCTTTATTCGTGTGGCTCGCTCCTATTGCAAATGCTTCTAGAGAGCGACATTGTGTTTATTTGTAGCCAACAGCTGTTGTTTCAAAGAATCATTTTGAGTCTGAAAATTTATAGACTTGGCCTCAATCGTCTTATTGGCCTGCTTCAAAGAATCAGCTTGGTTTATTACTTTCTGAAGTTGTGTTTCAAGAGAGCGATTTCGTTCAATCAGTTGCGTGTTGTCTGATTCGAGCGAGTCGATCTTCCCGTAAGACTTCTTGAGAGAGATTTGATATTTTTGCTCCGCTTTAATCAGATCCAAAATGCTCTTTTGAATATGGCGATCGAAGTCATAAATATCAGCCACAAGATTCTTGTCTTTCTCTGTCATATTGCGGAACCACTGGGGCTAGTTACCAGGTCCATCATCATCTTCATCAGGTGCCCCAGTGTCACCTTCTGCAGCCACTCGAGCCTTAGCAGATGTATCGGATTGAGTTGCATCGTCATCCGAGGTTGATGCACTCTTCTGCTTCTGGGATGTTGAAGCAGATGTTGGCTTTGAAGAATCAGCAGCAACAGCTCCATCTGTATCCATGGCGCTAGTAGCAACTGCATCTTGCTAAAAAGGTGCAGCATCAATCTCCATAGTGGTGGTAGCTGCTACTTCGACTGGTGGCACAACATCTGCTGTAGTAGCTGGGATAGGAATGGTCAGGAGGCTAGACAGGTCAATTGGTTTTGGAGGCAACAGCCTTTCTGTCAACATGGTTTTCTCTTGATCAATCAATATTTCAAAATGAGCGCACAATTGCGAAATTGTGCTCCTACTCTAGAAAACTTTTGGTGTTTGATCCACCTCAAAAAGGCCTTGTATGCGATAACACCAAAGCAAATAGGATTACCAGCTAGCGCATCCAATATATAGCCAAAATTTTGGACTGAAATTGTTGCATCCGCATCTGGCAAAAATATTGCTTGATTGGCATATTTACATAACAGCTTGAAGGTGGTATCCCTGATCATGGAGATTTTATACCCCTTTGTGGGTACGAAGTAGTTGCTCAGAAAATGGACAGCTTCATTCACTGAATCTTTGTTTGTAGAAAGAATTTTTCCATCCAATGGTAATCCGAGCGCTGTGCAGAAGAGTTCTTTAGAAATAGTGAAAATTTTGCCTTGTACATGGACTTCGAAATCCACCTCAGAGATGGCATGAATGGAGTTCACAAACTCGGTACTGACTTCAGACAGAATGATTGAAGGGCCCACTTTCAAATTACCCAACCTGCATTGATCCAAAAAGGACTGGATTGATGTCAGGCGGATTCTTGCGTGTGCTTTCCAGATAATTGAGGAGCTAGAACTCGATCTAGAAGCCATTGCATCGAATGATTGACGACAGCTCCGCAGATTGCAATAGGGCGTAAAAGATCGCTTTGATCGCAAAGAGAGTGAGCGCTGGAAAGCAAAAACGCAAGAAGAAAGTGTGAGGAAGAAAAATAGAAAATGATTTGTGATATGTAGTAGCGGTGTGGAGAGGATGATGATGTGTCATGGTGACCTGTATAGCAAGTTTATGTGTATATGTTCATTTTGATAGTACACAATAGAAAAGAGACGGTCCTCTAGTAATATTTTCCACTAAATAGAGAGGTTGGGAGTTCAACTTCATTCTAGAACAAAAATGAGAACATACAAGAGAACAAAAGTAGGGAAGCAACAATGTCATTCTTCTAGATGCCATAACAGACTTGTCTCAAAAGTGCCAATAGTTTTATTTGCAATCTTTTGAAAGTTTCATGTATAAGAACACAAATGAGGACATACAAGAGAACAACGACAGGGAAGCAACAATCAAATTCTCCTAGATGCAATCATAGACTTGTCTCAAGTATCACTAGTTTTATTTGCAAATTTCCAATTGCTATTTATAAAATAGTAGATTAGAACTTTGGAATTATAGGATAGGCAAGCTAAAATGATACGTGTTATGGCCATATTCAGCTAAGGACATGGAATAGTCCTAATATGGTAGACCGGACCTCCAGTGTTCGAGATTATTGGTCACGCCTAGATTTTATTCCACATCGAGGCCTGTTGGTGACTAATGACCTTGAGAGGACTCAGACACTCTAATTGAGACATATGGAGTAGTGCATGTACGTGTGACTGATATAGGCAGGAGGTATGCATGAAGAGCTGTGATCTATTTATAGTTGACCTGCATGGGAATTGCATGTGCTCATGCATAGGATCCTACTCTCTATATATTGAGGTAGTGATTATTCTGTCAACGACTTTGGTTTAGGTTACATGTTATAAAGCTCTTCTCCTCTTGCTCACATGGCATGGCTTGGGAGCTAGATCCAGGAGGATTCTCCAGGAGGGATCTAGGATTGGTTGGGTGGTTTTGCTCCACAGTCTCTCTTGTGTTTTCTTATCCTCATCTTAGGGGATTGTCCCTAGTGGTCTTTACATTGGTATCAAAGCCCGGCTGAGATGCGATCTTGGATGAGATTGAAGACAAGCTTTACATCGAATTGGAAAGCGGGAAGCACTTGGATTTGCATCCTGGTTTGGAGTGTTGATTTTTTCCAAGAGAATTTCAAATTTGAGTTTCGCTAATTCCGATTGTTTGGCATGCTTTTTGAAATTGGTGGTAGAGTGCTCTTCTACACGTTCCATTTGTTGTAAAGATGCTTGGAACTAGTGCGAATTCATTTGTAATTTCTTGTTTTCTTGGAAAAGCTTCCAATTGATGTAGAAAGGATATGAGGGAAAGATCTTGTTGCTTGTTTATAGCTGAAATATGCTAGATGGAGTAACATGCATAGGACCATAATGTTCTATGGGTTTAGATTCATGTAGGACTAGCTAAGTATGGATAGATTAATTTGGATTGATCAGTCTTGCTGAAATAACCAACTAGTTGATGGAATTTGTGAATCTAATGATTGCACGTGAGGATTGAGAGTTTTTGAAATAAAATAAAATAAAACTAATCCTCTGTTGGAACATGCACTGGAAGGTGCATGTAAAAAACATAAAGTTTTTTACGTGCACCTTATGGACACCGGAAGGTGCCTATAAAAAAAAAATTTGTCAAAAAAAAAATTGCCCCACAGATTACGTTTTGTGAGGCGTCACCATTTCCTTTGTAAAAATTTAAAAACTGATTTTATGAGTGGGTAAAGCTGTAATTCTAAATTTAGGACTGTTGGAAGGCTTTGAGACCTCCATTTGCTGATGATTCACGCCATTTAACAGCCCCAAATGATCTGAGATCAGCTGGTCAGGTTGTAAGCTTGTTATGGCTAGGGAAGCGCTTGAGAAAGCCGTGTGGGAGTGCGATCTATGTGAGCCAACGGGGCAGCAGGGCCAGTATTCCTTTGATGGCAGTGTGAGCAAAGAGGGCACGCAACAGTTGCGGCTGTAGCGAGTGAGGGAATAGTCGGTTAACCTAAGTTTCTTTTTGCTTTGAAATTTTTTTGGTTAGGGATGTGTGGCTTATGCGTGAATGAGGCCTCACCTTTTGGACTTGGTTTTCATGCATTTGCATGGTTTCTCCAAGAGCTATAGCATGTTGCATGCCCATGAACCGGGTTTTTGGGAAGTCTTGCACTGTTAGTATGTGTCCAAGTGGTGAAATTCACCTGCACCCACAGTTGGGAATGGAATTACCTTTATTCCAAATTTTTTGGGGTTTGTTGAGAAAATAATTTTATTATCCTAACATTATGTCTATGTGATTGAATCCATGGATTTAGGATTGGCAATAAAATATTGTTTTTCATGGTAATTTTTTTTCTAGGCAAGTACCCAGTTAGTGGAATTTTGGGTTCCTGGTACTGTGCTTTTTATCGGTTTAACTTTGGAGTAGGAATATTCCGTGTTAATTGAGTTAAATGATATTTTTATGGTTCTTCCTTTCCGACTTCGGTGTTGCACCGATAGGCTTATCTTAAATGATTTTGATCTTTAGGATTGGGCAAACTAAAGCTTTTCAAACACTTGTTAAAGTGAATAAATGGAATAAGGTCGTAATTTTTGGGAGGAAGCTCCATATTCGATTAAAAAACAAGTGTATTGAATATCATAAAGAGTACCCGGAACCAAATTTTATTGATTTTCCATTGATTCAGACAACTTTAACGAAGTAATGAAAATGAACTAGTGTGGTCAAAAGGGAAGTAGCCTAACATTTACTTGTGTCAAGGGAATTTTCGGTGTCTTCATTGATGAAATTTTTCGGATGATCGGGAAAAAATCTAAGGGAGGAAGAAAATGAGACACATAAGTAGGTAAATGTGATAGTGTTGTGTAATTTGGATTGGTTAATAATCCCTGTATAGAAATTGCATAGCACCAATATTTTGAATTAATTAAGTTGAATTTATTTTGGATATCTATAGGACCATGAGTTGACCCTATTTGTTATAGGAAATTGTGACATTGGAACAAAAATGACACTTGGTTCACATTGGTACGTCAAAGAGCCCTATTCCTAAGAGTTGGAACTCTCAAATGATAGGAATTTGGGAGTATAGTACTAGCCAGATGGGTTGTTTATGTGACGGTAAAGCCATGTGCGGATTCTTGTTAAATCACAATTTTGTTAATGGATTATTGCAATTCATTAGGAACAAATATGGGGGTACTCCAGTATTTGGTGGAATAGATATGTGCATATCTGGTATTGGAAATCCAAATAGAGGTTTTAGATCTCTGGATTATCAAATAACGCGGTTAATGATCTTCCTGAAAGAACTGAATTCCTTGTACCATTTTAAATATAGATATTGAATATCTATTAGTATACTTCAGCTATATTGAATTTTTTCCTTTTGGTTTTGAAGAATAATTTAGATCATTTCGATTGTATATGAACGAGGTTTCTCGTCCATACTGGGGTCAATGCCTAGTGGTACTATTTTGTGTGTATTGCTTGTAAGACACATAATTTATGAGTCGAGTTCAGAATGTAGCATGTACGTAATCAGCTAAATAACGAGCGCAATGCAATTGCGGTAGTAACTACGTGCTCGAAGTTGTCTGTTTTATTGACTCTCTGTCGTGACAGTCGATAGTCGTAAGAAGATGAATTCCTCAAAAACTACATTCGACTATTCGATGATTTGTCAATTGTTTGTAAGCGTTTGACAGTTCGATGACCTACCAATTGTTCCGACAATTGAATGGATCTAGATAAAAGATTGGATTTAGGGAGAGAGAGTGAAAAGGGATAGAAATCCACACCCCCTCCCCCCACCGCTCCCTCCCTTTAATATGGATCCATGAACGACTTAATATTCAGATTTACCTTTGCAAAAATTTGTTGTGTCAACACTCAAAGTGAATATATCTACAATCATGAATTGTGTTCGACAGTACTCCAAGGTGACCTCTTTGTCGAGAATCTTGCGCTTGACATAATGATTATATTTAATTTCAATGTGCTTACTCCTAGAATGAAATCTAAGATTGGTCGATAAGTCAATGGCACTTTGATTATCACATAAGACGATTGTCAGAGCATGTTGTACTAGATGAATGTCCGATAATAAATTTCTCAACCACACTGCTTCTTTGGTAGCTTAAGAGGCAATGATATACTCTGGCTTTGTGGATGAGAGAGCGATAGAGGTTTGATTGCGACTATTCCAAGCGATAGGACCATTGTTGAGGAAGAATGTAAATTCAGATGTGGATTTACGATTATCTACATCTCCTGCCCAACTCACATATGTATATCCACTGAGTATTTGGAGCCTGTTATTGTCATTGTCGACTCCTCCGTAGCAGATGCATTGGTCCTTCATAGCTCAAATATATTTCATGACTATGATTAGAGACTTCCAATGGGATAATGCCTAGATAGCCATGTATCGGCTTAGGAAGCTTATTGCAAAAGCAATGCTAGGTCTGGTGCAGACCACTGCATACATGAAAGTACCTAAGATAGATTGGTATGGGTAATCTCTCATTTGCTCCTTCTCTTCCTTTGTCTAGGGACATTGGTCCCTTGATAATTTTAGGCCTGGATCCATCGGTGAGTGAGCCAATGTGCAATTCATCGAATTATATATGGTGAGTGCATTAAGAATGTACCTCTGTTGGGTGATATAAATCAGCCTTTGTCTCTATAGATCTAAATTCCTGAGACAGTAGTAAGCTTCGCCCAGATCTGTCATGTCGAATTTTAGGGACAACATCTTATTAGCATCCTATATTACACACTATTGCTGAAAAGCAATGTGTCGTCGAGATAGAAAGTGATGATCATAAAGGAGTGCTGCACTGGCTTGTAGTATACATTCGAATTAACGGTGCTTGGGGGGTTGAAACCCTATTCGATAAGGAAGGTGTTTATCCTTTGCATTGCTTTAAGCCATAAAGTGCCTTGTGGAGTTTGCATACATGGTTTTTCTTACCGTTGAGCATGTAGCCTTTGGGCTGTATCATGTAAATGTCTACTTCGATAACTCTATTTAGATAAGTTGTTTGCACATCCAACCGATGTACCTCTAGATTAGCCGCAACAACATACGACAAAACATCTCATGATCATTAACCAATAAAGATATGCCATGTATTTAATGCAAGAATGTCATGTACTTTTAGTACATAAGTGCTTATCAACGTATTAGAATATCCAATGTAAGCTTTCTAGGCCCAAAAGGAATTATTAGCCTTAAGAACAAGACTATTTCCTCTTTAGGCCCTTCAAAGTACTTAAATAAGGATAATAGGCCAACAAGGGCCCAAAGTACACTTAATAAGACTTAACAAGGGCTAACTAGCTATCTTTCAAGATAGTTATGTCTAGTTAAGTTAGTGGATTGTCTATAAGTAGGCAAGAGACATCATTTTGAGAATCTTTTGGCTCATTTGCAAATAAGAGAGCTTTTTGTGATCTGAGCCTTGGGAATAGAGCTTGCTAGGTCTCATGTGCCAATCCACATGAGTTCCCTTCCATTTTGTATTTCATTTACTTCCATCCCTTCAATTATATGATGATTCCATGGAGCTCTATCTATACTTTGTATTTTATGGCTATATTAACATGAATGCATTGTTATTCTCTTGATTCTAGCTTTAGTTTCATTGCTATGGCTATTTGATTGGGTTTGGCACCTGACAAAGAAATCAAGAATAAACATTCATCAGCCACATTTTTGCAAGAGTTAAGAGAGTTTCAAGAGGGCAAGACAAGGAAAAAAAATATGGTTCTAGCAGTCAAATGATTTATTGTGAACGAAATGGACAATTTGTGTCAAAATTTAATGAATTGAAAAAGAGAATCTTGTGACCACTATGATTGTTCAACATTTGTTGGATTTATTCCTCTACTCTCCTAAATCCCATGTTAATCTAGTTCCATCCACATTGTTGCAGAAATACTCTATTATCAAAGACATGCACCATAATGGCAACCAACTTGTCGAGGAAGGCCGACTTGGCAGATTTATCGGGGAAGTCCAACTTGTCGGCTCAACCAACTATCGTCAAGGACAATCAAACAACTATCACGACTTTATCCGGCAGGGACTACGAATAATCGAAGCCTTCTTACGCCTACTTCCTATACTGTGCAACTACTTGGACAATGACAACAACCACCACGATCTATCTCAGACGGCGTAATGGCTCCACGCCACCTTCTTGTACTTACATCTGCACTAATACAAATTGTATATAAATTATCATTGTAATTAATAACATAATGGGATAACAAGATACGCTGATCTACATGCACTCAAGCACTCATAGTCACTAAGATGCCAACTTATCAGAGACAGACATAGTAGATGCGTTCATGCATTGATTATTCTCTTTTTAGACTAGTTGTTAAAATAAGCTCAAAGCTGTTACAGATCGTAGTTAGCTTTGTGAGCACGCGATTTCGCCCGCTATTGTCTTGTACTCACAACATCAACCTGACTTGTATTTTTGTACATCAATATGAATAAATTAGTGTATGTTTTGCGTTCAGATTTTGTCAGTAGTTGGATGCTTTGCTACTTGCTCTCTGTACACTCTCTAAATTGATTTGTTGGACTGTTTGCTCCTTTCGCAAGGTGCAAATTGAGTTACTTTGTGTTCGCATGCATGATCCATTGCGATCCGTGTAGTGCACGCACTGAGGATTTGATCCCTTCATCCAAGAAGAAAGATCCCTACGATATTTGGCCACTATGGTAGGCTCATGAGATATGGATTCCTTAATATCCATATGGGTTTGATATGTGTGCAAATATGGAAGAAAATTGCAAAACTTGCATCCAACAAGTGGAAGTTGAAACCCATGGCTTTAGTGAGCTTAATCCAACCATTGTCATACCTACAGGAACTTGGGAGTCAATTAGGCTGAATTCATTGCTACTATGCATCAATGCCAAGATTTGACTCCCTCTATGTGGTGGTGGATGGATTTTTAAAGCAAGTCGCTATTACCAACCAAAGCCATAGGTAATGTTGAAAGAGTACTTGCCAAACTGTTTCAAAATCATATCTTCAAGATCACAAACTCTTATTGTGACAAGATGTTGCCAAAGAATTATGGACATGCTTATCCCACCTTATAGGCACTAATTAAATTTAGTACTACATATTGCCCCTAGCTAATGGGAAAAAATTAAACAAGTGAACCAACAAATCAAACAATAGTTGGACGTATGTTGCTTGGGATCAATCAAATTGGTCACATATTTCATGTCTTATGGTTTGCCTACAATAACGAAGCGAACAAATATACTAGCAAGGCTCCTTATGTAATCAAGAGTGGACAACTACCAATATTTTCGAGTACCTTCACAATCAATGTTTGAGATGACCCTATTTTCACAATGGAAGATTTCATCAACGAGTGGCAAATGAGGTGAAAGAGTTTATTGAGCAAGCACATAGAAGCATGATATCAAATAAGAACCAAATAGACACGAACTTGAGTAGAAAGTGAGCAACAAGGTGTGGTTTAGCATGGAGAATATTGCTTTGCCACTAGATTCTCACACAAGTTCAATCGAGCTTTATTTGATTACCATACAGTTCGATCCAATGGCATAACCTCCCACCAGTGCTTTGAGAGACCAATCGTGTGTTGAAATGAATGTATCTCTAATTTTAATTAATGGTATTGTGCACATGTTTAGGCTTAAATTTTACCTCAATAGTTTATCATGGAATGTTTTAGCTCCGTCGGTCAAGAAACACACTATGTGCTCTCAATGGTTGGATGAGGTTCTTCACATATGGTTTGGCTTTCCAAGTTAGTGTAATGGGCCCCACTTTATCTCTATTCAAATATAGTTTTTAAAAGATTAGTGTGAGATAGAGTAAATTAATGGGTTGTGAATGGACAAACACTTTGCAGTTTTTCTTCATTATTTTGACATATTTGACTAATGTTTAGGCCAATTATGTCATCGGAGGCTCGCGCACCTTGGCCATGTAGTGACATTTTTTTGAAAGTAGCAATTGTTACGCATGACTAGAGAATAAAGTGTAAGGTTCGACACAATGCAACGCTCATAGGTCATGATAAAAAAAACTGACAAGCCAAACAATACAACAACTTGCCCCGACTTCTATATATCCCATATTGTTGCATTTGCATCCCTAAAAGTCTTATATAAAGCTTTGAGAGCAAGGTTATTGTGATTGTGTGTACACACATGAGCAACGACGCCAACTTCAAGGTCAACAAAGACTCGTTGAATATATCGCAACGATCTCGCGAGGGTTGTCCGTATGTTCATATGCTCTCTCATGTGATTAACAAGGTTGATTCTAAAACAATCTCATGAAACACGAGGTACAACATGTCTCTAAGTGACTCCGATCGCATAAGGGATAATAAGGGGAGTTGTTTTTAGACCACGAATTTTCCAGATTTTGGGGGACATGTTTGTAACCTCCTTAAAGCATTTGGAATATTTCACATTTTGCCACCTTTGCATATCGCACCGTTGAAAATTCTCCAAGTGGCAGTTCTGAACACGTGTTCAACATCCAAGGGGTTGATCGTCCTTTAAACGGCTTCGAGCATTACCAAACCCTAAATGCATAGAGGAAGAAAGCAAAACCCTAGCCGTAAGTATATAGCAGGAAGAGACAATCTATGGCGCTGCCTCGCCGATCGACGATATATGGCGTTGCCTCGTTGATCGAGAGCGACGATCCATTAGGAAGCGCTATATATACATAGTAAGGGTAGTGCGATGGATCAGATCAGCATTTATTCTTTTGGCTATAGATCCAGCGACATGTATTATATGAAGATCTATTAGTTTTTCCTTGATTGGATCTATTAGTTTTGCCTGTTTAATTGGTTGACTGATTGTTTGATTGAGAGCATAACTCTATGTTATCTTTGGGACAAGAATTGTAGCCTTTGCATCACGCTTGATTTGACGTAACAATGGCTTTACTTTTGTTATACTATATGTCTGTCAAATGTTTAGATTTATTAGTTTTTCTTGGCTTGATCTATTGGTTTGGAACACGCTTGGATTGACATAAGACTGTTATATCAAACTGTGTCTGTCAAGTGTCTAGTTGGATTAGTTTTTCGTTGCCTTGATCTATTAGTTGTTTCTTTCTTGATCTATTAGGTTTTGGTTGCCTCGGCCTACTGGTTGCTTGATTGATTAAGAGCGTCAACTGGATGTCATCTTTAGGACAAGAAATGTGGCCTTTGGAATCCGCTTGAATTGACATATCACTGGGTTTTCGTTTTTTAAGACTATGTGTGTCTAGATTGAACGTATTTCTGTTCGTTAACTTTTTCTTTTTGATGAGGATGGCTTCCTCTGCCGAGGCTATGATGATTTAAGACTTACCTATTTTGTGAAGAAGGCTAAGCCTTCGACGATCAAAATATACCAATGGATCCTACTGAGCCTTGATACAAATTCTATTTTTCCGATAGGCTCCATGTTTTAAGAGTTTTTATTTTGTTTGGGCTTACCAGGAAAGTGTACTTTTTGGGTATATCTGTTTGTGAGAGGTTTGGAGTGCAAATAATCTATTTTAGAGACTTATTCGTTGGAACTTTTAGGTTATTCCAGAAGCGAACATGCAAACCCTCATCTATTGTGGTCCTGTGATGGCGTTTCAAAGAAACTTCTGACTGCCTTCAGCAGGTGTAGATAATTTATTCTGAGGATCACTCAATTTTCAGTGCCTCCATTTTCTAGGTTGGAGGTCTGTTATCGATGAGTTATTTGTCGTCAGGAAAGTGGATTGTCTTTCAAAAGTGAACAATATAAACATAGTTTCTGAGTCCATTGAACTGCTTCTACTGAAGAAAATACACATTACTGTTCTCTGTTTCAAAGGCTCACAACTACTGAGAGCTTATTTCAGCTATAGGATAATCATCATTGGTACATGACACATGTTAGGACTTTCTAGATCTTTAACAAGTGATTGAAAATCAATTGTAGATTTCACAGTAACTGGCCTTATCCATATGTTTTTCTTTGATTTTTGGTCTTCAAAAATAATCCACAACTGGGATGATGATATTTTTCTCGTATATTTTATGATGACATAAAACAGACTACAATTATCTGACCAGTTGACAGTTTCTTCTCATTAGACCAGAAATCAGCAGCCTGCTATATCTAGATTACAAATTTTGACATAATCTACTACGTCTCACTAAGCTGCCTGCTTATAGAGTATATATCTTAGCATTGAAGCATTGGAGATTTTGTGCCTCAGATTCAGTTTGTTTCTCTGTGTTGATGTTTTGAGTTGTTGCAAGCCAACGCAAGCCAATGGACTTCCTTGTCAAAGAGGTCGTTCTTTTTTAATCATGGTTTCAGTCTTCAGTGGGGCCTTTGCTCATCGCAAATTGAAGAATCTAGTGACTCTATATTCAGAGTTTGTGTGGACACTTTGCCAAACAGCACATGTTGGCTTGAATGTTTTTAGCGAATTACCGGAAGGAGTCCTAAGCGTTATTTTTCTTCATTGCAACCTGGAAGCAAGAAATTATTTCCAGTGATTTTCAATTTGGAATACTCTTCCGAAGGATTCGCGAACAGGTAGTAGAATTGAATGACAATAAAAGCCCTTTCAAAGCATTATTTCAAAAGGTACTGCAGCAGGCGACACTTTTGGAAATTCAAGGTTAAACCATAGAATTTGAGAACCGGGGAAGGTTCTCAGAACCGTACGGTGGCTCACCAAAAATTTTCGGCTTACCGTGGTGAACCGTCTAATTCATTAATTTTTATTTTTTTTAGTTTCCCACCTCCAAACATATGCCAAAAAAAAGGCCAGAAAAATCTATGAAATCTGTGAAATCATTTGAATCTGTGTAATGCCAAAAATCTGTGAAATCTGAGGACCATTTGTGAAATCTGTGAAATGAGGACCAAAGGTGTTTTGGGGGGGAAATGAAAATTAATTAATTAGAGGAACCGATCCGTGGTACGGTTCTCAGCACCCACGGTTCTCAGAACCGTGGGTTCTATGGGTTAAACATTGATGACACACGAAAACCTATGTTTTGCAATAGCCTCAGATTGTGCTCCACAAAGGCCTGCTATCACAAGCCAAATTGTTAACTCTTTGGATGACTACCATTCGAGAGGCGAGGATGTGCATTTGCACTTGGAATGCATGAATCCATCAATCAAGCATGGTGAAATTGTAGAAAGGTGAAAACACACGCATTAGAGAGAAACCAACACAAGTGACTACTCTTAAGTACTTTGGAAACACTTAAGATCATTGGTTTGTATGGTAAGAGATGCCAGATTAGAAGTATGCAAGGTGAGCTAAAGTGCAAATATTGTGAGAAGGCATTGAAATAAAAAAGTAACATTGATTTCACTATACTACAAGGCTATGGTAGACTTTTTTGATGAGCATTTATGAAATCTTTTAGTGAGGGGTATTTTAAGATTGAATGAGCAAAGATGGAAATTCAGAAGAAGAATCAACATACAAGAAACTTGTGGGAGGCATGACAAGAAAAAAAAGAGTTGAAGATTTTGGAAATGATACTAGGTGCACGAGAATGACAAGGAACAAATAAACTTGTAAGCCAAGAGCAAATTGCCATGATGATAATGCAAGCGATGTAGATTCAAATAAAATGGTTTTAGGGTTCATATGTAATGTAGTGTTTGGAATTTAGAGATGTCTCTCAATCACAAGATTATTAATTATTCATAGTAATATTGTAATGACACGAGATTTGTATTTTGTATTGGCAATAATGCAAACTTTAGAGCTTTGTGATTCCAAACTAAGATAACAATTTCAATGTGTATTGAAATGGAGGATTGTTCCACATTTTTCTTGCTTTTGCTTCTCAAAAAAATGGCATGAAGTTTACATGAACCATTGCACTAGTTTGATCATGAACAACAAACATGTAAAGATAACAAACAACACATAAGCAAGCCCCTAAATTAGCTCAAAATATTACACTTGAAATTATTATACCATGTTGTAGTACTACATCACTAGAATCAAAAGGATTTTCAAACATAGCATTGTAGTAAGCATGCATGTAATTGCACTATGAATTTACAATGATTAGATTTTGATATGGTTTTTTTGCATAAGTAGAGTGATTGCAGTTGGTATTGTGTCCAACAGCTTAGTTGGCTGTAGTGAAGGAAATACATTTTTGGGTTTGTATTAGACTCCATGAATTACATAGTTTTACTACATCATAGTTTATGAACTTAACAAATGGGTGCATTGATTTACTTAGGCAAACAACAATTGCAAAAGCTTGCTTTGAAAGCAAATCTTAAATTAGTTTGAGACCTTGCATTAGAAACTGTAAGGCCATGGTGCAATACTACAACTACAACAGTCTTAAAGCATTTTCATACATGGTATTGCAATAGACTTAAAAGCATTCTTTTGGAGACCCTCATTGTAGACATACTATTGAGTAATTGTTGCCACGATGCTAAATGAAGCCACAAAATAAAGGCTTCAATGAATGGTTCTCATTATCTTACATAGAAACAATGACAACAAAAATACTTTTATTTGTTCATCAAGGGGAATGAACACATCTCCTAACACTATAAAAAATTAAGTAATCAAAGAATTTCATGGTTGGTTAAAATATTATTATCGAAAACAACTTTTGTCATTTCAAATTTTGGCTTGCTTGCCCTTTGGCACAGACCATGTTTCTACGAGACAAATTGGTGATCAAAGCCTCACAAATTCTTGGGCAAGCAAGAATGCACCTATCATGGACTCTCATCAAAGGCTACCTATCTTACATTCTCTCTCAACCTAAAATTGATAAATGATGCACAACACAAAACTTGTGCGTTGTATTTGATGTCCACGTCTAGCTTTTCAAAATTCTTCAACAATTCTTTATGGGGGAGAAAACATTCTTGAGGCAAACTTTTCTCTTGTTCATTGCAATATGGCTCATTACAATATATTGACATTAGCATATTTTGGTGCAAGGAGCTCATTTCGAAGTATGTCGCATTATGAGTACCTCCAACTTTAACGCAATAAGTGTTTGGAACATCTATTCCAAGTCATACATCCGATGCAGTATGATTGAATAATACTTATATTTGGTTTGTAGTATTTTTTTACTAGGTTTTGTTTGCAACCTTATATGGATGTCATCGATAGCACTTGCAATTTTAGCAATTAGCGTCACACTGGAATACTTTTGTATAGTTATGCACAATCTATCACCAATTGGAACATTTGTGTAATGTGCGTTGTAATGAGTTTCATGTACATTTGTGAGGTGATTGTACCTACATTGAATCTATTAGCTTCATTTGTAGGTGCGTGCCCACGACCAAGCTTGTATAATGGCAATTGTAGCATTGCCATCAATTGGCTCTTGTATCTAGTTAACATTTGTGTTCACCTTTATTAGTAGTCTTACTTTAGACACTATGTATTGAAATAGAAGCCAACTCATGTGGGTACTTCACATGTTTCCACTACGATACACTTGAGGAAACTCCCACCATCATCTACCCTCTTCTTCTTTGAGAAATTAAGATCGTCAACATCAAGAACATCACCACCATAGGAATTCTGCTTGCAAATTTTATAAATATTTTTAATTAAATGTGGAATCCATGGGGATATGAAATGTTTAAGATACAACAAAATAACAATGTTATTAATAATGAGAATAAATGGTTGATCATAACAAGAGCTAGTTGCATTGCATGAAACTAATTTTGTGTTTGCTTTTTATTTTTTCTACCAAGGCATCAAGATGTTCAAGTTTCACGGCTCCATGAATGGGGATTTCCTTGATCCGGTACGGGCCTTTGCCGATGAACTTCAACTTTTCCTTGATCGCCTTGGTCTTGTACATTAGGACTAGATCTTCAGGGCGAAGATATTTCTTGTGTAGCCGACGATCATGCCATACCTTGCACCACGCTTTCTCGGCTGCACAACCAATAAGCGAATCTCGCAAAGTTTGTGTAGATCTTCGTGGCACAGTTGTAGATATTTGGATTCATCAAGACGTTGTGTGGTGGCTATAACAATCGCCAAGCGAATATCTTCGAGAATCTTGTCACATGCAAACCAAAAGGACACTTGTGGAGCATAAACCACCCGACCAACATCAAGAGGCTAGTCAATACCCTAACCCTTCACCCCCAAGCCACAATGAATGAATACAAGAATCTCAAATTCCAATAGGGAGATGGGCGAGTTTCCATGGTATGTATTCTCTCCAAGAGGAGACATGCAGTCTATATTAAGCTATTGACCTCCGATTCTTGCATTATAGCAGTCATACACCATGCAAGTGCTCCTATGTCCAATTATAGGTCTGGGCCCTCATATGATTATTAATTACTTGTAACGGACCACACTCGGAATGACATAACATAACTAATAACCACATACAACTGGAGTGACCGACTATCCACGTCAGGAATTATTTGGATTCCCTTATACAGACATGGACATAACAGTGACAATCCTCAATGATGGTACCAAAAACTCCACTAGCATTACAACATCTTGACCATAAACCAGTTGGAATGGCGTCTAATCTGTGCTTTCTAGTATGCTCTCTTGAATGCCACCAAAGCAACATGTAACTTATGTTCCCAATCAGATCTTCTAGCTTCAACTATTTTCATGATAACGCTACACAAGATCTTGTTGGATGATTCTACCTGCCCATTACCTCGAGGATAATATGGCGTGCTGAATCGATGAATCACAAAGAACTCTTCCAATAAGACCTTGATGGTCTCATTGACGAAATGACTTCCGCGATTGCTAACTATCCACCAAGCATCCGAAGCGCACAATGATATATTCATATAAAAATTTGGCAGTAGTCCTAGAATGAGCCACTCGTACCGCCTTGGCTTCTATCCATTTGTTGGTGAGATAATCCGTAGCCATGACAATATATCGGGCTTGTGAGCTCATGACTACTGGGTGGATGGAACCGATGCAGTCCAATCCCCACTTCTCGAATGGTGTTTGAGCCAAGACTTGATGTAATAAATCATAGTTCAATCTTGTCGGTCTTCTAGCTCGCTGGCACACATCACATTTTCTTAGGTATTCTTCCATGTCTTTATGAATTGTTGGTGGCCACCAGCATCCTGATTGCAGAATCTAGCGAACTATAATTTGAGATGAAAAATGACACCCCCCCCCCCCCCCCCCCTTATACCTTCATGTGATAACGATATGATTTGGGTGGTTTCATGTGGAAGGACACACCTTCGGAGGATGTTATCAAATCCTCATCGGTATAATTGGTTGGGCAATCAGCTGATATGGTCTGGCTTTTAGTACTAACTTATATCCGCCTTTGGTAATGCCTTGTCTGGTTGGCCCCGCATTAGGTATTCAACTATATCAGCAGTCCAATCTGGTACTATGTCAACATAGAACAAGACAACATCGGGTAGCTCATCATCAGGTCGAATTGTCGTTTCCTTCCATTTGATTCACGACACATGAATTGTCATGTAGTGTTGCTTTCCCTTGTGCACCACTATCATGAAATCAAACTCGAACAACAAAAGTAACCACCGTATGATATGTCCCATGTTACAAGTTTTATTCACTAAAACAAGCTCTTATCTTGGGTTTCAAGCCTAAAATAAAGCGCATTGTATTAAATTCCTCCACCGAATAGCCATATCTGTCCATTATCTGATGGAAGTCATTGAAATAGCTCTCCACAGTAGACATTTGTTGGGTAGAATGCCATGTTTGACCATTTGCACATTCGAATTCTTCAATGCACTTTTGTACAAAGATTGGCCATTTATCAGTGATAATATTAGGTTCTTCACACTATCCAATACTGCCACCAGATTTTTGCAGATCCATCAAGGTATGTTCCTGCAAATTGAATCTTGTCATGGTCACTACTTGGATGTGATTGAAAATACCTGTGAAAGTTGTCCAACCATACTCTCACATCCATATGAGCAATTCTACAATCAAACTTGTGAAAACAATATGAGGATTTGAAAATAAGCAAATAAAATACAAGGAAATTTGACTTAAGGGGAAAAAAAAAAAAAGGATCTTGAAAAAAAATTGAAAAGTAATAATTACAAAATTTCGATAGCTTCTTAGTGTCAGGCTCGTCGTTCTGATCACTTTTTGGTTTTACTCAACTGAAGTCCGAGCTGAAATAAAAAACTTACAAAATTTTTAAGAGAATTCAAAAAATGGATTAATTGCAACTTAGAAAAGGGGGGTTATTTTAAAATTTTACAAATTGAAATGCATCAACCTTTGAATTCCATGAAACATTTGAGTGCTCGAAAGAAATTAGCAAGAACTGTAAAAAATTATGAGAACGACCAAGGCCTGTTTGACCAGGTCAAATGGGCCTTGGTCGCGCCCTGGCGTGATTTTCACGCCACGGCATGTACATGATATTTTTAACTGCGCTCTCTCCTTAGCCTTCTAGCTAGGTGGAGATCCTTCAGGAGTATTGTGATTCTCTTCCCGTGTACTGCACACAAAAATGAGTCCTCAAAAAGCTGCATTAGGTACATTTCTGCAGACTCTTATATTGCGGACACAACATCTGCCGTAACTTTGTTCTCCAAGGAAAATTCATCGATTATTTTTTTTTACAAGCCTCACAAAAGGGGCCCTAAGTATAAGAAATTTGACGGACTTCTGATAGTTCCGTATATCTTGGAGCCACTTTGCGATCCTGCGCTTCCTACGCAGTTGAGGAGGTGGTGGCCGCATCCTGCGAAGCTCCTTTCTAGCCCATGGTGCTGCACGAGGGGCCGGCCTACCCCTGCCACACTCTATGGTTCTACTTGGGCCAGCTGCGGCAGAACTTGGAGGTGGTGGAGGTGGTGGAGGAGGTGGTGGTGGTGGAGGCGGTGGAGGAGGAGGTGGTGCAGGTGGAGGTGGAGGTGGTGGAGGCAGTGTTGGCGGTGTGGGCAATGGTGATGACTGCTGAGCTGCAGGGTTCCGTCGCTTTGATGTAGAGCCTGCCTTGCGAGGATTCTTTCTCTTTCGCTCGTTTGGTCCTCTCCTTGACCCTCTATGGGTCACCTTCTGCTTCATCCTTGTTGTGTGCGACATCGGGGTGCCCTCATCAGAACCACCCACCAGTAACGACATCATCGGACCCATCACCGGGTCGTGACTTGGGGGTGACACGGTGGGTGTGGTGTCACCCGATATGCCTAAATTTGCTGTGTCCATGCCCATTGCTGGTGGAAATGGGTCGAAGAAAGCATCATTAAGAACTGACAACTCACCTGATGCCGCAAGCTCCTCATCTAGGAACTTCATTGTTTCTTCCTCCGCAGTTGCCGTCGGGGAAGGACTTTTTTGTCGTGGTGGCTGCTGCTGCTGCTGCTGGTCCTCCTGCTGCTACTGGTCTTCTTGTTGTTGCTGCTCACTTTGGTCCTCCTGTGCAGCTGTTGTGTGGGCCATGTCCTCCTCAGCTTCAGGCTGAGTGGCCGGATCTTCCTGAGACGCTGTTGGGCTGTGACTCCTACTCCTGCTCCTGTTCCCCCATCTCTCTCTCTCATCGAGGGTGGCTAGTGCATCCCTATAGAGCAATGTAGTCACTCTGGGATCTCTAGCCGTTTGTTTCGTCCATGACATTTCCTCTGACATTGGTTAGCCTTTGAAAACGTATCAGAGAGCACGAGAGATGAAAAAAAGAGAATCTAAAAAAATTGACACTTTGACACTCGAGGGATAAAGTGGAGAAATGAGGACCCAAACACCCTTATATAGTGAAGGGTTCTATTTTTAGTAAGTGCACCTATAAAAGTTTTGGCCTCTTTTCCAAATATAATATGTTCTTGTCTAGAGTAAAAATCCTAATTGTCGGTTAGCGGAAACCTTCAAAGAAAACCAGTAATAGTATTAAAATGCATATCACTAAACGATTAAAACCCTAACAAGTTTCAACATTGGACATCCAAAAATGTACTAACAGGCATATAAAATGTGACAACGCAAAAGTAAAGTCGAAACATAACCAAATATATTAGAATAGAGTCAAAACACAGCCAACTAATTGTGTTTTCTAATTTTCATTAGATAAAATCCTTTATTCCCATTGGACTCCTAATGTCCCTGTTTGTAAAAATGAAACACATTTCTGATCTTTTTCGGCTCGTCTCCGTATATGCAAAACCAGACACAAAATTAGTAATCCTACATGTATTCAACATTACTATTTAAAATTCAAGAATCTGATGGAAATTAGGGGCTTACATTTTGTCCATTACGAGTGAAGACAAAATCTGCTGGCACATCAGCAAAAGTCAATCCAAGCATATGCTGAAGATCTTCTAGGCTACACTCCTTATTTATATGAATTTCTCGTATTTCATCATGGGGCAAATGTATGGATATTTCCACTTCTTGCTGATTCGTATCCGCGTCCAGAGGGTCCCATCGGCCATGACCAAACTTATATCGCCTATAGATGAAACTTAAGGAGCATGTTTGACGTGAAATATGATAGCTTATGGTCATTGTTTCCCAAGAGAGCTTACACCTTATTAAATATCCTTTATGCTCCATTTCCTTTGAATCCCATGCGACAAATATGTTATCCAACAGTGATGATTCTGTCGCTTTTCAAGCCCACATCATGTTTGTTTTCCTAAAGGGGACCGCCTTAAATATGGCAACAAATACGGTGATCAGCACAGAGATGCTAGTGTAGACCCCCCCTATAAATTTGGATCCATAGGCAATTGTGTAACAAAGCAAGAAAATAACAAGAGTCATGAAACCCCACCTGATGCATTAATCAGGAGTCATTTGATATCCAACGCTTATTCAAATATCAAAAAGTGACAATAGATGACCACATGGTGGTAAACTTTGATAATTTTATCTAGGATAGTTTTGGAACACCATATGATCCATTCCTTTGGGACAAAGAACTACCCAACTACATCAACAATGAAGAATATGATCATGAAGAAAACATGGTGCTAGGATATTTCCTTGAACCAAATAATGACCTAGATCTTTTGGCCACCTATCATATACACGAACGACCGAATATGCCAAAGAGAAATAGGACAAAAAACACTGAAATGCAAGTTAGGGTTAAAGCGCATGAGGAATACCCAGACAACAAGGTGGATGCTAGATAGATGTGGTAAGGTGACAACAATACACCCTTATTCCTGATTTCACATGGGGGAGTTGAGGGGTGATAAGTTTGACTTTACTTTGCCGATCTGGTTTTGTTATATTTTTTTGATTTTTTGGTCAACATTCTATCTTGTTTTAAAATACCACTAAAAAAAAAAAATTGTTTCAGTATGGGATTCGTTATTACTACATGTGAGATTCATAGACATTGTAAACGGTGATCTACAGATATCTCAGTTGACTTGACTCCATTCACTCATGCTGCATTGCATCATGTAGGCACAATGTGCTTGGTCATTTGATTGCAAGACCGTCGTCTCATGCATTCATACCCCTGCATTCTGCATATACTCTGAGCTCCATAGGGCATTACATATTTTTTCGTATAGGCATGAGTGTTTGATCAGAAGCATAAAAGGGAGGGTAAGAGAGGAAAAAGTGGGAATAGAAACAGTGTAGTGGGGTGGGGAGTGACTCCATCGCCCAAGATAAGGCATGATTGACTGGACAGTTGGAGAATTTCAGGACGTGATGGATAAAGAAAAAATTGAGAGTCTCCACATGATGGTTACATACAGTGAGATAACAAGCTTGAAACATCACTACTTCTTTGAGTAGTGAACCATTTGAGACAGTTGCTGAAGGAAATTTATGCTTTGTACATAAAGTCGGATCAGATGGGATGGATGATCTGCAACAAATGTATACATTTAAATCAGGACCACCTACTGATATCAGACAACTAAGAAGATTCTTCTCCATATCCATTGATCGAAAACCATCTTTCATAAGGTCCCTACTAGGACAGAAAAAGTAAGGAAAAAGTAAAAAGAAGAAAAAGAAAACGTGAAAAGAGAGAGAGAAAAGACTGAGAGAAAAGTAAAAGAAAAAAAAGAAGTAAAAAGAAAAGGACTTCAATTATTTCTATCAGACCTCGAACCAATTTGTGAGGATGAGTGACGCCTCACACATCCATAGGAGGTGAGGACGATTTTTTCCTAATTGATTCTATAGATTGATGAAAACCAATGCTTCCTACTATCTGGTACATTGGATCTTAGGATAGTAAGTTGTCCTACATGGGGCTTGAGAGAAGATTCGGTACAGAGAGGCTAGATGGTTATTCCCTGTTGGGTCGGTTCTTAGAGAGTATAAGTTGAATGTCTAAAAAAAAAAAAAAGTTGGTAATCACCAGTCTGGACCAGTTTCATAGTTGGGGTGCTAAAGCCTCATTGCGTATGCATTCACACACACATCAATGACACGGTGTTAGACACAATACTGTTGACTTGAATCCATATCATCCCATCTCCAATCTTGAGATTTGCATTTGCATATCCCTCCATGCATGGGTCCGAAAATGGGCATTTTCTTACACTGATGGGAATGGGAGCATTTGCCATTTAGGTCACAGGTGATGTGATAGTTGGCATAGAGTTGGATAATGAGATGATGTTGATAGTTGCTAAGTTGAGAGTGGAGAGTTTGATGAGTTTGATGTGGAAGTCTATCTAGTATGGAAGATTTTTAATACATGTTTGTATGTATCATTCCTAATCTCACGTTGAGAGAGCCTTCAAGAGTGAGAATTTCAATCAATACAAGTATCATGCTTCATGTAGTTTCATTCTTAAAAGATTGCATGAGTGAGAGATCTATGTGAGGTGTGTGAGGCATGAAGACTGTGTTACAAGTAGGGAGAGATTATTTTTAATTTTGTTAATTTTACTTTGGAGGTTATATTATAGTTCCGTCGTGAGAAGCAAAAATTCCATTGTAAGGATGTGTTAGTGTCTTTGTGATGAATTCACCTTTGTTTGAGAGTTAAAAAAACCTTCTTTTGGTGGGCAAAAGTGATGTTCGTTTTCAAAAGACACAAGGATTGTAAGAACAGCGCCATCGTTGACCCTGCAACTCTACATCTGACGTACAATTGAATGCCAATGCCATAATGGTGGCCCTATTTCATCATTGCCTCAATACCAATCACTAAACATCTCTGAGCTACAATTGAGGACAGTCTTTCGTGTGTGTTTTAGCATCACTATTGCTCGCTGGAGGCAGCAAACCATCACAGACCATAGCAGCTGTTCGCTGCACTCTCCTCTACATGCGTACCTGCACCATCACTGGGAATAGCCAAAAATCAGAGATTTGAGGCCTAAACTGCTCGTTGTCTGGCTACTGCACTGTCAAGCAGTCGCACTCTTTGTGGCAGAAACCAGACACATGTCTATCAGATTCTCAATGCATTTCTACGGCTAATGGATCATCGATTGCTTGGAAAAGCACCTGGCTCTCTTCACATTCTTGAAGGCACTGTTCGTTGCTGCCAATCGCACTCATGTGGAGTTCACTCACATTTCTGAAAAACAAACTCTTGCACTTCTGAAGCCCCAACTGTTGTGTTTTTGTGACAGCATTAAATCGCATCACTGTGGCAGGTAAATCACACCTCTGTGGCCAGTTGCTTGCTGATCTCTGAAGGAGATCCTTTGGAAGATTCAATCACACTTCTAATTGCCAATTAATCGCACTTCTGTTGAGGTGACCATCGCTGTTGTCAGAGAATCATTATTGGAAAACCATCAAGTCGTGCTGCTGCCAGATTGCTATAGCCAGTACTCCATTTTAGCCTGTGATCCTGTGGCGGAATAAGCGTTGTTGAACTTATGTGCTAGTTTTATAGCCATAATCATGAAGAGATAACAACAGCTGCGCTACTGGCAGGTTGGAAGCATTCAATAAAAAATCCAACGGTAGCGAGACGGTCATTAAACGAGCTCTTTCTGCTCTGCTGCAGCTGTGGTTACCTGAAAATACCAAGCAAGATTAGTTCTAGATGAAACTTCTGGTGACATCATCAGCCAACGAGAACATTTAGAATCATGATGCTCAGTCCAACAAGTATACACGACACGACAGATTCTTTGTTTTGATCTGTAAAAGTTTAGAAATTCTGAACAAATGTTTGCAGTGGTCTGAATCATTCAATAGGAGCTCCACTTGAAAATCGCTGAGAATTGATTCCGTCGTCACCACGGACAGTGAATTGATTGAGTGTGAATTTTGTTCTGCGGTTCATTCATCGGCTTCTCATTCTTCATCGCTGCCAGTTGCTCTCTATCCTTCCCCTGGACTCCATCTCTAGGAGGCCCGGAATTGACAATATCACGGTTTGCCAAAAACTCATGACTTGGGGCTCTTGAGGCATACCGGCTTTCCCTTTCACGCGAGGTACCATTTTTTCTTTAATCTTGTACATAAATGAAATGAATTTTCCCTGAAATAGTCATCCATAAGATTCCCTTAGAAGATAATGCTAAGCCTTAGGATTAAACCTTACTGCAGTAACCTCATCTATCGTGAGAGGATCGATGGGAATATTAAGAAATTGCTGGACGATGGCTTCATTTATGAGGTCCAACATACTGATTGGGTATCGCCCATTGTGGTTGTACCCAAGTAAAATGGCAAGCTTCGTATCTGTGTCGACCTCAAGAACCTTAATGCGGTTATGAATAAAAACCATTTTCCCTTGCCTTTAATGACCCAAATATTAGAAGAAATGGCAGGAGCTGAAGCTTTCAGCTTCTTGGATGGATTCAGCGGTTATTTTCTTGTTCAAATAGTCCCTGAAGATAAACATAAAACGGCCTTTGCCACAGAGAATGGGGTTTACACTTCTAACGTTGTGCCTTTTGGCTTATGTAACGCCCCCTCAACGTTCCAACGGGTCATGCAACTGGCCTTTCAATATCTGTTACATCGGATCGTGGAGATTTATCTCGACGATTTAGGTGTACATTCTTCCATAGCTATGCACCTTGATGCCCTGGAGAAAATCTTCATCCGCTATCGTAGATTTGGCATCTCACTAAACCCTGATAAATGCCAAATATGGGTCACCCATGGGGTCGTACTCGGGCATATAATTTCAAATGACGGTATTTTTACCGACCCGTCCAAAATCAAGGTTATCATGGACATGCCTTTACCTGCAACAGTGAAAGAAGTATATGTCTTCCTCGGTCGTACCAACTATTATCGCATCTTTATAATCGACTATGCCGGCAAGGCACGTCTCGTTTATTTAGTTGTGGTAGATCCTCGCTGGACCGAAGAATGAATTAAAGCCTTTGAGGAGTTGAAAACAGCCCTCACAACGGCTCCCATACTCCGCTCACCAGATTACATGAAAGAATTTCATGTGCATACAGACACAAGTAAGTATGCCATTGGAGGTCTTCTTGCACAACCGGACGACTATGGCAAAGGCTTTCCCATACGTTTCTTAAGCAAACAACTAGTGCCTGCTGAAGTAAACTATACAACTACCAAGAGAAAAGCATTGGCGATGGTCTATGCAGTACAACAACTACGGCATTATTTATTAGACCAGACCTTTGCTTTCTACACAGACCATCAAGCCCTTCTATATATCGTTATTAAGTCCTATAAGACGGGACACATAGCTCGATGGCTGTTGATTTTGGAGGAATTTAATTTTCGTGTAGTCGTTCGGAAAGGGACCCAACATTTCATGGCAGACCACCTTTCCAGACTACCAAGTGCTCAAAAAACAACTGCACCAGTCAACGATGATCTCCCTGATGCATGCCTTTTTCAGATTGATGCTACACCCTTACGGGCTGAGGAGATCACTCAGTTTCTCACAACAGGCAGACTAAAAAAAGGCCTGAGTACAACAGCAAAAAGAAGATTTGTAATAAAAGCAGCACCCTTTCAGTTAATAGCAGGACAACTCTACAAAAGGGGCATTGATGGCATTCTTCGCCGATGTGCTTATGAATCTGAAATACGACCGATAATATCTCAGGCTCATGAGGGCATTGGGGGTGGCCACTTTTCTGCTGAAGCCACAGTGAAGATTATCCTTCAAGCAGGATTGTGGTGGCCATCTTTGTTTAAGGACACGTTTGCTGTCATTAAAGCGTGTGATGTCTGTCAACGAGCAAAAAAAAATACCAAAGCAGACTTCACGCCACTAACTCCCATTATAGAAAGCGAAGCCTTCCATAAGTGGGGGATTGACTTTATTGGACCAATCAGTCCAGCAGCAAAACACACCCAAGCTCGCTACATCCTCATAGCCACAGATTACGCCACTAAGTGGGTTGAAGCTTGAGCAACGAAGGACGTTAATGCAAAAAAGTCGCACGTTTCCTTTACAAAAATATTATTACAAGTTTTGGCTGTCCCATAGAACTAGTTAGTGATCGCGGCGCGCATTTTTTAAATGCCGTCGTTGATAACCTCCTACGCCATTACCTGGTCGTTCATAGAAAAAGTACACCGTACTATCCTAGGTGTAATGGCCGGGCTGAATCAACTAACAAGACGATCTATAAAAATTTTAACCAAGATAGTTGAAACCAGTCGCTCTGATTGGGAAACAAAACTTTTCTCAGCTATCTGGGCTTACCGCACCACCCCGAAGAAAGCCACTGGGTGGATTGCACCTTTCCACTTAGTATATGGTCAAGAGGCGGTAATGCCCGTAGAGTTCTTAGTACCTTCACTAAGAGTCTTGGAAGCTTTTTCAACAGATCTCTGTGAAAAGGCTTCAATAGAACAACAAGTCAAAACCAGGCTATTCACGTTAGCCTAGTTATGCGAGACGAGACTAATATCTTATTACGCACACCTAGTTAACAAATGACGACAAAAGGTCTGACATGAGCGTCACCTGCGCAATAAAGATCTACACTTAGGTGACCAGGTGCTTCTTTAGACATCAAAGAAGCACCCCGGCAAATTAAAGTTCATAAGTGAGGGGCCCTACGTTATTAATAAAATTTTTCCTATTGGTGCAGTCCAATTACAAACACTTGACGGATACTCCTAGACACTGTCGTAAACGGTGGTCATCTACGGCGGTATTACGAAGAGTTGTTCTTTGTTGACCCACTTTAACATCTTTTCCCTAGTATATATTCTACATTTTTCTTTATTTTATTGTTATTATTTGTTTTTATCGCTTGTAATTCTTATTCTGCATGCCTATTTTCACCTAGTTATTTGTTTATATTTCATACCATTACTTCTGTACTTTCTATGCATTCTCTTTTTTCTGTACATACTCATGGGTCATGGATGTTCTAGATCAACAAAGGATACACTACACAATAGGAAATGATATTCACACTTTAGCCACCTCATCTCTGTCTGACTGGTATCTCTGACATACAAACATCCCTGGAGATACACTCTTTTCATAAGAACTTCTACTCTGGGCCACAATCATATTTTTCCCTTGAAGTTCTTCACTTGCATAAAACAAATCCATTCTTTCATCTTAAGGTTTCGTCAAATCTTAACCAAAGCACTTTCCTTACATCTCGACCAGAGCATTTCAGTTAAATCTCAATTGGAGTGTTTCAGTCAAATCTCAACCGGAGGGTTCCAGTCAAATCTCAACCGAAGCACTCTGTTCATATCTCAACCGGAGCACTCTTCTCATATCTCAACCGGAGCACTCTGCTCAGAACTCAACCGGAGCACTCTACTGAGATCTCAACCGAAGCACTCTGTTCAGATCTCAATCAGAGTACTCTGCTCAAAACTCAATCGAAGCACTCTGCTGAGATCTCAACCGGAGCACTCTGCTCAAATATCAACAGAAGCACTCTGCTGAGATCTCAACCGGAGCACTCTATTGAGATCTCAACCGGAGCACTCTGCTCAAATATCAACCGGAGCACTCTGCTGAGATCTCAACCAAAGCACTTTGCTCAAGTCTCAACCGGAGCACTCTGCTCAGATCTCAACTGGAGCACTCTGCTCAGATCTCAACCGGAGGACCTGCATTCAAATTTCACGAACCAGCATGTCCCATCTCACTCACAGACGACGGCGACAATAAATGCCCTTACCCCGACGCCATTCGCACCTCAGCGAAGTGCGAACTTAGGCATTTTCTGGCGATGATCTGCGGCGATTTTTTTGCTACTGTGACCGATCCTGGCACTCAACTATTCAATCCTTCAGTTATCATTTTCACACCATCTCTACAATCTATCAACCACCATCATTACCACTCCCTTGTGAGCGCCATCACTAAAAATTTACAACCTAACGTCGCCGGTAGAGTACATCATATTACAAGTTTTTGCATGCTGAGGGGTAGCGTCACGCGAGCACTCATCACGCTCCCGTTACACTATTGAACATCATCCAAATCAATATCACAAACAGTATATTTTCAACCCACTTCATTTCTCACACATATCCACCTCCATAACATCACCACCCTTGTCAAACACCTCCACTTTCTGATATTCCACTCTCCATCATTCTTAACTTTGTCTCATTCTGCTCCCACCCTTATTTACATCATATTTCGTTTGCCACCCACACCGTTCTATCCAACACAACCAACTTCCACACATATTCCATACCCCTCTGCACTGCCATTTTTGTCTCAACCGGAGCCAATCCATCACATCTCGCTCGGAGCCAATCCATCACATCTCGCTCGGAGCCAATCCATCACATCTCGACCGAAGCCAATCCTTCTTATCTCAATCGAAGCCCTTCTTTTCATCTCGACCAAAGCCAATCCATCACATCTCGCCCGGAGCCAGTCCTTCACATCTCAACCGACTCAGTTTTTCCAGAACCTTCTTTCTTCCATTTCCCCACCATGTTGTCCAATCCCAATTCAAGTTCTGATGATCCCGAAGCAAGCAAGCTCGACATCCAACTGTGCAAGTTAGATCTTACAGAGATGCAGACCTGATACCAGCAGGCGGAGTCCTTCTTCAAGGAAATCGAATTTCAGATCCTTGTCTTGAGAGGTTATCAAAGCCCATATCTGGTACACATGGCATATGCCAATTATCATACCATAGCAAGATCATGTCAAATCATAGTTCCACCTGTCAAGAATTATGTTTATAACATATCTTTTGCGGCAGCCGACTTGCAACCTTATGGGTTCCCACGGGGACCAAATACTGTCACAAGGACACTCCAAAAGATAGAGCAAACGACATACTTCAAGTACATTGATCCCTCTGTGACTAAATGGAAGAATAAGGATGGGTACACACTAGAAGCCATCAATGACAAGCAGCTTCAAGCCGCATGTGCGTATCTCACCAGATGCACACAAAAACCACGAATGAAAGTGCTGAGGGTACCCACGTCCCTGTTTCACATGATGGCAAATTCACGACTGCATGCCCAGAACCTCTATGATTGGGCACAGTTTGCTTCGGACTTTCTACATGAGTGCATTAAGAACAAGCAGCCCATCACAATATTGGGATATCTGATGACAAATATCACTCTTCACCAAGTACAGAGCGGGCCAAGGCTTCAACAACAACTGCAGCTTGCGGACAAGACATGGGACATCCCCATTGAGCCAACAAAGTCCAAGCATGCATGATCAAGAACTACCTCCCCATCGGTATCCCAACCTAAAAGGGTCAACACAAGTATACTCCCACTAGTACGAAGGCAAACAAGCCCACAACCGGATCCAGAAGCAGCTGCACCATCTGAAGCTGAAGAGGCCGAAATCTCCAAGGCCCAGTTGCTTGACACACAACAACAAAGAATGCGAAAGAAGCTTCAAGCTGGGAGCACATCACCAGTGGGATCAGCTTCAGATGGTTCCACCTCAGATGATGGTAGCTCATCCACGGCATCACAACAGCACTCGTCACCCTCAAATGTCATCGACAGGGATGATGGAGCAATGACATCAGTAGCAGCCCAACATATGACCAACTCACACCCTGCAACTCCACCAGACGAAGTCACCACCCCACCCACATTGATTACCATGCCAACGCCAACAACATCACCAACGACACAAGATTTGGGGGGGGAGGGGAGGGGGGAGGAGTGAGGATATCCAGTCCCCAGGTCACGGAAGCGGCTCTACAACCACAGGCCCAACAAGTCCACACACTGGACACGTCGCAATATTTTGATGTTGTGGATCTGATGGAAATAAGCGATGATGAGCCAGAAAAGGTGGAGCAACTAGGAAGAAGTCTGACCCCTCCACTAACCACCACCACCACCACAATAATTACTAATATCATCCCTCCACTCCTTTCACCTCCACCTCCATCTTCAGCACTGACACAACGCTTATTTTTTGGTTTAGCCTCACCATCCCACACTCCAGATCAGTACCCAACCCTCACTAACCCTGAAAAGCTCACTGAAGCAGCCAAGCGCTCGATGATAGGCCTATCCAAAACGAGTTACCACATGCATTGGTTGGTGAGCCAATATCAAGTGCTCGAGAGTAAGGTCCAATATCAAGACCAAGAAATTGTGCGATATCAAAGGTTGGGCAAAGAAAAAGAGAAAGAGACAACGGAAATCAGATCCGTGATGGTCGGGCAGAAATCCACTTTGGAAGAGGTCCAGCAACAACTGAAGCACAAGATGATCCAAATCGACCAAGTACGAGACGGATCATCGGGTACAATGACAGTCGATGCTCCTCTTTTCAAGCCCAAGGACATTCAATTCCAGGCCCCATAGGCCTTAGCCATTCGGATGGAGAAATATGTGCGGCTAATCCAAGAACGAGAAGCTGAAAAGAAAAATTTTCAAAACATTGTGGCCAAACAAGAGAAAATCAACCTGGAGTCCCAAAATCAGCTGGAAGAAACCACGAACGCCCTACAACAAGTCTTGGACAAGGTGAACCAATTATGAGACACGGCGTGCAAGGCCCAAGCAGGTGCTCAAGTAACAAAGCCACGGGACGATGATGGGAATGATGGAGCAAGGAATCAAGGCGGGCAAACCCACCCTTCAGACGGTAGCTCGAGATCTGGTGGCCAGAGAGCCGAGGTTGCTTCCAAAACTTTTTCCCGACCCCCTCCCACTTTCAACCCCTCCTCCTACTCTGCTTTCAACTTTTTCGAAACATTCATTCCAACTTACCTGATCCTTTCATCTTCCCTCTCTCCATCGCCTCCTAGAAAAATAATGGGCCCATCAAAAGGCCCAGCTAACACCTACAAAGCCCGACGAGACGAGTTCCTCCAACGACTCCACTCCCCCGGTGCGGCGTATAACTTGCTGACCCCACCTCCTCCTAGACCTATCACCCCTGCACCTCTCTCTCCAGATCATTCCATCCCTGACCTTCTAGAAACTAACACAGACATGGGGGGCGATGTTGACTTCCTGGCGGATCAACCAAAGACAAGAAGATTCTCGTCCAGGCAAGACACGAGTGCAACTGAGCCGTCGACAAGTGAGCGAGCAAAAGAGAAAGATACGGGCACCAAGGCCCTAGATGATTATCTAGCAAGGCCATCTCAGCCGCGTAGGACAACTTCCCCTACCAGGCCCAGAGGCAAATTGGCTGATACATGGGAATCATAAAAGTTTGAAAGAAAATACCCTTCCAACATGAGGGGAGGCAAAGAAGACATTGATCAAAGCCAATACTCCACCAGGGCCGAGATCATTGCCGCGCTACAACCGCAGCCAGAATGGCGGAATAAAGTTCTGAAGGATAGCAGGCGACTTCAAGAGTATTTGAAGGCATCGACATGAAAGCGAGTGGATCCTTTCTACATGACACTCAAACGTAGAAACCCATAGCCGGTGGAAAAGCCGCGAGTAGAGTTGGTAAACTGGCCAGTCATCTCGAAAATTTTAGAGAGAACCACCCCGGATGATCTGAGAATGCAGTTACTCGACTTTGGGCATAAATACAAATCAAGTGCCGATCTTTGCATGCAGGAAAGCACTGAATATTGCAGATCCATGATGTAGCAAGATTGTTTCTGGGAAGGCTTGGATCCCATCAAAATCAGCCCAAATGTAGCCCTCCAGTCAGAAGAAGACCATGAAATGATGGCCAAGATATACTACAGAGCGGCCTTCATGTCATCACGCTATGTGACCATGGTGGAAGACTGGCAAAAAATGGGCTTCGTGGAGAAGATAAGGGAATATCTGGGGCTCCTCAATTTCGGAAGTAAGCTCTACTTCCAGGTTTTTGAAGCCCTAGGACAAAAGATGGGTGAACAAAAGCAGACGGCACGACGACGAGACGAGCAGGACTCGCAAGAAGTTCTCAAGAGGGCTGGTATGTAGCGGCCAATTGAGAGACTTTCAATTTGAGGAATAAGTTTTGCGGACAATAAGCACCTGGTTTTACGGAAGCGAACGAAGATCCACGCTTTTCCAAATGCCAAGCGGAAGACATCACCGATGTTGCAGTGGCTCCTGCAACAGATTAGGGGTGGATAATGTTAGCAGATTTCAGAGAATCCCCAGATGCCGAGCCAAGCTGAAGACACAAGTTATCTCTCACCCATGACCGAGGAGGTCTCAAAAGGAGAAGAGCAGAAGAAGCTGAGAGCCAAGCATGAGAGCCGAGGAAGTACTAGCTAGGAAGACAATGAGTTATCTACGTGAGCCTACATGGTGTATCCCAAAGAAGGAATGACCATGTAGGAGGTAATCATATTTCCTAGGCTTTGTAAATAGATGTAGACCCCCCTTAAATTAGTTAGAGTGAGCCACCTTTTGATGGTGACCTTTAGTGGAAGGACAAATTCCACATGTAATTTCTAATTTGATGGAATTACCACTTGGGCTCCACATGGGCAGCCTTCTTACTTATTTAAGGCCCCCCCTCTCTTGTGAGGGAGCCTTGAATGTATTATCAAATTCTCTTGAGCAAATAAAGAGGATCCTCCACGAGTTCTTGATGATTGCTAAGCTCCTTGTTCATGGCAATGTTCTTGAGTGAAATTTCTATGAGCATGCTTGAATTCCTTGCATTGTGGATTAACTAGTTTCTGTTTTCTAGTTTCTTGCTTAGTTGTGGATTAGAATTCACATCTTGCTTATGGAATAAGGTAGAAATTAGCATTCAAGTAAACTAAATAGGCTGGTTTGTGGTGTAGATCTTGCATACTCTCTTACAGCCCAGTTCTTGACTGTTCTTGAGCAATCTAAGCATCAAGAAATGAGTGTTTCTTGATTCTTAGACTGTTAAATGCTGCTAGGAATCTAGTTTCTTGTTTCTTGAATATTGTTTCTTGTTTCAGTAATTAATCTTGTCTTTGATTATTTTCTGATTCAGTAGATAGTGGTAGGATTGCTCCCTGTTCTTAAACGTTGATCCTCTTGAGCTAAAGATGGTTACATGGCTGGTATCTGCATGTAGCTGAGCATCGAAACTGTGTCTCCCACTAACAGGCTAGAAAATCCATGTTGAAATCGGAGTAACGCTTCTGCTTGTAACTGTTCTAATAAGAAGAAAAACCATAAAGTACCGTAACTAAAGAAGAGGTAAGAAAAGATAAGAACCGTGTTCACAGAGAAAGAGAATCTGTGACACTTGTCATATTTCTATAAAAGACATTTTGGATGCTCTGTTTTGTACCTTGATTTTAGCATTGTTGAAAGTGGTGACCCCTATCGATTTTTCCATTACTAAAACACATGTGAACCGCCTTTGATGCTATTGCATAGAATCAAGTCATAATCGAGATTGATCACTGATAGGACATTCTCATTATTGCTCATGGTTTTTTTTTTGGGTTCACATCCATTTTAAACAATCATTATCAATGCATTGCATGAAGTGTCCGTGACAGGTCGAATTGGTAAACCTGACCTCCTTGAAATACAAGAGCAGGCAGTCCACCCAACATGGCCGAAATACGCCACCTATGGTTAGGAGTCACTAGTCACACCCGTTGTCGGTACTGTCTAGCGAAATACCTAGACCCGACGGTCGGCAAAAATACCACTGCCTATCAAACAAGGCGGTGTGTATAACTTGCACTTCACGAGCACATCATGAGCAGTAAATCGATTTCAAGCCCATGTAGTATTGTTACTAGCTGCAAGCCGAATTCAATTGGGAGAGAGATATTAGTGAGATCCTAGCGCGAATTAGCAATCAGAAGTTTTTACGGGACCGTGCCCTAGAAAGCTCATGAATCATTGCATCGAAAGTACTAGAACCCCCTCCTTACAGTCATACTTCTGAGAGCCTGGAAAACTCTCATTGGCTTGGGAGCACGGACTAACAGAGGAAGCCCCTAGGAATGGATGTGGCAGGACCTCCGTTACTCACGTAGGGCATAACTAGCATCAGTACTATTGCCCCTTGACTGTTTTAGGACTTTTTGGCTGGACCAATCCCCTGCCAAAAAAGGCCCTAACACATTACATCATCCATTATGGCCTCTACTCAATCAAGGAAGCCCAAAAATCAACTAGCTTCCATTGTTGCACACATCAAAGATTCCAATGAGCATTGGGTGCCCCATACATTTTCAACTTTTGAATGGGTTTACATGCAACCATCGGGCAAAGGAACTCACAAGGTTGCAAAGAGGAAGCGAAACAACCAAGACTACCATTGGAAAGGAAGGATCCACGATTTCAAGATCAACCAAAATGGCGAATACCTTGCAAATGTGCAACACGTATCCATGCGTCGAGATATTTTATTGGATGTGGTTGTTGCTGATAGAACCATACAGTCACATTGTAGGTCTCACCTCTTTTATTCTTGTGTTAACTATTATGTTTGAATTATTATTATGTCATTGTAATGGATAATAATGATGCATTAATGCCTGGTGCAAATGTCTTTCCTTCAAATAGCTTCGACTGGCAAAACGTGAAGTCCTTCACTGGAAAATTCTCTGCCATACACGCCAAATATGGAGAACTAATATATGGTGGGTTGGCATCATCTGCCCTGATCAAAATGGGCATTTTCTTTTACAATCACATGTACGAAGTTCCAAAAAAAAACTTTGGCCAAGGCAAATTAGCACCAATTTCTAAGCCTGCAATCGATTCTCACGAGTGGCCATATGCTGACCAACTGACTATTGAATTAACAAAGAGGCAACTTCTCAAAGAGATTACTGGTAATATGAAGCCAACATTCTTGGTTGTCGGTGGCTTGTTGATTAACAATAGATGCGAATGATATAGGCTCCTTAGACTTAGTGGACTTCCCAAGACTCACCTGCCGATCACACTCTTCCATCCACTCATTGCTAGGTGGGTATGTCTGTAACCTACTCTAGGTTAGCATCAGTACTCTCGCCCTAGTCCCCTCAAGCATGAGTATTCTTATTGAGTCGCGTGGGGGTCTCTTGTCATTGGTCTTGTCTCGTCTTTTATGAGGAGGTCGTTTAAGCTTTTCGATCTGTGAATCTTCAGTCTTTCTATTTAAAATCTCGTGAGTGACTAGCCCATAACACTGTAGATCTACAACCCACTGTATCTGATGTCCATGGCTTTGTATGCTTGTAGATCCAAGCTTCTCACCCAAAACTATTTTCTTCACAAGATTGCATTCCCAAATCCTAGCCTGTATAGCCCTAAGGAATAATCGAGTTTTGACTGGTTTTCTTCAAAGTATAATCCCTTTGGTTTGCCTCAATTCCAAGGGAAATAGCCCCATACTAACTTTTGAGGGAGTTGTTTCTTCATCTATACGACTTCCAATCAAGGGTAGTCGTTTAGAGAGAGACTACAAAATGAGAGAGAGATGAGAGATACAAGCTTGTGAACATTCAAAATTGGAAATAAGGACTAGGCTCACTTAGGATATGGCTGCTAGTAGATAGACAGGCTAGTTGATGTTAACTTGTAGGCATAGTTATTGCTTTATCTAGGATTAATGTAGGGTTAATGTTAGAGGTGTACTTTGTGGGCCCACACTTGATTTAATCTGCACCATTGAATTTGCCATGTCATATGGACCACTCTCTCTCAGTTGTCAATATTTTATTGGGACACGTGTCATCATTAACACTAATTATAATTAGTGAAGAGGCCCTTTTTGAGTCCAAAAAGGGCCCTAATGAGGTCATAAGGTGGAATTCGAATCTGATCAATGCAAAATTATTGATAGGAGTAATAAGATCCTTGCACTTGGCAAGAGACAAGGTTACTTATATGGATTGGCACACTGTTATTCTGAGTCTAGTCAAGCCTTGAAAACCTCTGTTTTAGTCAATAAAGCATTACTATGGCATCATCACTTAGGACACGTGAATCATGCATCTATTTTGAGCATGTCCAAACAATCCATGGTTCTTGATCTCGACTATCCTTCTGGTAAGGTCGATCTCCCTGTCTGTCATAGCTGTAATTTTGGAAAGTAGGCTAGAATTCCTTTTAGATCAAACCATATGCATGCAGCAAAAGGTCTGCTAGATGTTGTTCACACTGATATATGTAGACCTATGCAAACTTCTTCATTATTAGATGCAAAGTATTTCATTACCTTTATTGATGAGTTTTCTAGAAGAATAGTTGTTTATTTTATTAAATAGAAATCAGAGGCTTTCATCAAATTTAGACAATTCAAAGAGCATGTTGAGAATCAAACTGGCAAATGAATCAAAGCACTTAGGTCAGATAACGGGGGAGAATACACCTCCAACAAACTCAAGGAGTACTACCTTAACAACGACATTGAGTGACAATATATCACCTCCTATTCACCTCAGTCAAATGGTCTTGCTGAGAGAAAGAACAGAACCTTAGTCGAATCGACAAAGTGCATGTTATCACATGCGACACTTCCGAAGTCCTTTTGGGCTGAAGCTGTTTCAACAACAACCTGTATTCAGAACAAATGTCCTACTAAAGGCCTCTCAGGTAAAACACCATTCGAAGTTTGGACAGGTACCAAACCTTCTTTATCAAACTTATGAGTTTCTGGATGTACTGCTTTTGCGCAGATACCTCGTGATTTTAGGAAGAAGCTCGACTTCCAGAGTATCAAATGTGTTTTTATCAGCTACACTACTTCAGATCAAGCCTACAAGTTGTTCGATCCCATCAAATCGAAGATATTCACTAGCCGAGATGTCATCTTCATCGAAGATCAGTTTCAAGACCTGAAAGGAAAGGGCAGTTCCCATGTAGCTGACCTATCATATTCTCCTGACGCTTTGAACTTTCCAGTTTCGTAGGCGACAATGATCAAGAATGCAAGATGGATGGCATAGGATCTATTCCATTATGCTTAGGATCATCTAAGAGGATAGATCTTGATAATGTTTTGTATGTTCCATCCATTACAAAAAACTTGCTTAGTGTTGGTCGATTAATGGACAATGGACTAGATGTACATTTCAAGAATGGAGTGTGTTCCATCTTGAAAAATGATAAGTGCATAGCTAGTGGCATTAAGCAAGGAAGGCTTTTTAAGTTGGATGCTAATGTGGCTTTGAAAGTGCGAATATGGTTAGGGGGGAGTTGACTCAAGTGGAGCTTTGGCACAAAAGATTGGGCCATCCTAATCTTCAATCAATGGAATCCATGGCATCAAAGGAGCTAGCTCTCGGCCTACCAAAAGCTTTCAAGAAGTGTGGCAAAGTGTGTGAGGCTGTGGCCTTGAAAGTCACACAAGACTTTCTACAAGAGATATTTAACAAAATCTACCTCACCTTTAAATCTTATCCATTCGGATGTACATACTTTTTCTCATGAAAGTAATGGAGGTGCTTTAATGTATGTGACTTTTATAGATGATTGTATTAGATACACTTGGATTGAATTATTGCCTAAGAAAAGCCTTGTATATGAAGCTTTTGTAAAGTTTAAGTCTCTAGTGGAAAAGCAACTTAGTTCTTGCATTAAAGTTCTAAGATGTGATAATGGAGGAGAGTATATCTCCAACAAGATGAGAGACTTTTGTGAGATCAATGGCATTAAGAGAGAACTCACTTGTCCTTACACCCTCCAACAAAATGAGGTGGCCGAGAGGCCCAAAATAGGAGTCTTTGTGAATGTGCAAAGTCTTTAAGACTTGATGCATCTCTACCCATCACTTTTTGGGGGGAGGCCATAACTTGTGCTAATTACTTATGTAATAGGCTTCCTAGTAGTGCTATTGGTGGGATCTCACCATTTCAAGATTTGTTTGGCAATAAGCCCAATGTAGAAGATTTTAAAGTGTTTGGATGTATATGTTATGTCCACATTCCTTTGAAAACAAGAAGGAAAGAAGATACAACTTCCTTCAAAGGAATATTTGAAGGCTATAGTGAAAATAGCAAAGGATATACGATATTTGATCCTATTTCAAAGAAAGTAAAAGTTAGCAAGGATGTCTTGTTTGATGAATCTCAAAGTTACAAGCTGTCTCCAAATGCATCTAATCTCTTAGGTGATGAAGATCTTGCAACACCCGAGGAGGAGCCTCTTAAAAATGATCTTTTGGAAGATCAAAATCAAGTTCCAAAGGAGCCAAGAAGATCCACAAGGAGCAAGGCCGAGCCTTCAAGGCTCACATACTTTGAGAAAGGGAAGCAAAGGGAAGACACATCTCCTTCTACCTCTTACTCTTTTCTAACCACAATGCTTGAAGAGCCATCATGTTATGAAGATGCAAGTAGATCACAAGTTTGGAGAGATGCAATGCAAGTAAAGTTTGATGCTTTGATAGATAGTCAAACTTGGAATCTTGTAAAGCTTTCATATGGGAAGAAGCCACTTGCATGTAAGTGGATCTATAGATTAAAGTACAATCAATATGGATCTATAAGTAAGTACAAAGCTAGATTGGTTGCTAAGGTGTTTCTTCAAACTAAAGGCATAGATTATAAAGAAATATTTGCTCCTGTAGCAAAGCTTGTAACCATTAGATTGATCATTTGTATTGCTACTTTATTCAAGTGGAATCTCTATCAAATGGATGTGAAAAATGCTTTCTTGAATGGCTACTTGGAGGAGGAAATATACATGTTGCAACTCGAGGGCTTCATCAAGGATGGTGAGGAGGATAAGGTTTGACACTTAAGGAAGAGCCTATATGATTTGAAACAAGCACCTAGAGCTTGGTACTCTAGGTTGCATGATTTTTTGTACTCTCTTGGCTTTGTGATCAGCTCTTATGAGCCTTCTTTGTACATCAAATGTAATGATGGAAAGATCATCATTTTAGTACTTTATGCTGATGATATCATATTGACATGAAATGATGGTGAAGGCATAAGAAATGTTAAAGTTTTCTTGTCTAGTGAATTCAAGATGGCAGATCTAGGACTTCTTAAGTTCATACTTGGAATAGAAGTTACCAGAGGTAGTGATTTTATTTTATAAGTCAATCTAAGTATTTGGCATGAAAGATTGTAAGGGGATTGACACCCCTATGGAGCAAGTTTGTAAAGTTACTAATGATTGTGATGAAGCATCCTTTGAGGACATCACACTCTTTAGGAAGCTAATAGGCTCCTTAAGCTATTTGACAATCACTAGACCATATTTGAGTTATAGTGTAAGCAAGTTAAGTCAATATATGCAAGGTCCCTTGATGCATCATTGGAAAAGTGCCAAGAGAGTGCTTAGATATGTCTCTTCTACTAGATTTTTTTGGCATTCTCTATCAAGGATCTAACTTCTACTTGAGAGCATTTTCGGATTCAGATTTTGCAGGAGACAAGATGAATAGAAGATCCATAAGTGCATTTGTCAATTTTCTTTGTGGAGGAGTGATATCTTGGCTTTCCAAAAAGCAAGATACAATTTCTCTTTCCTCTTGTGAAGCCGAGTACAAGGCATTGACTTCAACAACCAAAGAACTCCTATGGCTAAGAAGACTTTTGGTGGAGCTTCAAGTGCTAAAGTCCGAGGAGGTCCCTTGCATCTATTGTGACAATCAAACTTCTCAACAAATTGCTACCAATCCGATCTTCCATGCTAGAACAAAGCATATTGAGATAGCTCATCACTTTGTAAGGGAGAAGGTGCAATCCAAGGAGGTTCAACTTCATCATGTGCCATCATCCTAGTGCATAGCTGATATCTTAACCAAACCTTTGGCTAAAGATTCATTTTTTAAGTTAAGAGATGCTCTTGGAGTTGTAGATAGATGTACATTAGACTTGCCAAGTTAGAAGTGAGGAGGAGTGTTAAAAATATCACTTCCAACTTGATGTACCTTGTAGATCTCAAGTTATTTGATCTTGATAGGATCTCACACATGTGGAGTTTGTTCCCACGTGTGAAAGAATGTACATAAGTCACTTTTATAAAGTTAGATTGATTTTAGCTTGATCTACACTAGTGTGAAATTGACTTTGAGTAGAATCTTGAAAATGGTCAAATTGGTCAAACTTTGTGTAAATAGATTCGACTTCCATGTGAATGAGTTATTACTCACACATGTCAAGATACCATTCACACGTGTGGATAAGCTTCTAGAAGATAATATAAGAGTATTCCATTAGATCCTATTTTATAAGAATATTCCTATAAATGTGGTAGCCAAGCTTTTTGTTTTCTAGCCAAAGAGAATAGTCAACTTTGGGAAATGAGCACATATGGCTCCCATTGGTGGATTTGGATGACTAGGCACTCTTCACACATGTGAAGGCCTACTGGACAATACACAGCTCGTGGATGTACTTGATCTATAAAGGGATCAACCAAATCAATAACAAGTTGATGTGACATTGGCAAATTCTAGTTTTGTTGTGATTTCCATTTGTCTTGAGTTTTTATGATTGGAATGCATTTGCAAGCTAATGTATTTTACTCTTTGTAAACAGGCCGTACTGGTACTATCCTCCACACGTGTGAGGCCGCCCATCCTTGTTTTTTTATCATTTGATCCATTGCTCTTGCTTAAATCATAGTGTAAAGCATCTAGATCAAGATCTAACACCTAGAACTTGATAGATCTTTGAATTAAGCAACCAATAACTCTTAATGATTGATAGTACAATCATATTTTTTCTTTTTCTCTGAAATTTGACAGTATGCTACTTATAGATTCCATTGTTGTGAACTGTGTTCTTCAGCTTGTTTTCTGGTTTCTTGTTCTGAATGTTCGATCTCCTAGATTTGACAGCTTTTAAGATATTTTAGCTCTCTGATAGGAGCAAGAGGCTCTGATTGAGCCTTTACTAGCTCTGATACCACTGTTGAGAAAGGATAGAATGACCCAGATGGAATTCGATTCTGTCTGAGGGCTATTGCCTGCTAGATCAACTACAATCCTCCATAGTGTAGACAGACACTACTGACCTATGTTTAATTATTTAAGCATTTAACAAGATGAACCAGTGTTCAGAATAATGAACGAGCAACTGATTACGAACATACAACAATAAGACATCAAAACATTTGAGATCATTCAACATGTGCATTCAAGCTACTATATTAACAATGATCCTTTTGTAAGAGCGTTGTTGTGAAAAACCCACATAATGCGTCGACGTGAGAAAATACTATGCCTCTCACAAATTATATCAGATTGTCTCGCTTACCAGCAAACTTGGCAATACTGTGCTTAGCTCAGGTGAACCTCCAACCGATTCTCTCATCTTCAATCTGCTTATATAGATGGAAAGAGAAAGGGTTTAATTTAATATGAGATTACAAGAACGACTGATTAAGCACATTTTAACGGTATTCAGATTGCCTTCAACATTATCCGTAGAGAGGGGCATCGTCCTGGTACTTTCTTGATCTCCTTTGTACTTGGATCATGAAAATCTGCCGCCCTTCGGTCTTTGGGAGTTGTTCGGCTGCGTGTCTTGTTCAGGCTTCGCTTTCCCCTTTTGAGCTCTTTCCGTCCTCAAACATTTGACCTTCGCCTTCGAGTGTCTTTCAGTCGTCGAACATGTGTTCAAAACTGCCAGTTGGAGAATTTTCAACAGTGCGGTATGCAAAGGTGGCAAAATGTGGAAAATTCCAAAGGCTTTAAGGGGGTTACAAACATGTCCCCCAAAATCTGGAAAATTCCTAAGGGCATTGGGTCTAAAAACAACTCCCCTTATTATCCCTCGCATGATCAGAGTCACTTAAAGACATGTTGTACCTTGTGTTTGATGAGATTGTTTTAGAATCAACCTTGTTGATCGCATGAGCGATCATATGAACATACGGACAACCCTCGCATGTGAGATCATTAGGATATATTCAACGAGTCTTTGTTGACCTTGAATTTGGCGTCGTTGCTCATGCGTGTTGCTCATGGCGTCATTGCTCATGCGTCGTTGGTGTCGTTGCTCATGTGTGTACACACAATCACAACGACCTTGTTCTCAAAGCTTTATATAAGAATTTTAGGGAAGAAAATGGAACATTATGGGATAAATAGAAGCCGGGGCAAGTTGTTGTATTGTTTGGCTTGTCAGTTTTTTTAATCATGACCTACTATAGTAGGTCGTGATACATGATGGGCGTTGCATTGTGTCAAACCTTATGGACGATCAACCCTTGGATGTTGAACACGTGTTAAGAACTGCCACTTGGAGAATTTTTAACAGTGCGATATGCAAAGGTGGCCAAATGTGGAAAATTCCAAAGGCTTTAAGGGGATTACAAATGCGTCCCCCAAAATCTGGAAAATTCCTAAGGGCATTGGGTCTAAAAACAACTCCCCTTATTATCCCTCGCGTGATTGGACTCACTTAAAGACATGTTGTACCTCGTGTTTGATGAGATTATTTTAGAATCAACCTTGTTGATCGCATGAGCGAGCATATGAACATACGGACAACCCTCGCATGCAAGGTCGTTAGGATATATTCAACGAGTCTTTGTTGACCTTGAAGTTGGCATTGTTGCTCATGCGTGTACACACAATCACAACAGCCTTGTTCTCAAAGCTTTATATAAGACTTTTAGGGATGCAAATGAAACATTATGGGATAAATAGAAGTCGAGGCAAGTTGTTGTATTGTTTGGCTTGTCAGTTTTTTTTATCATGACCTACTATAGTAGGTCGTGATACATGCTATGAGCGTTGCATTGTGTTGAACCTTACGGACAATCAACCCCTTGGATGTTGAACATGTGTTCAGCACTGCCACTTGGAGAATTTTCAATGGTGCGATATGGAAAGGTGGCAAAACGTGAAAAATTCCAAAGGCTTTAAGGGGGTACAAACATGTCCCCCTAAATTTGGAAAATTCCTAAGGGCATTGGGTCTAAAAACAACTCCCCTTATTATCCCTCGTGCGATCAGAGTCCCTTAAAGACATGTTGTACCTCGTGTTTGATGAGATTGTATTAGAATCAACCTTGTTGATCGCATGAGCGAGCATATGAACATACGAACAACCCTCACATGCGAGATCATTAGGATATATTTAACGAGTCTTTGTTGACCTTGAAGTTGGCATCGTTGCTCATGTGTGTTGCTCATGGCGTTGTTGCTCATGCGTCGTTGGCATCGTTGCTCATGTGTGTACACACAATCACAATGGCCTTGTTCTCAAAGCTTCATATAAGACTTTTAGAAATGCAAATGAAACATTATGGGATAAATAGAAGCCAGGGCAAGTTGTTGTATTGTTTGGCTTGTCAGTTTTTTTTATCATGACCTACTATAGTAGGTCGTGATACATGCTATGAGCGTTGCATTGTGTCGAAACTTACAGTCTAATCTCTGGTCATGCATAACAATTGCTACTTTCAAAAAAATGTCACTACATGGCCGAGGTGCACATTTAATATATAGCAGACTATAGTGAAGAAACAAAACATTTCTAATTACAAAGCCTTGCTAGCCTTTAGCCCTCTGTCTGACGAAGATGTTCGCGAACACGAAAGTCAAGAGACACAAAGCACAGAAGTTTCGCGAACACCTGACGGGAAAACACGAACACGAAAGTTTTGCGAACACCTGACGGGAAGACACAAAAATGAAAGATTTGCAAATGAGAATCTTTTGCGGTCCAACACGAGAAAGTCAGACGACGAAAACGAAACCAACGACGCGACATGAAAAACATCGCGAAACCCAATCTGCCCTCACGCTCCAAAGAGTACCAGCAAAGATCACACAAGTACCCAAAAGTACAGATGTCTGATATGATGGCATGACATCAGCAGATACACTCTAGGTGATGGCTAATCCGCCACTCTTGTAATTCCTTTGTTTAGTTGTAGATTCAATTACTCTAATCTAAAAGGTTACAGAGAACATATATACTTACTGGATGATACTTGATAAAGTGAGAGAATACACATGAAACAGTCTAATGCTAGTAAGCAATCAAGACGAAATACAGCCAAGAAGTCCACCTGCGTGCGAGACGAGTTCTGTGATCAGGATCCATAGTGATTCATAGGTCCGCTAGTAAGTGAGACATCCATTCGTGAGAGAACTATATTTCTCTCACGCCAAGGCACTGCGTGGATCTTCATGCAATGCTTGAAGAATCATAGAAAATCAATAAATGACCTTGTAGCCATTGTGCACACGTCAATTTATGATGAATGATCTAGAATGCAAATGTATCTGTTGTTATTCGTGTGTCTAATTCTCCCATTCATTTCAATTCCGCACATTGGTTGAGTTTGTTGAATGCTGCATTATTTATAAACGTAGATCAGTAGTGCCTGACTACATTTTGGAGGACTGTAGGAGTGATTTAGCTGGCAGTGTCCAGCGATCGCATTTGAACTCCATCCGAATTGCATTGAGTTGTGGTTGCTTCGCTTTCGCGACAACGGAATATTTTTCCACCATGTCATCATTAGTAGTATCAGAGCCTACCTATCTTATCATAATCTGACATAGCCAAGAAGCTATCAGATCCAGGAGGCCATTCCGACAAATGACCATCGATGAGGGAACAGACCTCAGAAGCAATGGCTTCAATCAGCAGCATGCAGAGCAAGATCTGCACAATTCTTGATTCTTTAGGATCTAACTCTCTAGCCTGGAAAGTTAAGACATCACTCATACTTAAGGGTGAAGGATTATTCCCCTGGGTATGTGGCACAAAAGAGATGCCTACGACATCAGACAAGGAGCTACACGAATGGAGGTAGAAAAACAACAAGGCAGTAGCCTTGCTATCATCTTCCATCGAAGATAGTCTCACACTTGACCTGACAACACTCTCCAAAGCTAAGGAAATGTTTGGGAAAGCGGAAGACACTGTTGTTCAATATCACGAAAGCGAAAGTGTTTCTTTTTCTTTTTCGTCTTTGTATTAGCGAACGATTTTGTGTCTTTGAATTTACTTTTTTGCGGAAGCTTCACAGGAACCTAGACACGCGACTACACATTACAAAACACATTCTATTCTAGCAATCAAGACATAGACAACACAAGACAGAGAGATGCACAAAAATAGAGTGACTGTATTATCAGTGTAGTTTTTAGAGCAAGATCGTCAGTGTCTTGCACGTTGGCAAAATGACACTCTACTCTTTCGCTATGTTCTGCTCGTTGGTAGACTTTCATGCACAACTCTATTGTTTCTAGTATTTTTCTTTTCTGCTCTACTCGCTACCTCTCTCTCTCTCTCTCTCTCTCTCTCTCTCTCTCTCTCTCTCTCTCTCTCTCTCTCTCTCTCTCTCTCTCTCTCTCTCTCTCTCTCTCTCTCTCTCTCTCTCTCTCTCTCTCTCTCTCTCTCTCTCTCTCTCTCTCTCTCTTACAGATCTATATTTTTATGATCCAGAAAGGATAGTTTATACCTCCATGGTGTGGAGTTTACAAGATAGCTAAACGTAGGATCACAAGACTAGTTAACGCTAATCAACTAGTCAATTAGTCTCCGTCGTCGCCTCTCGTTTCACCTAGGCGTGAAGTCTACGACTCCAAGCCCGTTGAGCTGCCAACTGGCAGCGCAAAAGATTCCCCTTCATTTGTTTTTGCTCTTTTTGTTTCTTTCGTAATCTTTCGTTTTGCGTTCCTTTGCGGTTTGCGGTCCTGGAGATATGTTTATGATTCACGAATGATTCACAAATCATTCGTCCTTCGAGTCAAAGGCATGTTGACTATTACGAATTGTTCTCGTTCGACCTTCATTTCTTGTTCGTGCTGCGACAAAGTTGCAGAAGTTCACCATTTCTGACACTCCCTCTTGAACCTTACAGCTCTGTATGTTTAATCCAATTGTCTTTCTTTGCTTGGCAAACAGTGGCTTGTCAAGCAGTTTCGTGAGCAGATCTACAATCATGTCTTCTGATTTTATATACTGGACTTGGAGCTCTCCTTTAGAAATCAAATCTCGAATGTGATGGTACTTCAGAGGTATGTGTTTTGTCTTTGAATGAAGACGGGATTCTGGGACAGATAGATGGCACTCTGAGAGTCCATCATCGTGCTTGGCCCTTCTTGTGGTATCCCGATTGCCTCCAGCATCATCTGCAGCCACACTACCTCATTCGCCACCTTTGAAGCTGCGACGTATTCAGCTTCGCAAGAGGATTGAGCCACCAAGGTTTGCTTTTTGCATATCCAGCTGATTGTAGCTCCGCACGCTATGGTACATCCTCCAGTAATGGACTTGTTGTCATCTTTGCAGCTTGCCCAGCTTGCATCACTATAGTGGTGCAGCTCGAATCCTTTTTCTTTGTTTTCAACTCTGTAGGTTAATACCACATTCTGGGTACCCTTCAGATACTATAGGATTCGTTTGACCATTTGCCAATGTACCATGCCAAGATTTGGAGAGAATTGGCTCAATGCGAAAACAGAGAAAGCCAGATCGAGTCTGGTACAAATTGTCAAGTACATCAGACTACCGATTAAGTTCTGGTAGGGTATACCTGCCATCTTCTGTTCTTCCTCTTCCATTTTTGGGCAATTCTGCTTCGTGAGCTTGGCTCCGACTACCATTGGTATGGCCTTTTCTTTGCAGTCCATCATGTGGTACTGCTTTAGCACTTTTCTGGCATATTCTGACTTACTCAAGTGCATTTTACCCTTTGTTTGATCTCTTCTGATATCCAGCCCGAGGCATTTTGTTGCTTCTCCAAGATCTGTGATTTAGTAGCTTTCAGAAATCTGACTCTTCATGTTTTCTATCAACATCAAGGAATTTTCTATCATTAGCGAAATATCCACGAAAATAGTCAATATCACAAAATATTTTCCTACCCTTTTAATGTAGACATTGGAGTCTAGTTGAGTAGGATTTTGCGGACCATTCAATGTGATCTCAGTAGGAGGTTCAAAGTATTATATAACCTTCATTGATGACTATAGTAAATTTGCCAGAGTGTATTTTATTCAGAACAAATTTGAAGCAATTGATAAATTCATAGAATATGTGAATTGGGCTGAGAGATGTACAGGCAGCAAAGTGAAGCAGATCAGAATAGATCGAGGTGGCGAATACATCTCAATCGCTTCACTGACTTCTGCAATGATCGTGGCATCATTCATAGAAGGATTGTAGCCTACACACCGTAGCACAATGGTGTTGCTAAACGAAAGAACAGGATCCTAATGGAAGCAGCCAGATGCATGATGGACTACTCGAAGGCTCCAAGGGTACTGTGGGCTGAAGCAATGGCTACAGCCGCATACATCCAGAACAGGACAAGTAAGTCTGGTGTCCCTCACACGACACCACATGAGCTATGGTGGGGTAGAAAGCCCAACCTGTCTCACACAAGAATCTTTGGCTGTGCAACTTATGCACATAATCCTGATAAGCTTCGAAAGAAGCTTGATGAGAAAGCCGAGAAAAGATTTCTGGTAGGTTATGACAACAATTCGTCATACTACAGAGTCTACGTGCCAGACACAAACACTGTGACAACAGTGAGAGATGTCAGATTTGATGAGAGCAGGACAATGGCCAATGACGATCCTGTCAACTACGAAGTTCTGGAGAGACAATACTATGACCTGTCGCCAATGACAGAGGGAGCAGAGGACGAGCACAAAAACGAATATTTTCGAGTCATCTCCCATTCAAGCAACAAATCTGAAGAAGAAAGATTCGAGAGGCAGCCTGCTGCTACAGTTCCTATAAACCAAGATGGTTCCGGACCGAGCAGAGCAGACAAAGTAAAATGCATTGCTGTCCCGGGAGGATATCCTAGAAGGTCGACAAGACCACGAAGAGTGCCAGCAAGATATGTGCCAGGCAGCCCAGCTTCCACATCATGAGAGTTCTGCGGATTCGGTGACAAACCATAGACTTTTGAGGAAGCAATTGAATGTCTAGAAAAGGACAGATGGATCCTGGTCATGAACGAAGAGATGGAGTCCATGAGGAAGAATCAGGTATGGACATTGCAGCCATTACCACATAAGCGCAAGACTATCAAATACAAATGGGTTTTTAAGCTCAAATACGGACCAGATGAGAATGTGACAAAATACAAGGCAAGACTGGTAGCGAAGGGTTTCTCTCAGAGATATGGTATTGACTACTCCGAAACCTTTTCTCATGTCATTAAACATTTGTCCCTGCATTTGTTATTTGCATATGCAGTAGCTTATGACCTCAGGATCCACATTGTGGACGAGAAGACAACCTTCTTGCATGGCGAACTAGACGAAGAGGTCTATATGGATCAACCCCCAGGATATGTCTCAAAATCACTTCCTGACTGTGCATGCAGAATGCACAGAAGCATCTACGGTCTGAAACAATTAGCCCGACAATGGTACAAGAAGAAAGATCAAGCCCTGAAATCATTAGGATTCAAGCCTCCATTGGCTGATTCCAATGTATATGTCAGAGATACAGATGGGCAGATCATCATTGTGGCTGTGTATGTGGATGACACTCTGATACTTTGCAGGAGTGAGCAGCTAATTGCTGAAGTGAAGACAGACATCTCGAAACATTTCGAGATCGTGGATCTGGGAGAAACCAGGTGCTACCTAGGCTTGCAAATTGAAAGGGACTATGAGAGAGGTAAGTTATACCTTCACCAGTCTAGATACACCCAAAAGATCCTAGAGGATTTTGGGATGCTGAACTGCAAAGGAGCAAATACTTCCAATGCTCGTAGGGACGGTGCTGACAAACTATGACTGTCCGAAGACTGAGGAAGAGAGAGAACAGATGCAGCTCACACCTTACAGGAAGGTGATAGGATCACTGATGTACCTTGTAGACAACACATGTCCTGGTATTGCTTATGCAGTATTCATGATGAGCCAATTCTGCACGAATCCGGACTTGACACATTGGAAGATTGCAAAACGCATTTTGCAATATCTTCAATTAACGATGGATTACGGGTTGTGTTATTGTCTGATGCAGATTTCAGGATGCTTTTCTATAGCGATGCTAGCTGGGCATCTCTCAAGGACGATTGTAAAAGCGTCTCAGGAGGATGCACCATCGCATCAGGAGCAGCAGTTCTCTAGGTCAGCAAGAAGCAGACCGTTGTAGCCCAGTCATCCTGCGAAGCAGAGTACGTTGCAACAGGAAAGATGGCCAACGAGATAATTTGCTAAGGCAGTTCCTGGATGAATTGGGCAAAACAAGAAATGAGCCTCTGGTTTTGCAGATGGACAACACCTCTGCAATACGCCTCACGAAGGATCCCGTGTTCCATTCCAGGATGAAGCACATTGCGATCAAGTATCACTTGATCAGGGATCTGATTGAGAAGAAGATGATGCAGACCACCTTCATCGGAACGAAAGATATGGTTGCTGACATCTTCACAAAGGCTCTGGACAAAGGACTCTTTGAGAGACAAAGGAGTAGTCTTAGGATCATAAGGCTACCATGCTTTGAGAGGGACCTGAGAAAACAGTGTTTCTGAATACAAAGCCTTGCTAGCTTGCGGCCCCTCGACTGACAAACATGTTTGTGAAACTCGAACATCTGAAGACACGAAACATGAAGAGTTTCATGAACACGAAAGTCAACGAAGACAAAGACCAACATGTTCGCGAACTCGAACATCTGAAGACGCGAAACACGAAGAGTTTCGCGAATGCGAACGATCCACGAACGAGATTCCCTTGCACTTCTATACGAGAAAGGTGAACGAGGTAAACGAAACCAACGGTGGAAACGAAACCCATTTTGTCCTCACGCTCCAAGGAGTACTACCAGAGATCATGCAAGTACCAGAAGTACAGAGATCTGACCTGATGGCATGACATCAGCAGATACTCCCTAGGTCGTGGCTAAACTGCCACTCTTGTAATTCTCTGGTTAGTTGTAGATGGTTAATCACTCTAATCTTAGATTTGCATAGAGAGACTGTACTTACTGAATAATACTTGACATATATCAATAGGATACATAGTGTGTAACCAAAAAAAAAAAAAAAAGAACAAGAAGTAGTCTGATGCTAGTAAGCAATCAAGACAAAAACAAACAGAAGCTCCATCTGCGTGCGAGAAGACAATTCTATCTAGGATCAGAAGATCCGATTGTCTGCTAGTAAAGCAAGACTAATACTCATGAGAGAACCGTGCTTCTCTCATGCCAATGCACTGCGTGGATTCGCATGCAGTGCCTGAAGAAATTAGAGAAAATCAATATGGATTATCTTCTGGTTGTGTTTGATCTTGAATGTCAAATGCTTATGTTGTTTGTTTTAATATGTCTGAGTTTTCTTGTTGAATTTTGCACCTCGGTTGAAATGAAGTCGAATGCTATATTAATTTTATGAACGTAGATCAATAGTACCTGACTACCCTCTAGAGGATTGTAGGAGTGTTTCAGCTGGCAGTGTTCAGCGAACGCATCTGAACTCCATCCGAATCTCGAAGGAGAGTCGCAAATGTTTCCTGAATTTTTCTTCTCACGATTCTCATCATTCGTATCGGAGCACCCGCTCGACTCCCAACAGTGCTATTGGAGCGCTGACTTGATTTCTCATCAAAAATGTGGCTGATGAATGTTTATTCTTGATTTCTTTGTGCCAAACCCAATCAAATAGCCATAGCAATGAAACTAAAGCTAGAATCAAGAGAATAAGAATGCATTTATGTTGATATAACCATAAAATACAAAGTATAAATAGAGCTCCATGGAATCATCATATAATTGAAGGGATGGAAGTAAGTTAAATACAAAATGGAAGGGAACTCACGTGGATTGGGCACATGAGACCTAGCAAGCTCTATTCCCAAGGCTCACATCACAAAAAGCTCTCTTATTTGCAGATGAGCCAAAAGATTCTCAAATTGATGTCTCTTGCCTACTTATAGACAATCCACTAACTTAACTAGACATAACTATCTTGAAAGATAGTTAGCCCTTGTTAAGTCTTTTAAATTTTACTTTGGGCTTTCCTTATTTAAGTACTTTGAAGGGCCTAAAGAGGAAATCGTTTTGTTCTTAAGGCTAATAGCTCCTTTTGGGCCTACAAAGCTTACATTGGATATTCTAATGCGTTGAGAAGCACTTATGTACTCAAAGTACATGATATTCTTGCACTAAAAACATGGCATATCTTTATTGGTTAATGATCATGAGATGTTTTGTCGTATGCTGTTGCAGCTAATCTAGAGGTACATCGGTTGGATGTGCAGACAATATCTGAATGGAGTTATTGAAGAAGACATTTACATGATACAACCCAAAGGCTACATGCTCAACGGTAAGGAAAATCATGTATGCAAACTCCAAAAGGCACTTCATGGCTTAAAGCAATCCGCAAGGGCTTGGTTTCAAAGGATAAACACCTTCCTTATCGGATAGGGTTTTAACCCGAGCACCGTTAATTTGAATGTACACTACAAGCCAATGCAGCATTCCTTTATCATCATCACTTTCTATGTTGACGACACATTGCTTTTCAACGATAGTGTCTAATAAAGCATGTTAAGAAGATGTTGTCCCTAGAATTCAACATGACAGGTCTGGGCGAAGCTCACTACTGTCTCAGAATTTAGATCTATAGAGATAGAAAACAAAGGGTGATTTATATCACCCAACAGAGGTACATTCTTAATGCACTCACCAGATATAATTCGATGAATTGCACATTGGCTCACTCACCGATGGATCCAGGCCTAAAATTATCAAGGGACCAATGTCCCTAGACAAAGGAAGAGAAAGAGCAAATGAGAGATTACCCATACCAATCTATCTTAGGTACTTTCATGTATGCAGTGGTCTGCACTAGACCTAGCATTGCTTTTGCAATAAGCTTCCTAAGCCGATACATGGCTATCTAGGCATTATCCCATTGGAAGTCTCTAATCATAGTCATGAAATATATTTGAGCTATGAAGGACCAATGCATCTACTACGGAGGAGTCGACAATGACAACAACAGGCTCTAAATACTCAATGGATATACATATGCGAGTTGGGCGGGAGATGTAGATACTCGTAAATCCACATCTGAATTTACAAGGCTTCCTCAACAATGGTCCTATTGCTTGGAACACTCGCAATCAGACCTCTATCGCTCTCTCATCCATAGAGTCAGCTACCAAAGAAGCAGTGTGGTTGAGAAATTTATTATCAGACATTCGTCTAGTACACGACAATCGTCTTATGTGATAATCAAGTGCCATTGACTTATCGACCAATCCTAGATTTCATTCTAGGAGTAAGCACATTGAAATTAAATATAATCATTATGTCAAGCGCAAGATTCTCGACAAAGAGGTCACTTCGGAGTACTGTCCAACACAATTCATGACTATTTCACTCTCTCTCCCTAAATCCAATCTTTTATCCAGATCCATTCAATTGTCAAACAATTGGTAAATCATCGAATTGTCAGACGCTCACAAACAATTGGCAAATCGTCGAATAGTCGAATGTAGTTTTGCAGCCTCTTACGGTTATCGAGGAATTACTCTTCTTATGACTATCGGTTGTCACGGGCCACTTACGACTTCTCACAAAGTTTCCCTACGAAGTCTTACGGGTACTTACCACTATCAGCTAGATATGACTACAACATTTGATGGCCTAGTACAAATCCAACCACTTGGTGTTCGGACATGTACTTCAACATGAAGACCTAGTACAACCACTTCTCGACCTGACAAGGCACTTCAAGCAAGTGCATTAAACTCTATCATGGTCAATCGTGCGCCGTCAGACAGTGACTGATTCAATTCCTCTAGTTCCCAGTGCAAACCTTGCATATATATATCTCATAAGCAGCAATCTTTTTGGTAATCGCCAATCTTCATTATTCATCAATAAGAGATTAATCCAAAGCGGGCTCCTTCCACCTTAGATTGTTCAAGACAGAGAGTCAATAAAAGAGACAAGTTCGAGCACGCGATTACTACCGCAATTGCATTGTGCTCGTTATTTAGCTGATTATGTACATGCTACATTCTGAACTCAATCTAATTGTCTCATTGTGTTCAGTTATCATGTCAGTTATGCTTCTCTGATTTACTGCTTTAAGCACCTTCATTTCTTAGCTCTCATATTGTCTTGTCTGAACATCTCAATGTTTTCGCAACACACGTTTTTACAACCAACGTTAATGAGTTTGTGTTTGTCTACGTAATCAATTGAATCAATTTTGACAATTTCAAGAGCGAGGATCAAGTAAAATCAGTTGCCACCTTTGTCACGATGCAATTGATTTGAATTTGATAGGCATAGTTTACACACTGAGGGGAAGGAGTCATTCATCATAGCCTGACAGTTTGAACATAATTTATTTTCCATTTAGCCTTCTATCATTCCCTTTGGACTCTACATTTATTTCCCCAATACCCAATAGTACTCGTATCATTTTAGCTTGCCTATCCTACTATTCCAAAGTTCTAATCTACTACTTTATAAATAACAATTGGAAATTTGCAAATAAAACTAGTGACACTCTTGAGACAAGTCTGTGATTGCATCTAGGAGAATGAGATTGTTGCTTTCTCTTGTATGTCCTCATTTGTGTTCTTATCCATGAAACTTTCAAAGGATTGCAAATAAAACTAGCAGCACTTTTGAGACAAGTCTGTGATTGCATCTAGAAGAATGACATTGTTGCTTCCCTACTTTTGTTCTCTTGTATGTTCTCATTTTTGTTCTAGAATGGAGTTGAACTCCCAACCTCTCTATTTAGTGGAAAATATTACTGGAGGACCATCTCTTTCCTATTGTGTACTATCAAAATGAACATATACACATAAACTTGCTATATAGGTCGATCTTGAAAGTAGGTACACTCTTTGATTGAACGATTAGATATATTGTCATAGTAGATGCACTATTTGGTTCAACATTCCCAAGCATCAAGTCCTTTTTGTCCACAAGTATGACAAATCAACTAAATGCCTTAGGATAATGGAACTAGAAGGATGAGCTTTTACCTTTCTTTAGTAGAGTTGTTTTTCTAGATGAGGTATCTTCATTACATAAACATGTCAAGGAAGAAGTCATTGCAATGGTGACTTCAAAACCTTGTCCTTTTGAGAGAATAAGACTTTCTACGTGTTCAATACTGTTAAGATGAGATGTCTTCTCCATATAGAGATATCAGGAAAGAGAGTGTCATAGTGGTGTCTTTGAAAGTGCTCTTAGAATGTCTCCTAGATCATTGAAAACAACACTTTTGGCTCTCCTCCTCTTTGAAATGAAAAATTGTGGAAGAAATGATTTCAAAGAATTGGTCATATATTTGAGCCATGCATTACCGAAGCTCGCTCCTACAACCATTCTAGAAGTGCTTGAAAATCTTAAAAGATAGTGGCCAAGTCATTTGCTTAGTACACTAAACCTTTGCACATGAAAAAAGAGCATATTTGTTGTATATTTCGTTGATAGATAAAAACTTGTCAATACTTTCCTCGTCCTTGTGCTTGCTTCCATAACATCCAAGAAATGTGGCCTTTAGTTTAAACCAACAACAAGGGTCCCTAAGCTAGTAGTTTGCCTTGCATGTTACCTCAACTGGATATAATTGCATGTTGGGATCTTTGTCCTCCTTTCCTTTAAGCACCTACAAGTTGATGCCTCAAGGCTGGATTTCAATGTACAAGGAAGAAGATGACTATCAAAAGTCTTTAATTTTGTTTGATTCATAGGTTTACCTATTGGGACGGAGGTAGTGACTATTCAAGTTGATGTCTCATAGATAGAAACTGATATTGATTGTGACTCGAGATTCATTACAGTCCGCCACATTAATTCAAAAGAAAAGACTTTCACCTAGAAAACCAAAACAGATCTTGACAATGGAACCAAAAAGATGTTAGGGAAAAAAATTATTCCCCAAACTGTATTGTGAAATCGTTGGTCAACCATCTCCACCATACTTCACCAATTACCAAGAACTAAGGGAAAATTCACATACATGTAATTTTGGCAATTCGAAACTATGACGCAGTTTGCATACCATTGCTTAATTCTGCACTGGCACATCTCATACAATATGCATAATGTATGATGGTCTTTCTTTTTCCGAAAATTTGTGACTATCCACCCTATCTGCACTAGAATGAATTAAAAAGGACATCCTTTAGCAGAAAAATCTAAGATGTGCCCATATTAGTATACCATCTTTCTGCAATCACAGGGCACATCAAAAGATGATTAGCTGGACGTTGATGCTCTTAATCGGGTACATGTTATTCATTACTATCTGACATCCTCACTACTCCTTTGAAGAACACGTAGTGGAATACCACTAAGGTTGAAATCTTCTTTAAGAGAAGAAGCAATGAACCGAAGCTCTGACTCGTCAATCCTGCCAGAACCAGTGACAAAAACGACAAACGTTGGAGGACGAGCTTTAACCTGTGTAATGTATCTAATTCTTGCTCCATGACCACGTTCAACTCCTGAAGGTCGCCTGCTCATGACCTGCCAAGATCCCAGAAGACCACATGTCTACATCATATAAGCTATTTGTGTGTAAGTCAATCAGTTGTATATCATAACTCTTGGGTATGCATTCCCAATCTAAGTGTAACTTGGATTTTTTGTCAATGCAAAACAAAACAAAACAAAATGGGATTCCCTGCGCATCTGTGAAGATCAGCAACCAGTTTAGAATGATCTTTAATGAGCAGAGTATGTGTTGTTCTGGCAGAACATGAACATCTACACTTCTTATGTCTGAAATCATTCTATTTTCAAATTTATTCATTCATGCTAATATACATTCCAAAAAAAAAATTCTACCTTCGCAAGCCAACGGTTGAGTTGTGCTGTTGGCAACCGAGTGCACCACTTCTCATAACTTTCAAAAACTCGATTCATGATTGCTGATCGGCCTCTTCCTTTCAAAGCAGACACAAAAACTAAAGGAACACCGTCCACCTGTCATGAATTGATCAGGCAAACAAAAAGTTAAGACTCAATTCATGATCATGAATCGTATAGGCATTAATCCTACCCTTCTGCAATGAGGCTACTTTTCACAAAAAATATGATCTCATTTTAACACCTTACATGGACAGAAGCCTGACAACATCCGATTGCAAGAAGGACAAATGAATATTTTTTTCATTTTGAAAAAAGGAAAACACTCCTCATTTGCAGAAAACAGAATTTCAGGAAATTGCATATTCACCAGTGATGCTAGTTCTAAGCATCAGCTAACATCATCAAGAGATATGTTGCACAAAACGTTGTTTGAACTAATTTTTTCTTAAGAAAGTATACTACAGCTCTTCTAGAAAAATCAGCTATGAATGTCAAGAAGTACTTGTCTCCCCCCTAAAGAAGGATTATCCATGGGTCCACGTAAATCACTATGTACAATTTCTAATAAATCTTTTGAAATATGAACATGATATGATCTAAATGGTGTTCTAGCATGTTTTTCTAAAATACAATTTTCACATTCATGATGACTCTTGCTGCTAGAATAGTCTAGATCATGAACTAATTTTTGATTAGACATGTGCATGATGCTTGAATATTGCGGTGCCCATTCTATAATGCAAATGTAGAGTTTATTTTTAGACGTTGCAGCACGTAATGCTTGAGAAGAAAAAGCAAAAGAATAACTAAGTTTGTAAAAATATCATAGGATTGGTATTATTGGAACCATTCTTTATGGTTGGTCATGTGCTGAGTTGCACTTGAATCAAGATATCAAAATTGATAATCTTGAATGTCTTCATGCTTTGTCATGAAGGCTGAATGATCCTCCTCATTGTCTGTTTCTTTTATGGCTTCTATAGTATTAACTTGTTGCTGATCAGCTTGCTTTTTCTTGTTATTGTTGAATTTCAAGATTCTACAATCTTGAATGTCATGGTTTGTTCTTCTATAATACTTGCATAAAATCTTTTTCTTTATTTGAATTCAGAGTTCTGTCAGTTCTGATTTTTATTCTCATGCTCTGCTAGTTTTTTCGTTTTTCCTTTGAGGCCTATCTTGATGAATAGTGCTAGATTTTTTTTATTTGTCAGAGACTGCTGAATTGTGATTCCTCCTTGTCTGTTGAATGTTCATGGAGTAGCATGATTATTACCTTGGAAAGAGTAATCTCTGCTTGTGTTGCTATAATCATTATCCAATTCTCGTAGTCTAGAGGTAGACTAGAGAGTAGAGTCATGACTACTACATCACTGTCTTGAACTAGCCCGAATTGCCCATGTGCACTACCTTCTTATATAGAGATGCCAAGGGCAAGTCAGAGTATTGGCCTTGGCAATGGTAGCTTGATCCACAAACTCGCAAGTACTTCTGAGAGATGTAGAAGAATGCCCTCGTGGGAAAAGATACACTAAATAACCTGTATATACAGAAAACTATATTGAAAAAGCAGGGTCTCTATACATATTAATCATTCTTAAGTGTGACCACAAATCAGGCTCATATACACAGATTTTGACGGCAAAAGTAAGATCCAAAAATCTCCTGCATCCAAGCATATGGATAACACCTACAAACTTTTGCATACATCCAGAAACATGTGAATTCCTTGAATCCAGGTCTTTTCAGAAGGCAACTGAAGAATCTAGTGCAACAGTTCATGAAGACACAAGAAAATGTAAACCTGGGGAAGTATTTTTTGTATTTCCTCCGATACAGCTCTAATTACTTGCTCACGTACGGCAGCACTGTCTTTCCCAGAGAGGAGGTCCATCTTATTTACAACCACCACCAGACCCCGGCCTTCCTGTGTCACCCAACGGGCCAGTGCTGCTTCTGAGTGACGCATGCTTGACTTTGCCTTTGATATCTGTCATACACCAAAGGACTAAGTCAAATCATGCAGTTGAACTAAGCTCTCTCTCTCTCTCTCTCTCTCTCTCTCTCTCTCTCTCTCTCTCTCACACACACACACACACACACACACACACACACACACACACACACGCATGGTGTTCTTTTTACGTGACTTATTTTTAGTATGAGATATGCTGCCACCTGGAAAGGTAAGGCCTCCCTAGTCAATATGGAGAGATTGTGTTCCCGAAGATATATCAAAGATGCTGACAGTAAATGTCCATTGATTAAAACATTGGTCACACCCATGGTGAGTTATGCGTACCCATGTCCATTGATTAAAACACTGGTCAACACCCATGGTGAGTTATGCGTACCCTACCATTTCTTAAAACCTATTTGCATCGCAATTTCCACCAAAAAGTCACTCAATGATACACAAACAAATATATTTAAGATTATAACCGACCAAATGGGTCTTTATATCTAGGTAGCTCTCAAAATTCTCACACAAAATGGCTTCAAACTCATTAATACCCTAATCTCTATTGCAACTTTCAAGTGACCACACCTTGTTAACGTAGCATTCTTTCAGCTTTCCATAATCATGCATCAAGGTAGAATAAAAGTGAGACCATGAAGCTACAAAAATAGCTGACAAGTTAGATGATATCACGTAGAAAAGGTGAACTCAAGGTAGAATATCAAAGATAGAGAAATGGCAATAACCTCTTCTGCATCAAGAACAAGGGCTACAATGTGAGCCCTCATAAGATTTCTACGAGCATGCATTGCACCAAGAGCAACAAGTCCTTCCACCTTTGATCGTTGCATCCAACCTGCCGTATCAACCTGTCAACATGACACCAAAGTCAAATCATGTGTAGAAAATAAACAGTGAACACATGCCTATTCTATGGGCTTAAGCTTGTCCTTTCATTTAATAATAGGTTTCTACAGAAGGACCCCCTCGCGTGGTCTAAGCGTTTAAGTATGGACAAGCTGAGGGATCAACGAAGGCTCATGTTGTCATCGGGCCAAGTTTATATAAAGAATTCCATACAACAAGGCTACTAGTTGATATTAAGTTTCTACTAGGTATAAGACATTTCATAAACCTAAGCTTTTATGAAAGATTGGACACTATACTTTCTAGCCAGGCTGTAACTTGTTAATATTTGGAAAAATTTCTGATAATTTAAGACTATTTGTGAGAGTGAAAGATGCCCCCGTGTTGTCATGAGTACACTCAAACAAGAGGTTCTTTTACACCATGTTATTTGTAGCCAAGTGCTAGAGATTGATACTATTGAATAATAAATAACAAAGAAAGTTGTGAGCTTTAGAGAATATGCTAAGCAGGCATTGCTATTGACTAACCATTTTAATGGGGTATGCAGAAAGTCAATAGATGGTCAATAATATTTGTGCAATAAATAGAGAAAGAAACTTTTCCATCATTTTGAAGTATTGAAACCGGAAGTTACCCCCACGTCAATGTAATAGCCCTGCTCCATGATGATTAATGTGTGAAGCTTGAAAGCATAAAGCTTCTAAAGACATTTCATATTCAACTTTTTCTTGTGGACAGTTGGATTCCATAACACTTGACCTGGAGAGTTGAAAGTGATTCATGATCTGAACCCGTGTATGAGTTTTTGAGATCTACTGTAGAATAATGATTCACTTATAGAGTGACTTAGATAAGATCAATCTTACACACCTATGTTTGACTAACTCACGGTCAGAAGTTCCAATTAGGGCCCAAAGATCATCTTGGTGAATACAAAATTTGTAAGAAATGATGTAACTAGAGATTGACCTTCCAATACAAGAAATTGGTGTGTCCAACATTAAGATTATGTGGCACCATACATATTGTTGGGCACCCAAAGAAGATATGACTTTAAAATGGCCATAAATGAGGTCATAAATGGAGACAAACTTCTCCAATAGGACTCAACTAGCTACAGCCTAACCCATTGAGAGAGATTTAATTGTTAAATCTCAAACTTGGAGATTATGAAGTTGAATCTCTAGAGATTGGATGGTGAGCCTAGCATCTTAGAGATACATACCCTCTCAGGGTGGAAGATTGTTATAAACTCAATCATAGATATTGGTATCAAATGAAGCATAAGCATTCTCCAACTAAGAAAATAGCATGAATCTCAATGGCTACCGATAGCTCAAGCAGATCTCCAGCTAAGATCTCCAATAACTCCTCTACAAGAAGCTCAAGACTCCAAATCATCAAAATTGAAAAATGAATAGCCTTGGTGGCTATTAATAATGAGCAAAATCTTCCTCCCTTCAATTTAGTTGGAGGGAAATGTGAAATTCAAAAATTAGGGCCCAACTTAGGAACCATGTATAATGGGGTTCCTTCCCGGGATTGTCAAATGTAATAAAAAATGCATATCCACTACTAATGGTCAAAAATAGAGACATGTGGACTAAGTGTGTCCATAACACTCCCCCCTTTCAAAACATTGCCCTCAATGTGGGTTGTGCTTTTACTTACTAAAGCTACTTTTGTACCGTTGTTTATCGTTTTCTTTCCTTGGTTATAATTTCGTGCTCGTGCTGTCAATCCAAGAGCCAAATCCCCTATAGCCGCAAAGGCCTGCTTTTAGTATCATAAAGCTTATGCAATATTTGAGCATGGAGAATCACGTTTTTGGTGCTAATAAGACCATATCAATAAGTAATCAAAATCGGATGTCAACGAGCGACTGAGATATCATCATCAACAACACTTGGAGTATCAATAGCAAGAGCATCAAAATCATCAATAGCAAGTACATCAACAAGATCAAGAGGTACATCAACAACAGAAAGATCGGAAAGTAGCAACAAGATCAAGAGGTCCATCAACAACAGAAAGATTGGAAATAACTACATCGACAATAGGAGGATCTTGCACAAGAGCGTGAAAAGTGCAAAAACATCAAAAGACTCCAAGTAGCTTCATCAATAGGTCGACCATCCCACTGGAATAGGAATTGGACAAGGCAATGACAACGACAGAGAACAACCCAAACTTGCAATATAGCATTAGGCAAAAAGGAAATAGATCATAATCTGAAGGATCGCAAGGTTCTCCAAAAAAGAGAAGAGCAAAGTAGACTGACGAGAAAGATATCACAAGCACGAGTAGTGTGAGGAGTATGTAAATGATATGTGACAGGACGAAGCTTTTCTAAAATCTGAAAAGGGCCATAGTAATGTCCAAATAACTTCTAAATAAGAGAGCAACCCTAAACAAACTTATGGCAGGCAAAAGAAAGACATAGATAAATGGAGTGACCCTCAAAACTCTAGAAACGACCTATGATGATCAGCGAAAAAACTTGTACTCATGATGAACTTGGGCCAAATGATGTTGTGCCCAATAAAACTGCTGAACATCTTGTGGCTAGCAAGAAACAAGACACACCTGTGCTAATACTCAAAAAGCATCCTCCAACTAAGAAATCAGTTGAATAAATGATTGCCGATAGCTCGAGAAGATTTTCAGCTAAGTCCTCCAAAAATGTGTAACTCCTCTACAAGAAGTTCAAGACTAAATCATCAAAACCACAAAAAAGAATAGCCTTAGTGGATATTTATCCTAAGCAAAAGCTACCTCCCTTAAATATAGTAGGAAGGAAATATGAAATTCAAAAATTAGGGCCCAAATTAGGAACCATGTAAAATGGCATTCCGGGACTTTGTCAATGTAATAAAAAATAATTGTCCACTAATAATGGTCAGAAATAGAGAAGTGTGGACTATGTGTGTCCATAACATAGATGGACTTACCACATGTGCAGAAGATGCTTTTAAAAGACATGTATATGGAGAGTTTCAACAAAGAACCTATTTGTACAAATATGTCATGGAAGTTCCAACTCCATCTATTTCATGATCATGTGCTCTGGCTAAGATAGATTGGTCTCTATTGTAGCAAGTACAAAGTAAAATTGTTGTTGGTGGTATGGGACACTAGTAGCTTCTAACTCTCAATTGTAGCACCGCCAACATAAAATAATAATAATTCTATGGAACGGATCCAATCTACAATTGTGTGTGTAACATGAATCTAGATCCAAAATCTTAAGAAAAGAAGATCAAAACAATACAATATTGAGTATTGTTCACAAAGGTTCATCTCCTAGACCTTTACAATTCAAGGGGGTGAGAATGTTATGCCCCCAATGGACATAATTAGACTAGCATTGGGTTATGGGTCAAAGTCCATGCTAGCATGGATGAGACAGTTCGAGTGCCATTGTGTGTAAGTGCCCTTAAAGTCAATCAATGGCTCCAGGCAATATCAGCATGCCAAGCCTTCAGAGAGGATCCATTCTTGCAGAAGCACTTTCAAAAGAATTGCGAGAGTTGATGCAAGTTATGAGCTGCATGGAGTTGTGCTTAGAGATGGCTAAGGGCTCGGGTGTCTTTCTTGCTTGATTGCAAGTTGTCCTAAGCTCAGAGGAAGCTCTTGCTTGGGTGGGGAGCTTATGGTTGGGTGTAAGTCTACTGAGCAACCTCTATGGTGTTTTGGACCACCCATGTTGGTTTGCGGTGATGGCACACATGAAGGTGCTTGGTAAGGAGGGGACATAAAAAACATATCGAACCTTGACTACAATATATGATAAGAATCAATTTGTTACATGTGGGTGGTCAATGCGTAACTTTATGTGGTTGTTGATGCTGGGTCAACAGTTTTATATCACACATTCTCTTTTGACAATTTTACGTTTCCAACATAATTTTTAAACAGTAATCCCAGTTTACCTCAACATCTTAAAGGCTGGAGCTATAATATTCAGTAAATTTTTAACTATGAATCACATCAGAAGAGTTATACACTGGTCGTTTGATAGGCTAATTGCCTAACTCAAGCTAAACATGAAAGCTCAGAGTGGTCAATCACACTTAGAACGAAGGGTGATTTTAAAATTTGCTTTACAGATGGTCGAAGCCCCAACAAAACAAAAAAATGGTTTAATCCCCTCTTCATAAGTTTACCAGATATACTTGTTTTCCTTTATAGTCAAAACCAACTCGAACAGCATCTCGGGTTAAGCCCGGCTCTGGACCTGTTAAGACTCTCTCTTCTCGAAGTAACGCATTCAACAGAGTTGATTTTCCCACATTTGGCCGGCCCGCAATTGCTAGCTGCAATGGGATTGTCATAGAATCCATTACAGAAGATTCGCTATCTGCATCCTGAAACTGTAATTCTGACCATCCATAAAATCATAAGCCAAAGTCACGTTGCTATCAAACTTGAGCAAAAGTAGAATGTCAGAATGCTTCAAATTTTGCAAGTAAACTGAAATGCTTCCCAATAACAGCTAACATAAGGCTCAAAGTATTCAGTTGTTTGTATGCACTGGTGGAACTCATGTTTAGAGAATGACAGTACTATCCAAACAACAAATCAAGGGAACAGGTGAATCAAGTACGTTATGGTCTAAACAAAGGTATGAAATGAGCAATTCAAGATAAAGATACCTGAAGTGCTCAAGCACAGTGTTTGCAATGATTGCTAGGCAACTGTCTAGCAAATCTTGTAAAGAAACACTGATAATTTGACCTCTAAGAGGTAAACATTGTTGTTTGCAAATGCAGAAACAATCCAACTCATATACGCTAAAGAAACTGAATGCCCTGCATTGTAAATGCACCTACATAAAGATAGCTTTGAAAGTAACACACATAGATAAACTGAATTGGAAAAGTTTAGCCAAAAGTTTGTGCTGGACATGAGTTTTATTTGAGGCATTCCAAATAGCATCAAATAGCATTCAGATGCCCTTTACAGCAGGTACAAGCAAGCAAATATTTTCAGATAAGGCATCTGGATCTTAAGAGAGTTTCTGTTGAGGTTAGCCGAATAGCGAAATGCTTCTTGGCAAGCCCGGACAGTTTTCAGTTTTGGAATATGTCTACAAACGTCAACCCACAATTAACAGTTCACTTAAGAGACAGATATCTTTGTCAGTAGTGTTGAGGATATTTATATCTGCATTGTCACATTCATCTCACAAGTTCGATCTCCAGCCATCTCTCTTTCTTCTTCTACCTCACCTACACTTGAGAAGATGACCCTTTATTCAATGTCTTCATGTGTCATTCAATGACCTATCGCATCATTACCTTGGCTTTAGCTTTGATTCTTTGTTACTATTCCCATTTTTACTTCTTCATTACCCATGTCTACCATTTTTTATCATTCATTCCATTGTTGCAGATATGATCTTCGCATTCATATTGACAAAATCATGATTTTAACTATGAGATCTCACTGGGGTAGGTATCAGCAATAAATTATCTATTCCAATTTCGTAATTAGCAATGTTAATAATTGATTCCACTGGAGTCGGGAGGGACAGAGAGAGAGAGAGAGAGAGAGAGAGAAAGGAATCCAGTGGGAGATGGCAGGGCTATCCAGAGAGAGAGAGAGGGAGCGTTTGTTGTCTGAGGAAAGTTCAGTGCTACACTTTCCAGACTCCAATGTGATACAACCATTCCAAAGATGATAGTGGGCTACTGGGAGACGGCGTATTGCAACTAGGGTTTAAGGTTTAGGGTCCAGTGACGAAGTTGTAGCATAAGTAATTAGTAAGTTGTTGAAGTTCATCTGGGGAGAAATCGATCTCATCCTATAAGACATGGCAGTGTGTAGGTTTAGGGTTTAGGATTTGGAGCATAAGTAATTAGTAAGTTGTTGAAGTTCATCCGGGGAGAAACCGATCTCATCCTATAAGACATAGTAGTGTGTAGGTTTAGGGTTTAGGCTTAGAGAGGCAGGATAGTAAACATCATTGAAAAAATTTATCCAGGAAAATAACTCTGTATCCAGCACCTTTCTAAAAGCTCTTCATCATCCTTGAACACAGTACGTTGGGTCTCAACATATTTCTCAACTTCAAGCCATTCTTCTTAGTCTAGCTCCGCTTTTTCTTGGTACTCCAAGACCTTCACTTCCTAGGCAGGAAAATCCACCGATTGGAAATCAGTGGATGTTGTCTCTGAAATCACCCTAAAAATGTTTGACCTGGATTTGAAGGAGCAATTAATGACTTTCCAGATAAAATTTGCAGAGTCTGTGTTGTTGTAATGAGCAGATCTTTCACTAATCAGAATGAAAAAAAGCTCACTTGTGTATGTACCTTTTTCATGGAGAAGTAGAACTGCAATTCTCAAGAAAGCTTCAGAAGCAGAACATTTTTGCTTGCATGTTCTTATGTTCTGGAAGTGGAGTCACAACTGGAGGCAGAAAATGTGAATTTGGTTGACCTGCACCTTGGATAACGAACTGTGCAAAATGACAATCCCCTAAACCTAAACCTTGGATAACGGTCCTTGGACAAAGGAGGCTTTGTTAGCTAGGATAAAGGAGAAGTTCTAGAAAACTTGCCTGGTATTTGTGACTTCACAATTTTTTTGAAACTTATGCCCGTAAAGCATAAGGCACTTGGATTACCTAAGAAGAAGTGTACAAATAACAGAATGAAGCTAGAGGCCTCATTGACAGGGATATGTATTGATCCCAGTCTGTCCTTAGATTGGTTTGTCGTCTAAGTAAAGTGAATTTGGAGGATTCCTGCTGTGGCACAACATGCAATTTCCCAAGCATTCAGAATTGGTCAAAAGCACAAGGACCTTATTTGCAATCCGATCATCCCATTCTGTTCTGCTTCTGCCCTGATACGGTTTGGTACCTAGGGCAGAACGTATTGCCAATGAAGTAAACTATGGTTGGGAAGATTGAATGTATGTTACACAATTAAATTTATGCCGATAAAGTAGTGAATCTTGTTTCAGTTATGGACTCGGCTCATTACATTCGTCGCGTCCATTTACATTTACTTTACTTTATGCATAAGCAGGCCTTGGGCCCTTTTTTATTCATTAGTGACACTTAGACTATATGGTTGGCCTTTGGCCTTATTATTCATTATTAGGCCATTTGGACATATTACTGGAGAGTGGGGGCCTTCTTGGAGGGCGCACTATTTTCCCTCCCAGTTGGGCCCTAGCCACCGGAACCTTCCTTCTAGGGCTTCCTCTTGGCTATAAGTAGGGAAACTGTGTCATTTGTTATTCAGTTGATGATATTGATCTCTCTCTTTAGTCTCCTTAATCTCTCTCTTTCCTGCTTTCTAGGGTTAAGTCTTGCTTATGTGCTGCTTTCATAGCTTAAGTCTTGCTTATGTGATGCTTTCATAGCTTAGCTTTAGATCAGCTGTGGCTCTATTCGTAACTTGGTATCAGAGCACTTTCCTGATTGCTGAATTTGAGATTTGATTTTCTGATTGGGTACCCATTTTCCTTGCTGATTTTTCTCTTCTTGCTGAGGGCTTTCGTCTCTTTGCTTCAGCAACATTCAGCACAGTTTGGAGGAGGACCAGCTCCCATCATTTTCCTTGGCGGAGCTTTAGCAGATAGTTAGCGGAAGTACTTCCGCTAAATTTGGCGGCCGAGATTTTTTTTTTATTTTTATTTTTTTGGGCAGATTATTTCCCTCTATCACCCATTTCCAACTTGTTTGCAGGCTCTCCAGCGCCCAATTGCCTCATCTCTTTCGTCCGTTCCTCCTTCCATTTTCAGCCCTCTTTTCACTTTTGTTTGTAGGCTGTCCAGCCGCTTCATACTTGTCACTTTCGTCCGTTTTTGTCTCCGTTTGCAGCCATTTTTCACAACTTGTTTGCAGGCTGTCCATCGCCCATCCTCAACCAAATTTCACGAAATTCCGACTCCGTTTGATACTCCAATTTGTCACTTGCCTCCTGGCTGTCCAGCGCATTTTTACAGCCTTCATTTTCACTTTTTTTCATTTGCTGATTGCTGTCCTTTCTTAGTTGTCATAATAGTGGTTTTAATAGACTAATTTGGGGTGACGACAAGAGTCCGCTCCCTCAAGTTTTCGCCTATTCCTTCCACTATCATTATGGCACATTCACCTACCCCAAGTGAGACTACTCAAAAAACCTTATCCGATCGGTTTCGTAGCATGGATGATACCCTTTCTGGCCTCGTTCTTTGCTTCGATACCGTTATGACCGGCTTTGCTACTATGCAGTCACGGATTGATTCTTTACAGCCTCATGGTCTTGGTAAAGCTCCTGTTTTTCCTTCATTTGGGACTCCCCCTCCATTTGGATTTCCATCTTCCTTTGCTAGTCAGCCTGGTGGTGGACCTTTCATTCCACCTAACCCATCTCCTGGTTTCTTTTCACGTCCCCCACTTCCTGAGCCACACTTTGCTCGAGACTTTCGTGATAGGGTACAGCTTGCTACCTATTCCGGTTCCTCTGACGGGAACTTATTAGAGAATTGGTTTGCTAAGCTTGACACATATTTTCAGATCTACCCTAAGACTGATCCTCAGAAGATCCAGTTGGCTGCTTTACATTTAGATGGACGCGCCGCCACGTGGTGGCGAGTTTATAGAGCTGATCCTGATCGGGAAGGGCTCCATTTATGGCATACTTTTCGCCATGACCTCCGTCATACTATGATTGACCCTCAATGGCTCGACCGCCAACGTGATACATTCCGTAGTCTCACTCAAACCAGTGATCTTGCTTCTTATACAGATCAGTTTATGGAGCTTTCTTATCTTTTCACAGATCTATAGCCCACTGAGCTTATTTTTCGTTACATTGTTGGGCTTCGTGGTGCTTTACGTTATGATGTTTCTTCCTTCCGTCCTCCCACACTTGTTGAGGCGATGTCTCTTGCCAGTACTTTACAGCATAAGTACTCTGACACTCTTCCTTCCCGCTTCTCCCGACCCCATCCTTCTGCTTCATCTTTTCCCGCTGCGTCCACCCCTACACCTGCCCCTTCTGTTCCAGCTCTCTCCATTGTCCCTTCGTCTCCTCGTCCTCCGACTCCTCGACTTGCTTTTGTCCAACGTTACACGTCTGCAGAGTTCGCTGACCTTCAGCAGCAGCGTCTTTGCTTTCGTTGTAAGAGTCCTGACCATTTTGCCCATGATTGTCGTCAGCCTCTCCCTACTACTACTGCTGTTTTTTACCATGAGGACACTACTCCAGATGATTCCGATATCTACATTCATATTTTTGATGAGCCTGACCTATCCTCTGAGCCTTCCACTAATTTACTTCCTGCTATTTGCCATGCTCAGCTTGCCTATGCTACTTGGACAGGGCGTTCTGGTCTTTGCTCCATTCGGTTACGTGTACATATTACAGGTCGTGAGTATATTGCTTTAGTTGATACTGGCAGCACTCATTCTTTTATTAGCAGTTATATCACTAGTCGGATACGTGCTTCACCTGTTCCTGCTTCACAGCCTCTCACAGTTGAGGTTGCCAGTTCCCATTCTTTTCCTAGTTCTCAAATGTTTCAGCGTTTACCATACCGCATTGGAGATTTTTCTGGACAGGTAGATCTTTACATTATTCCTATGGAGCGTTATGATCTTATCCTTGGTGCTAATTGGTTTGCATCTCTTGGAGCAGTTACACTGGACTTGACACAGCAAACATTGACATTTGTACTTGATGCAGTTACACACTCACTTGTTGGCATTGATTCTCAAGGAGACTTCCAGTTGGTTACCGGGAAGCAGTTTATGCGTAGCCTGCCAAAGGCTGATGATGCAGCTCTTCTTTCCATTCAGAGTACATCAGTTGTTGCTTCACTTTCACCATCTGTGGGTCCTCTTCCTCAGGTTGATGCTGCTTCGGATTTACAGGTTGTTGTTGTGTGCCTTGCGCCTATATGCCTTGATACAAATATCGTATTCAGTGGTCATTCTTGGTTTCATTGATATTGAGACCGTATACCTTGGTGGTATTCCTACTATTGCTTTTGCGCATACTTCAGATTGCCCTCCTGGTTCGGTGGTTGGTGCAGTATCTTCTCCATTGGTCTCTATATCTCCATCTCTTGAGTCTGTTATGGCCGATGTTCTTGCTGATTTCTATGGGGTTCTTCATGGGTCCACGTTTGATGGTTCCCTTGCTATTGGTGATCAGGTTGTATCTTCTTTCGCTTTACTCCATGGATCTCTGCTTGAGGTTTGTGATCTGCCTCATGATATTTCTACGGTTCCTGACATGATTCATGCGCCTTTGGCCCTTACTGTTACACATTTTTCATCAGAGGATATTTGCCAGATGGTCACTATTACTTATCTAGGGTATTTATATGCTAGGATCTTTCTAGATGAGTACACGGACATCCTTCCGTCTCCTGGTGTTTCTACATATAGATTTGTTGCAGTCCATGCCGATGCTATGGATATATGGCATTCCTGGTTATTACATATAGCTTGGTTTTCATTTGGACCTGTTGATTGGTGCTGGTTCTCCGATGCTGAGTTTCCTACTGCTCCAGAGTTATTTCCATTTTTACCTGCTGCTATATTACAGGTTCGTCTATACCATAGTCGACGTCGTCGGCAGATTCAGTTTTTGGTCCAGTGGGATGGCCGTCCTATTGAGGAGGCCACATGGGAGCCTATTGATGTCTTTTATCATACACCATCACTTGCGGATCAGGCTCGTGCTCTTGCTGCACTTGTTGATTCCTCTACATCAGATGTTGTTCTAGCTGTTGATGCACTAGGGCTTGCTGCTACTTGATCCAGTTTCTTTTCGACAGTTGGGTCTTTTCCTTTTGTGCCAGGGAGAGTTATGGACTCGGCTCATTACATTCGCCGCGTCCATTTACATTTACTTTACTTTATGCATAAGCAGGCCTTGGGCCCTTTTTTATTCATTAGTGACACTTAGACTATATGGTTGGCCTTTGGCCTTATTATTCATTATTAGGCCATTTGGACATATTACTGGAGAGTGGGGGCCTTCTTGGAGGGCGCACTATTTTCCCTCCCAGTTGGGCCCTAGCCACCGGAACCTTCCTTTTAGGGCTTCCTCTTGGCTATAAGTAGGGAAACTGTGTCAAATGTTATTCAGCTGATGATATTGATCTCTCTCTTTAGTCTCCTTAATCTCTCTCTTTCCTGCTTTCTAGGGTTAAGTCTTGCTTATGTGCTGCTTTCATAGCTTAATCTTGCTTATGTGATGCTTTCATAGCTTAGCTTTAGATCAGCTGTGGCTCTATTCGTAACTGTTTCGAACATGGATAACAACTGATGCTCAACTATGACACCTGTCTTCCCCACTGTACTAACTCGTGCGGTTTTGTGTTGTAGGATGGTGGCAGGTAACAGCTGAGTATCCTAAAACTTGCTTCGCTTTATGGTACCTTGTAATGTAAGACTTTATACAACTTTGCTTTTATGCTTTAAAATAAAAGAGTTCAAAGGGTTTGGTCTTGACTTGTCAAGAGAGACTATGTGAAATCTCTCTCTCTCTCTCTCTCTCTCTCTCTCTCTCTCTCTCTCTCTCTCTCTCTCTACTACACATGCACATGCACATGCACGCTCATAGACGACGCCAGCAGGCTCCAGTGCTTTCTCATGTTGCGGCTCGCATTACATCTTTCTACAGCAGCAGCAGCAACATCAGCACAGTCTTGACATCTTGACACGGATACATATGACTATTATGCACACGCGCTCTTGCTTACGTGTCTATTTAGTTTGTACTAGATGTTTTCTTTATTACAGCTTTGGAGACGTTTTACACGCTCCCATGGTTACCACATACTTGACATGTACTTCATCAGTCTTATATGCCTTTTGGCATGGAAAGGACATTAATAAAGCTTTCTTTCTTTCTTCTTCTTTCTCTCTTATTTCATGGATGGTTGTGTATACTCTTCTTTTTATCGAGACGCATGATAGTCAACAAAAGGTATTGCCATATTTTCAAAATTTAAAATAGGACTCTTTATTTCGGCCAAAGACTAGATTTGTCGAAGGTAGAAGATCAGGAAGAATAGCATGTCTATACAAGGATTCATTGCAGTCCATCAATGAGGTGATTAGACATGACGAGGTAGGCACGCTAGCTTTGGATTCGGTTACTTTGTAGATATATTGGGTTGGACAATGGTACTTGTTATTTTTCTCCTAGTACAAGCTCTCCTTATGCAATTTGTTCCATGATGTTCTCCTTTACCATGAGCGTGATCATGTGCTTCTCATGGGGGATTTTAATGCCAAGACGGCCCCTAGACAGGTCAAATTTCGAACTATTGTAGCAAATCCCTTGAGGATACATGCATTACACGATGCCAACATTGGTATTACCATGCTATTAGCTGACACTAGGGGACTAATCACTATCTATGGTGAGCATTTTCTTCAACTGAGGCAGGTACACAAGCTAGCCATTCTTAATCACCTGGTAAGATGGCTACATTCAAGTGACTATATATGCCACCCTCATAGTGGTGGCCACAATGTCGTGGATTATTTTCTATGGTCACTATCTCTCATACCATTCATATCCGACGTTATTGTTTCCCCTACCACCTTATCAGATCACTCCTTTCTCTCCTTACACCTTGGTACCATGACATTCCACTCCTCACACCATGACACGAGTGCCCAGATACACCTTTAGCCATGAGTATATAGCTATACCAGGACTCCCTCTCCTCCCTACTCCAATACTTGCTAGACAATAGCCCACTTCAGTCCCAAGCCACTTTTCTCACCGCTACACTCCATACACCTCCTCTCGCCTTTCCGTCTACACATCTTTAACATTCCTCCACAAACATTCCCATCATCCACACCAACCCGTGCATGATGAGGCATGTAAACAACTTTACTTACAGGTTAAACATGCTCAGATTCATACCCCCCATCTTCTACATAACCTTAGACATCTATGTAGTCGTACTTATTGCTTGAAAAAGGGAACATGCGAAAGTAATGATGGGAAGGGACTGATAGTTCCTTTTAGCTACTTTGGGACATTTTTGGAGAGAGTGCATCCACCCTCGTTGTTGAGTGATCTACATTGTTGGACCAAATATATGACACTCTACACTATCCCTACTAATGCCTCCATTGTTATATTCCCTCATCCCTCCAGTTTCTCTTTCTTCACAGCAAACATGGTTTCCATGATCATTGAGAATGCAAGAACCTATCTCTTCCTATTGTCGATCCTATCTAAAAAAATCCTATCTTGGCTTTTGATGAATCTATTACAGTTCTCACCTTATCTTCATTTGACTATTTTCAGATCTTCCATGATAATATACATAAAATCTAAGAACTCATTGATCACCAGAGCATGTTTGCTGATCACCATAAATCATTTGAATCCTACCACACAACTTTCGAATAGGTGATCACAACTAAACATTACAAAAACGTCTATCGAAGGGCAGACGCCACAATCAAGGAGGATAACATATATTTGAAGGAAGACAATATTCATTTACATTCAGAACAAGTTATAAACAATGGAGTTTCATCAAAGTAAAGAACATGTACCCATTCAAACGGTCTCCGTAATTGAAGCGTTAGACCAGGAATTGGTTCAGCATAAGGAAGCTACTAAAACATGGGCTTCGCTCTTTACTCAGGATTACAGTAAAGGTAAATCAAGTGCTCCAATTTCATTTATTGCAGCTATGATTATTGAGAGTCGATTACGTAAACAAAAAGCCTTAAATGTTCATGTGAGAGGCATTCCAATGTCATGGGATGTCTTTGAGGATGCCAAGATATTTTAAGAGGATAATCTCCAACATCATAGTAAAGGGGTTGAGAAAGCTTGTCGTACCAAGATTGAAGAAAGATCCAAATACGTTGGTTATATGCTTCACATCTGCAGATTCTCGATGGGAAGCATTGCGTCAGCAATCAAAATTACGGGCTACAAATATCTATTTGTATGAAGACCTAGCTTTTGTCCAAGTGAGGAACACAAGAATGCTCAACAAGAAGCCAAAGTTACAGGAAAAAGGCCCACTTATAAAGATGGCATTATCAGATTTGTTGAGAGATCTTCATAGAATTGAGTTAGAGTTGGTTCAAAGTTCGAGTACGAGTTTTGAAGAGTTGTCTAATATTGTCTTTTAAACGTGCTATCTGCGCTACGTTGATACTATGTTTATTCTCTTCTTAGATAAAAGTTGGAGGTAGTTTTTATTAGTTGTCTTGTTTTCGAGACATTTGATATGCTCCATTGATTCAACATACTTGAAATGTACTTTCCTGGTATTATATGCCTTCTGGCATGAAAAGACATTAATGTCTCTCTCTCTTTCTCTTTTTCTCTCTCAAGTGTGCAGGTCATATGAGGCCCTAATCAGGCCCCTTAAATTTAAAAAAAAACAGATTTATTTAGGACGCTGCTCCACAACGTCTAAGCTTACCACATGTACATCCCAGAATCATGGGCCTCACATAGAAGCACATTAAATAGGAGCGATAACGCAAAAGATAATATAACTAGTAGACAAACACTTGCCAATCGTACATTGTCTATACTTGAGAACGTTAAAGACTGGGAGCATTTTTAATCTGCTGCAACCATGAATCACCAACTTTTAAAGTACCTGCTTCCTGATCAGTGACGTGAATCTCAGCCTTTCCTAGCAGTCGCTGGAGGCAATCAAACAAATCAGTCATTCCTTCACCAGTTTCAGCAGAAACTGCTACCGGCTCCCCAAATCCTAAACTATGCGCTTCGCCCATGACTGCCAGAAGTTTGCCACTAGGGTCACTGTGTATGCCTTCTGCCTTGTTCAGCACTAAGACTGTGTGCAATGATTTTGCATACCTTCGAAGCCATTTTCCAACATCCGCATCAAGTGGCTGCATACCAGCTCTGCGGTACATAGAGATCAGGGATCAGGTTCACACTTCTTAAAAAAGAATGTGACTACAACTTCTCGGACATTCATTAAAGAAATTTCTACGTCAAAGAGGTACAAGAAAGTAAACAGCTACATATTGTGTAGAGTTTAGGAATAGTTACAAAGACTAGATTATGACACTGCAGAGGAACTAAATATACAGCCAGAATTAAGAGCAGATGCGCACCCAAAAAAAGTACCTCGCATCGACTAAGAAAAGTACTGTATGACATTTTTGGAAAACAGCTGCTGTAAGTCCTGCTGTTCTTGATAAGATACTATTGGGCTCCGCTGTTGTTTCCAAGCCTGCGGTATCCAAAATTCTAAATCTCAAATCCCCTAGTTTAGCTGTACCTTCTCGAATATCACGTGTCATGTGGCCATCTGGTGTATTGTACACCAAGGCTTCACGTCTGCGTGTTAACCTGTGAAGTCAAATGCATATGAACTAGGTCATTCCATGTCATAAAAGCTCGATGGTACAGCATGCAGGAACCTGAGTCTAAAATCAAGTCAAAGAGATTAGTTGGTAGAATTCTGATTAAAGGGTGCTGCAATTGGGACGAATAGCAAAAGTCTCAGATTGCCCAACTGATCTCGGGTTTCTGGCAGAGTTCAGACATTATTCAAATAGAGTGTGAGTATTAAAGAGTGCTCTACACAACTATTAGGAAGTGTTCCTCATTGAGAAACACCAAAGAATCCAGTTTTTCTGGGGAATGTTTTAACACATTAACATCACCTTTTGAGAGTTATAGATCACCAGAAACTAGCTGTGGTGTAATGCGAAAGACCAACAGCTGTGGGGAGAAATTGAGTGACACAATGAGGGAGAGAAGATATACCAGGCAATAAGTTCAGTAAAAGAGAGAATCTGGCATTGACAGTAATTATTCAAGCTTACTGTTTTTGGTTGTACTATTTCTAGAATCTTGCTTCCTTCCATGCTTAGACATTCCACCTCAGCAAGCAAACACTTTAAAAAACACGGTTCCAATGTGTTTCCAACTCAAAACAATGTGAACTTGAGGAAATGAGTTTGCACAAGCGAATGACAGAAAAAAAAGAAAGAGTGAACATAATGGTCCAGGACAACTGGGAATCCGTGCAATGTGAGAAATAAGGTTTATTACCTGAGTGTACTCTTCACTATTATGCAAATAAACGTGGAGAATGTGAATATTATCATTCCTACCTTGAACTTATTCTTCTGATTTTCCCCCAACAATTTAACATGTTTAGACTGGGTGGAAACTCCATCATATAACGAAACATTCTTGCCTATATTATGCGGCTATGGACAATGCAAATACTCTAGAGTGATCACTTATTGTCCAGTGATAAGATGAAACATTCTTGCTTTAGTTATGTAGCTATGGGAAAAGGACAATGCAAATACCCTTATATGAATATCCCTCTTCACTGGTAAAGCCAACATTCTAAGATTCATAGTTTCTTCGAATCACAATGCGTTCAAAGAATCGCCGTATCGAAACAACCTGATTCAGACAGACCGTTCAAATAAGTTTTTCTTTTCTAAAAAGGGGAAAAAAAACAGTTTCGAATCGGGACTGTTTTCTGCCTAAATGTAAGTGTGTTCCACTCAAGCTTCGTGAACTTCAAAAGGCAGACCCTAACCAAGCATAAAAATATATACATTTTGACTAGAATAAGATTTATGTTTTGTGCAGGGTCCAATTGAGAGAGAGAGAGAGAGAGAGAGAGAGAGAATTAGAATTATTATTATTAACGTCTTTTGGTACCCAAAGGTACATAAGACAAAAGAGAGTACAAAAGGTGAGGAGCATTGTCCGCATACGGACTTATTTACTAGTAAAAAAGAGAAGAACACAAGAAACTAGCATGTCTATCTCGCTATCTCTAAGAAGAAGAAGTATCCAAGCTTGACCACCAGCTTGCAAGGGTACAATGCACGAGCTTAACCACCTGCTCTGTGGAGGAGACTAGCTACGAGTAAGCTGAAAATAATGAGTGATAGTAGTAGTGGAGCGTGCTGAAGACTGGCGAGAAGCCCGTGAAGATCTAGTGATCCTGGATCCAGCAGAAGTATGTGAGACTCTCTGTGTCTTCGATCTCCGAGTGGGGACTTCAAAATCCAAAACGCAAATGTCCTCTCTGTCTCGCTTCTGGAAAAATTGGGTAATATGAGCCTGGCTGTGATCCATATCTGTGGTAGGTAGAAGTGAAGCTCGTAAAGTAAACATCTCTCTCAATAGAAGACCTACACATCTGGAGTCTGGATACTCGAGGAACGATCGCAACGTGAGAGGGGTATCTCTGTATAAACAATGGTAACGCCCCCTGATCTCATAATATACTGGACAACGAAAGATGAAATGGAACTCATCCTCCATCTCGTGAAGAGAACAAAGCTGACATATCCTTTGCAATCTGGGAGTGTCCGTGTATCTACCTGTTACGAGCTCGTAACCAGTGCCGAACCCTAGAGAACACAGATAGGTCAGATACCACATTCAGGGTCGTGTCCAGCGTACATGACCAACAGGGCAAGACAGTGTGAGTAGTGTGCCCCAGCACGGTCCATAGCCATGGCGGGCCTAACACAGCCTAGGGACCCTGTCAGCAGGATAGGGCCCCCAGTTGGGTCCCGACGTGCAGTCGGCCACGTCAGTGCCACGTGGCCGACACTTGGCAGTAGCATGCTAACAATCCTCACACTGGGCTAGGAGGGGCTTACTCTATATCAGGGAGTAGGCAAGGTTGGGTGGATCAGTTAGTGTTTGCCCTACTGTGGTGTTAGGATCTATTACACTTGGTATCAGAGCCATCTCCATCCTAGGGAACTTAGTTTTCAACAGTGGAGAAAGTAGCTAGATTGCTCAGAACTTCTTCAAGTTCTCAGAAAGAAATAGAGGAGGAGACTCGCTGTAGGAACAGTCTCCTACTGAGGAAATCTTGGTGGATTTACTTGCTGGTCAGAGAGAAATTAGTTAAAATTTCTAGAGCAGGTCCAGCGCTGTAAATTTAGTCTTCATCTCTGACTTTTGCCATCAGATTCAGGGAATCAGAGCGGTTTTTTGAGGAGAAAGGGTGGTGCTGATCCATCGCTGAGGGATCAGAAATCTACCTCTGAAATTTCAGAGAAATCTAAGGAAATTTGAAGGGATTTCAAACACTTTTTCTTAGCAGGGCCAGCGCTGGACAGGGAGATGAAAAATTAGTTTTTCATCACTGTTTTTGAGGATTTTTCAGTAGTTTGAACATCAAACTAGATTGCCACAGACCAGCGACCTACTACTTGAAGTCAGATCAGAGTTTCAAGCAAGTTTTGGACCTTCAATTTTAGAAAATTGGGCCAGACAGGTGGCTGTCCAGCCAGCGAGGGTAGGGAGACACCAAAATCAGAAATTGAAATACTTTTTGGGTCTCAAATCAGAAGTAAATGAGCCAGTTGGGTTGCAATCAGACCAGCGAGCTACTATCCTCAAAGAACCTGGAAATTTGGCACCGTTTTGAAGCTTCAAACTGGCATTTTCCGGGACAGCAGTTCTGAAATCTTAGGGAAAAGAGCTGAAAGGGTTCCTCTTCATTCTTTCTTTGGAAGTACAGTCCTCAGAAACAGCTAAGTCATCTTTCCTTTCCCTTGTACAGTTGTAAATTAGTCTTTTAGACTTTTTTCCTTCAGAAGTTAAGGTAGCTCTCTTTCAGTTCCGAAGATGACCACTCCTCAAGGACCTGATCAACCCCCGGAGAGAGGCTTCGACGAACTTGAAACAGAAGCCTTGGCTTACAGAAAAGGGAAGGAACCCATGGAAGTAGAAGAACAGGAACAGTTCGCCGAAGAACTCGATGAACTGGTTACCAAGGAGCAGTTCCTCCAATTGGTAACAGAAGTGGACGAACTGAAGTTGGCATTAGCCAATTTCAAGTCCACTGTGGACGACTCGTTCGCTGAACTCAAAAGCTTGATTCTGAGTTCCGCGAAAGGAAGCCTTCCCTCCACTTCTCAGTTAATCATCCTGCTAAGCATGAGAATCTGGATACGAGTAAGATCCCTCCAAGTATCACGTGATAAATCCGGACACCAAGTCTCAGCAGAGTATAAAACAACCGGGGAGACAGTGGTAGAAAATAGTAAGCATCTGGTAGCAGGGTCCTGTACATAATATGTGGAACAGAATCTCTCCATATGAACAAGAGAAGTGTGCCCCTTACGGAGTGTGGTGAGGGCTGCCAGTCGGAATGTGAGTAGCGGACCAGAAAAAAGTACTCCCAAATAAGTGTAAGAGGTCACAATCTCAATCGGCAGCCCATCATAATAAAAGGTCACATCTCTCATATGTTGTCTATTGGTGTTGAACACCATAATCTTGGTCTTCTTAGTATTAACCGTCAATCCCCAAAGCTGACAGAAGTGATGTAAAGCAGAAAGGTGTCTCTGTAAGCCAGCTGCAGAGGATGAGAGAAGAACCACATCATCAGCGTATAGGAGAATGGGGATAATAATATCTGCTAAAGGACAGCCCTCTCCACCTTCCTCTCGAATAATCCGCTCAAGGTCATCAATATATAGTGCAAAGGAGTAGGAGATAAGGGGCAGCCCTGCTTCACTCCAATAGTAGAATGGATCAGCGAGGACCAACCACTACCGTCCCTGAACCGTGCCCAAACTCGCTCATATAAAGTAATGATCGTGGCACTAGTCTCGTCTGTGAAGCCAAGTGAAGATAATCTCTGGAAAAGGAGGTGTCTCGGAACTGAGTCAAAAGCTTTGCGGAAGTCCACAAAGCAACAATAAACTCTCTGTCTCTGATGTCGTGCCTCCTCAATGATGCATCGCAAAATGAAAATCTGATCTGAGGTAGAGTATCCTGGTCTGAACCCAGCCTGACCCATAGCATGTAAATCCTCAATCTCAGCAAAAGATCCAGGAACCGTCTGTAAAATGGAACCATAAATCTTAGCCAAAGTGTGACCAATCATAATAGTACGGTAGTTTTCTACATTTATGGGATCACCTGCCTTGAGAATGGGATGAAAAATATTAGTACACCATGCGGTAGGAAAACCAGAGGTCACAGCAGTGTTAAAAGCGTGAGCAATAAAGGGCGAGATAAGATGTGCTACAGGTTTGAGGAAATCCACGTTTAGAGAATCATAGTCAGTGGCTTTATGAAGTTTGGCATGGTTAATGGCATTTTCAACCATGTGTGGAGTAAAAAGCGTGCAGCGGGGAGGTCGTGGTGAGAGTAAGGTAGGAGGGGAGTCTAGGGTATAAAGTTTTGTGGCATATTCGACCCAAGATTCGGTTGCTATGGGGGCCAAAGTCGAAGAGGATCTGGTGAAATGTTTCCAGAAAAAGGAGGAGGAAGAGGAATCTAAAGAATCGATCAACCTTTGGCAAAGTGATCGTAGGTATGTTATCTTCTTTGTTCTGGTAGCTTTATGATACTTTTTCTGGTGTTGTTTGAGTGTTGCAGGGGAGTGTAATCTGGCATTTACCACATGTTTGTGAAGAGAGCGACATTCTGCATCATACCAGCGGTTGTGAACACGTCTATGAGAGGATATCGTCTTGGTGGAAAAAGATGAGGACGCTACAGATAAGAGGGATTTAGAGAGAAAAGTGGCTTGTTGCTCAACTGATGCCGTGAAAGGGAAGTGAGTAAGTAGTTGGGACAGGGTTGTGGTGTAGTTGGCGAGTCCAGAGTGAGTAAAAGGAACACGTTTGTTAGTAGAAGAGGAGCGTGGAACTTTAGAAGACAGGGTTATGTGACCTAGTGAGAGGCGTACGAGTGAGTGATCAGAAATGGTGGGAGGTGTAATGGAGAAATCAGAGATGTGAGGGATCAAAGCAGGTGATCCAATAAAGTAGTCAACTACATTATGTCCTCCACCATGAGGATAACATGTAAACGCTGATGAGGAAGGCCACTGTGTGAGGCCATTCAAGATGGCCAGAGAATGTGTCTCCGCAAGAGTAATCAACTGCTCCCCAAAAGATGTAACTGAAGTGTGTGCATCCTGTGATACTCGATCAAATCCCATATTCAAAGGATGAAGCCGAAGAACGTCAGTATCTGCATGAAATTCTGTTTGTCTGGAGCTAGTACGGGCGTTGAAATCTCCTGCTAATAAAATGTAGCCCTACTGAGAAAAACAAAGCAATATCATCTGAGAGTGCCTAAAATGGGTCCCCACCAAATTCAGCAAACGCCGAAGTCTGTGGAGCGAAGTAACATACAGCCATATAAATGTCCTGAGGTAATCCCAATAATGAACCAATAGTATGGAGCCATATATATCGAGCATATGGATCTTGCTTAACCATCTTAACTGTCGTGGCTCTATATAAACAAGCTACTCCGCCAGATCCACGACAAGTTTTCCCCCTCACAAATGGGCGAAAAACAGAATGCCAAGAGTAATCCTGTATATGTGGAAGAGGATGATATAAGGACTCATGGGTTTCAGCCAACAACAAAATGTCACATTTGCTTATAAAATCAGTAAAATCTCCTGCCGATGATGATGATAAAAAACCATTGCAATTCCAGAAGCCAAGTCTCGAAATTGTAGGGGATCTCGGGCAGCTCCTAAACCCGGGAGCCGCAAGTTCCTAGTGCAAGAGGAGGTCGAAATATCTTGGTTTGCCGTCGATAAAAACGACCCTTTGCCCTTTTTCTTTTGCTTCGTGAATAATCTTTTTCCTTGCTAACCATTGGGTATTTGTCAAGTCATCATCCATATAAATGAAAGTGCCTTTGAGTTTTGTTCTAAGCTGAAGGGCTGCATTGTGGTGTTGAAGAGAGCGAAATTTGACAAAAAGAACGTTGTCATCAAATTTACTACGCCATGCTGTATCAAAACCATCAACAACATGAGATAACTTGGAAACGAGTAAATCTGTAGCTTCGTCTATTGGTTTACCGCCGTTGGCAATGCCTCTTACTCTAATGTTGAGAGCCTTTTTAGCTCTTCTAGCTTGTTCATCCAAAACTGTCTCCAAATTGTTATCCATCATAGAGGCTGAGATATGGGGGTGATTACCTTGTTTGAGGATCGATGTCGTTTCTTCAACCTGTTTTGCAAGTGATGAGAGTTTGTTGCCCATATCATCCGGTTTGAAGAGTGTTGCCCATGTCTTTGTCTCTTCGACCTGTTTTTCCAAGCAAGATATTTTGTTGGAAGTTTCGTCCGAAGAAGGTACATGTTCTGCAAGCCGTTGCTTAAGATATACATTTTCTTGCTCAAGCTGCTCCACCCGTTCTTTGACACCCACGAGATCTAGAGCCAATTTGCCATTCGTCATTTCACAAAAGTGTAGTTGTTTCTTAATGCCGAGGATTTCGTTTCGGATGAAACCAATATCATAGGCATAAAGGCTCTCAATAGGCTTGGAAGGAGTGTAATCGACCGTGGACAGCTGATGCGTTTCTGTGATAGCAAGTGGATTGTCAGTGAAAATAGAGGGTGCATCAGTAATGCCTTCTAGTGCAGCTAGCGGTGGGATTGCTGTAGGTGAAATAGCATCCCCCTCCCTCTCAGGTGATGGAGGAGGAGAAGAGGTGAATAGAGGGGGGGGCGTAGGGGCACCCCCCTTTTTCTTGGGTGCCATGGAGCGAAGGGTAGCGGTAGGCAAGATTGTGGGTCAGGTTAGCGCCAGCAGAGGCCGTACAGCATCAGAGGACCGGTACAGGTCAAGGAGGAAAGATAGTGTCAGCAGGAGCGGAGCGTGTAGGAGCAGAGGCAGGAGCGGTACAGGTCAGCGAGGCAGGACAGGTCAGCGAGGCAGGAAGCCATCGCGTCAGCAAGGCAGCCATCGCGCCAAGAGAGCCATCGCCAGAGAGCTTATTAATGTCTTTTCCATACCAAAAGGTATATAAGACTAAAAGATACATGTCAAGTGTGGTAACAGAGGGAGCGTGTGTAACGACTCCAAGTACTACAAAATAAAAAGTACATGTAGAGAACTAATGTGCTCTGAATGTAAATGACTAACATGACCGCAGTATGAATGTAACAAGAAGGTCTGAAAGACCCAGGTCAAATGCGGATCGTGAAAAAGGATGTGATAGGCATAATTGTTGCATGGATAACTGAATGTTGTCTATGGTGTTGACATCGGGAAGTAGAGCCTCGCATAATGGGACATGTAACTCTCGTGGTCGCCTGAGGCAGGGTGGTGCATCATCTCTGCATCCTAGGTCTGGGAATGTCGTCGCAATCACTGTAAGTCATGTCTGCATCAGAACGCGATCTTCTTCGAGAGAAGAAGGATGTAATCTGAGACTGTGTGGCTAGATAAGTATGCTGAATTGTCTAACACAGGTCCTATCGTAGGAGGGACATCTCAAGTATCATTAGTGCCACATAGTGGGGGTCCTCGTATGAGATAAGGGACCGCAATGTAACTGGTGACTGACGAAAAAGGCAGTGATATGTCCCTCTGATCTCATAGTAAACTGGACATATGAATAGGAAATGCTCCTCTACTCGACCATAGATAAAGAGCCCAGCTGGCAAAGCCACTACTCTCGCAGGGTACCCAAGAGCGTCCGGTCTCAATCGCCAACTGATGTGAAGAAACTCGGAACTGGACCAGCAGAAATCGAAGCCCATGAGATAGATAGTCCTAAGGTAAGATAGTGTGGCGAAACTGGGAATCCCACTATGTCTAGCTCCAGAAAGTGTGTCATGTAATAGTCAAGTTTGACCCAAAGTTGTCCTTGCCATGTCCGGCTCAGATATGCTCTATAGAGAAAGCGTCTGATATACTCATGGGTGCCCGATGGAAGGTCTATGATAGAGATGCCAAGTGTATACAATATCTGGGAGGCTTGAGAAAACCATGGCAGTCGATGCCCTTGGTCATAAAGGTGTCATGATGAGGTAAGTGCCATCTGTATGTATCTTTGCTCATCTGTGGGTAGCATCATGATACGCTGAATATATAGGATAAGCTGAAAGATGGCGGCTAGCTGTAGGGGTGGAATTGCGAACTCTGTCAGGATAATCTGATGTGGGACAGACGACTTAGCCCGTATCATCTGAGATAGCATGAGAACCTACAGTCATGAAATATTGGCCCAATCAAATGATGTAAGACCCGTACACCATACCTTTGTTACATATAGGGCTGTGGGGGTAACGAGAGTATCAAAAAACTGAAATTTACTCAAGGCATCCCGAATAAATCGTCGGTAACATAAACGCTCTAACTGGACAAGGGAGGCATGACCCTTCCCAAGTCTGGAGGAAGTTGCTTGTCGCATGCCAAAAATAGGGCCTGTAAAAAGCACACCCAAGGTAAGTGTAAGAAGATACAACCTCCAAGGGCTGCCTGTCAAAGATGAGTTCATGGCGCTGCATAAAAGCTCTGAATGTGTTGAAAACCATAACTTTGGTTTTCAATATGTTAACCCCCAATCCCCATCTGCTGCAGAAGGCATGAAGGTTGTCTAGTTGTCGTTGTAATCCCTCTCTGGTAGAAGATAAGAGAACCACATCATCTGCATATAAAAGTATAGCAATCAAGATACTCCCAAGCCTGCAACCTGTGCCACCACATCCCTCAATGACTCTCTCAAGCTCGTCAATATATAGCCCGCACAGGGTTGGAGAAAGAGAACAACCATGTTTCACGCCAATAGTGCTCCAGATATGACCTGAGATGTCGGTGTCACTCCGAAAACAGCCAACGACTCTCTCATATAGTGAGGTGAAGAAAGTGAAAGTAGTCGGCCGAGGAGAAATGGAGATGGGTGTGTATGTGGGTGCAGTATATAAGGTAGTGGTGTATGTAGTCCAGGTATGAAGGTCAGTGAGGAGTGGAGGTGTGACCCGTCTCCACATACAGTTTTTGTGAGATGAGACTCTAAGCTGCCCCAACATAATCCTCAGCCCTTGAGACAAACCAATGTCAAAATACTAAGGCAGTCTAGGATGTCTAGCCAAATCAAACTCTAAGAAGTGTTACCTACAAAATAATGGTTTAACCCCAAGCTGACCATGTCAAGTCCACTGAATGAACAACCTATACAAAATGTAGAATATACTGGTGACTACCTCTGGAAGATGAGATATAGATATGCCAAAAGAGTCCCTCTAGGACAAAAGATCTCCGTCTCACAATTGTGCTGTAATGGAGAGTGAGTTCTAGGTGGAAGATATCTTGCATAAGATATCACAACAGAATGTATTGTGATGTGTATCTCACTTGACTCCGATATCCCTCCAATTCACAAGTATACTTTGTTGGAGAGAGTGGCATGGGTCTTGTAGCACCTTTTTAACCTTCTTTTGTGTTGGTATCTTTTCATGCATGATGGATCATGGAACAATATCTAAGTGTCTACTAGCTTGATTAGTATTGCATGGAGGTGTCTCTACCCTTATTCCAACATGATTTTAGGGGGGGATTCATGTAATCATTCTTGTGTATACTTGGTAGTGCATGTGCCTTTACTAGCCTTGCATGTGAGAATATTGTGTCCACCACGCATCCATGGTTGGACAGTTAAGGGTTACATCATTCTTTATTACATGTGGTTTTTGTAAAACAAGAATTGTGGCATTTCAATAATGGTTTTCGACTACCAAACATAAACCAAAACTTTATTCATTGTTGATACAAAAAATAAACAGATAATAATACGACAAAAATCTAGGGTGTATCACTTGCATTGCCCCAAAAAGGGGTTCTAGTCTGGCTTACTTTTAGGGTTCCAATAACCATTTTCATTTATAATTGTCCAAGAAGTTGCTTACTATAACATTCATATATAATAGAGGACACAAAATTCCAAATACCTATTGATAACTCATATAAACATTAGTTTAGGTCCACCACTATAAGTCACATTATATCCTTTGATACTTGGAATTACAACCAACTAATCCAAACATCCAAAATAAAGCAATTATGCTCTTTAAACTCTATCGATTGTTGCAAATCGTATGAAACTTCACCATCTAAAAAGACCTACCACTACCTCTAGATTGGCCCCATTAACAATTGCATCACTCAGGTGTAGGCACTGGCAAAACTTATTGGATAATATTGAAATATAGCTCTAAACAAAAATGGGGGGGGAGTGCTTTGACGGAGACATACCAAAGAAAACATTTGAATGATGTCATATATAAAGGGGTACAATATCACAATTCAAATACTTATATAGTGACAACACATTTTAAGAAACAGCAAAAATTGGCGTATGGCATGTGAATGAGTATGAATCTGAAAGGAAAATTTGTTGACACATAGGTAGTGCTTATAATGTACAAGAAAAGCAACAGATTCTCTGCAAAGAAAGCACCACATGAATGAAGAAAATTATGATATTGCAATTTCACCCTCACCTTTTAATTCCAAGACTAGGAATGAACAAGATATAGTTTGGCGTGTGCTCGCATATTGGATCTTACAATAAGCTAAGTCATTGAGTAATGCTTACTATTCCACAAACTATATCTTGAAGAGGCCTAATGCTTATTCTTTACTGAGTACTATCATGATTCCCATGCCAATCATCCAATTTTGAATGTGCATAACTGTGAACCATGAGTTCAGAGTCACTCTCTCGTATCAAATGGATATTAGAAAATCATTATTGCAAGCGTCAGCCATTTACAAACGAAATCCATATGACTAATACATTGACCATTGTGCTGCGAACCAAAATTGCTCGGTACTACTACTTCAAAAAGGAATGAATTACAAATACTCATAAGCTAATTTTAATGCAAAGCCTTCAAACAACTAGGTCACTCTTTTAAGTTCCTATAGTAGCTTTGACATTGTTATTATTTTCAGCTTTCTGAATAAAGTTAACCCAGCTCAAAGTAAATAAAACCAAAATTCTCACCTGTTGAACAAAGCGGATTTGCCAACGTTTGGCCTGCCAACTAGAATAACCGTTGGTAAAGCTTCTGCGACGATATTTTTGTTGGTTGCAGATGACACTTGGCGTTTGAGGTAATCTGAACCTTCTAGTTCAGGAGTAGCTACAGCAGCTTTGGAGTTGATTTTGGAATTAGATAGCTTGTCTATATTCTCGTTTATAGAACATAAACGACCCTCTTGCCTCACTGTGGTCCTTATGTCCTTGCAAATGACATGTACAGCAGGCGTGTCTCTATTGGCACTTACTTCATAGGCAGTAAAATCTCTGTGTACATGGTCTCCCTGATACAAAACTACTACTAGTAAATTCTTGTTATCATTAGCTGATTCACAAAAAAAATAACCATCAGATTATTGTTGTAAGAATTCTGGAAACCTGTAGGTGTATGTATATATTCTAGAGGTTATCCCTCACATTATCCTTGAACAGTAAGCTTGTTTATTTGCAATAACTTGGGTAACAATTCTGCAAACATCTGCGTATTGCAAAAAGATAAACTTAACAGCCCATGCTGGAACTTCTATCTCAAATTAGCAATCACATTCCTCTGCCCCTTGTATACCGTGGGGTTCTTTGAGGAAGACAGTGGATCAGACACAGCAACCTGATGATCCATTGTTTGCATATGCCTCCAAGCCAACCAGCCCATCCTTGTAGCGCCCCTATCCAGGATACCTCTCGCTCTAGCAGATGCGATCCAATTCATTGTCGCCTTTAATGAACCCATTCATTCATTCACAAAATCCTGGACCTCCGCACCATTGTAGCCATCCTCCAAAAGCTGTGAGCTGAGATCTATGGAGAAGTGAGGAGGATGTAAGTGGGACCTCTCTCTCTCTCTCTCTCTCTCTCTCTCTCTCTCTCTCTCTCTCTCTCTCTCTCTCTCTCTCTCTCTCATTTTGGTCTAGTAACCCTAACCCTAGTTGTAGTCCGCCCTCAAAAGTTAGTAAGAACATACCAAAATACTAAAATAACAATTAATACTCCTCTAGCCATCTTGCTAACATCAAACACACCAAATTGCAAACCATAGATTGCATTCAAGACAATTTTGATTCAGAACACAAAATAAACTCATTTTCTATTCGTGCTCCAAACTTACAATGTTTCCATAACAGCTGTAGTATGTTCATAGCCTGCAAACAAACGATGTGATAACTAGTCTCTCTCTCTCTCTCTGGAAAGCATTCCATTGTTTACACTCCCACATCTGCAGCATTCTCTCTCTCTCTCTCTCTCTCTCTCAAAGCAATGCATTGCTGATATGATCACGAATGAATGGCAAATATAACCTCTTATGAAGCTTGAAGCTGGAAGCAAGAGATAACCGAGAAACTCTGAATTGTAGTATTCAAGGCAATCAAACTTACCTACAGTTGCTCTTATCCTCAAGCACCCGCGCTGCCTGCTTCCTCCCCGTTGCTCCAACACATCCACACCATCTCTCCAGGTTTCATGGCTGCCCACTTCATCAACTCATTACACCCACAACACAACAAGCTCCAAGCTCTCAATAAACAAAGACCTCACTTCCGGGGATTGTGTTGTCAACCCTAAACTGCAGTGTTGTGTCTCCAGAGAATGCACAATGCTTCTTCTCATCCAAATGGAAACGCTTATAGCTATGTTCAATCTACTAATCTAAATCAAACAAAAGCAATGTCAGCAATCTGTCCTTGAAAGAAAGAAAGAAATAGAAATCTATGAACTCCTACGTAGATTTCTTGCTCCCTGCCATATCCCTCCCACATGAATCTGTGCTGCAGCAGCAGCAGCAGCAGCAGTTTGATCTGCATAGATCTCTAGAGCTCTGAGTGCTCGGAGAACCGGCAAAGAAAAGGAATGGAATCGACATTTATTTTTATCAATAGGCATCATGAAAATTTTGAAGATCTTTTTATTATGAGTAATGGTTTTCAAAAAATCAAGAAGCTCTAAAAATGTAAGGTTTTTCGAGCACCCTGGCCCCGGTCTCTCTCGCTCGTGGTGCTCGGGAAAAACGACAAAGTATAGGAATGAAATCAAAATAATTTTCGAGAATTGATATCGTGAAATTCTTAACAATTTTTATATAAGCATATGGGTGAATAATAGTCCTCAAGAAACCAAGAAGCTTCTGTTGAGCCTTCAAGACATTGCCCTGAGTTTTGCCGCAGCCCAGTGTCATCGCACCACGTGGCACAGGCAGGGGCATCCAAAAATTTGAAATGTGCCGGTCAAAAACGAGGGGGCGCTGCTGGTTTTCGCAGGCAGGCACGCTACGCAGTCCCGGGCGGCGGCCGCAGGATGGGTGCCAGGCAACTGCAAGGTGGGAGCATTGGGCAGCTCAGGGAACGGCGCCGGGGGCACCTCCACGCCTAGGCACGCACACGTAAGTCTATGACAAAGTTTGCCTATATATTCCCTCTCAGTAATCCCATAAAGACGCTTATGGGATAAATTTTGGTTGCCCGGACACGTGGCGCCCAGGCATCCAATTTAAAAAGTAAATAAAAACGTGTGGTTTGTGGTGAAGTTGGGGCCAAAATAGGCAGTGCTTTGAAGATGCAAGGCTCCCCGTCCCCCTTCTCCCATGGCCTCTGATCTGAAAACTCCATCGGCTCCTATTTTACCTCTCCCTAATCTATGTACCCCTTCAAAAGCTTTCGAGCAATATGTTTTTACCTATCTTGATCAACTAGGGATTGAACTCCACACTAGGAAGAAGGATATAATGCAGCTCCATGTAACAATCCAATCCATGTCAGAAGAGTGGGACAAGTGAGAGGTATAATCATTTTACTAGAAGAAACATTAATCAAACAAGGGGCTTGTCATCACCACGAAGCCCCAAGAACTAGAGAACAAAATCGAGAACCATCAAGACAAAGCATTATCACGGGCAACAGTTCTTAATAAAAAGTCTAACTTATATTCAGGTGATACAACGCTGCAAAACTATCCAAGAGGCTAAGGCTCCAAGTAAATATGTGCCTTCATATTGGTTTATGGAACTATAATGGTATCCATTCCTCGGCTGCTGCATGAGACTTGGTAGATTTTGTATCACAATGGAGCATTATGTTCTTTATAAAGAAACATGAGAGTCAATACATAGGATTAATAGATTTTCAAGGAATTGTTTGGGACTTGGTTTTCGGTCAAAAACTAGGTTTGTGGGTGGTAGAGAATCAAGTGGAATTGTGTGCTTATATAGAGATTCACTATAGTCTATGGTGCAGGTGGTTAGATAAGATGAGTATGCACGTTATCTTTAAATCTTATTATTGGGTAGACATACTGGAAAGGACCGAGATATTTACATTGTGGCTTGTTACTTTCCTCTTGAGACATCAATCTTTTCAGATAGTATGGGTTCTGAATATATTGATTAATCCTCATGGACATGACCCTCGACCCAAGCACCATGCGCAAAATAGAAAGTTTGATCCAAGTGTCAAATTTGCATGATGATTTACCATATGACAAATCATCCTCACACAAGGTGTTATTCTATTTTCAGCAGTTCTGCTCCAATCTTGCAGAGGCAAGGGCCCTCCCATGCTATTCTCACGGCACTCCCTTAGGCCGAGTTGTACGTACCTCATACTTTTGTCATGGATACTATGTGGGGGTTTCACCCACTAAAACCCTCCTACCATGACAAGGCTAGTGCCATACACTAACAGTGCATAGGCTTTGCGTGGGAAACGCATCCCCTCATGAGGTGCCTCCTACTCGTCTCCAAAGCTAACACTTGACCACCCACTATGTGATGGCCCTTGGTGCCAGCCAAGCCTTTTGGGTTGCACCGAGACAGCAGAAATGCAGAGCAAGCTTGTGCAGGCCTGCGGATTTGCTGAGATGGCCACATTCTTGTGAAGCTTTTGTCTAAGTTTTTGGATCAAACAAGCAAGCTATGGATCAGACCAAAAGTGTCCATACAGGTCTAGGTGCCCTAACTACCCTCATTCAAAAGGCTATAGATTTTAATTGGCTCATCCAATTGGTTTGAAAAAAATTGTATTAGAAACTAGACTTTTCTAGCTTTTTATCAAGCTATCTAGCATAGATTTGGGATCTAACTTGGAGGAGAACCAAACCATCAAAATTGGTTGTACCTCACATGTGTCTAAGTACTGAATTGCATAGCCTCGAGCGTCTATATAGCTACTTATTGTCGGAAAAAAAAAACTTACGAGAATAAAGATGGAAAATGCAGCGTGATTGACCATCTCTTAAGTGCATCCTCTAATTCCTTTTGGAGATAGTTCCTCCCTCGCACCTAACCTCCCCCTTTGAATGACTTAGAGGCCAGACTCCTGATTCACTTCTCTGATATTCTTGCACCCATTTTGTCCAACATGCTTCACCAGTCGGTGATATCTAGTGTTCTTCTTACTCATTACACCAATATGATCCAACCAATTTTCAAAAGTGGTGACCATATGAGCCCAAAAAACTACTACACTATTATGATAGGCCATATTGTGGAAAAACTCTACGACACTATCCTCTGGACCATAGAAGGTTTACTCAGAGGATCAGTTGTCATATTGTCATATTTTTGCCAAAAAGTTTTCTTTTTTGCAAAATACAATTATTACTCTCGACTCTTCACCAAAACCTTCGTCGAGTTTCCAGATCATTCTATTTATAGTAAAATACTATTTTTGAGTTCGACGAACATTCATCTTATACAGATCATAGAAAATCTTGAAACTACATAAACTGTGTTTTTGTGTGCCAAAAACCTTCACCGGGTTTACCCTAGATCTATCTGTGTCCGATTTCTAGTCTGAGAGTTTGGCGAAGGTTACTTCCATAGAAATTGTCAGAAAGACCTGATCAGAAAGTTTTTTTTCAAAAATAACACTGTTGAACCTTCGCCGAGTCAATCTTCGCCTAGGGAACCTTTGCCAGTTTTATTTTTAGATTCTGATTTTCCAGATCAAGTCTCTGTCAAAATTTGGGTCAAATATGATACAGTCTGATTTTGATTTCGAGAAATTTTTCATTTTTGAGAAGTATCGATTGATTGAATTTCAAAATCTTTTTCACAATATAGAACTCTGATTCTTGCCAAGTGGAATAGATCTAGCTAATCTGATCTGAAATAGTTTTGATTGAAAATCTAGATCCAATCTCATTGTCTGCTTGATTTGAATCTGTGAAGATGGCTGCTCCTGGAGGTGCTCCTCATGAAGTCAATCCAATCATTGTTAGAAGAGCACCCCATTTGGATCTACCCAAATACAATGGATTAACAGATCCAGTTAGATTTCTTCAGATCTATAGTGAATCTTGTGAAGTTTATGGCGAATTTTTTGTCCAAGATAAACTTAAGCTTTTTTCCTATGGCCTTAACAAACGCAGCACAAGATTGGTACTATAATCAAGATGAAACTGAGCGTACGGATTGGAAGATTGTTAAACAAGCCCTTATCACATGGTTCAAACCTCGAAAGTTTATGGAAGACCCTTTCCTACTTTTAAGTAGAATTAAAATGGGAAAGTGGGAAATGGTTCGAGATAACATTGAACAAGTAAAACACCTCAGATCTGAGTGCGAACTTGAGCTGATTAACAAAAATTTCATGATTATGTGATTTTTGTCAGGTTTACCTAAAAGGATCAAACATGAGTTGAAATGCCATAATGAGTATGCACTTTTGCAAAATGCTATAGATGATGCAATTTGGGAGGAGGATGAAGATTCAGACGATGAGCCGAATATCAGTATGTTGCCTTATACAACAGGGTAGGCCACTACGACATCCACAAGTATTGCATCAACGAATGTCAATGCTACTTCAGAAATGATGCTCAATGGGTTCGAGAAACTCGGGAAGAACCAGCAGAAACAGATGGAAAAGTTGCAGTCGCAATTTGATGAGAAGATCAAAGCATTGGAAGATTTCCATGGACAAGCAAACAAGGAACCTGAGAAGTTTGCAAAGACTTTTCCTACCATGGAAAATGGCTGGTGCTCTATTTGTACAGGAAATCACACAGTGAATGAGTGTCCTCAATTGAAAAAACGAATGGAAATCAGTATATGCCATTTGTGTAATTCGTCTGATTATGAGATTGCTTTTTGCAACTTCAATCCTCGGATGATTCAACAACGGTATGTCCAAATAGGATATCGAGAGCCACATTATGGAGGAAATCTAGCAGCTAGACCTCGACAATCTATTCTTGGATACCCCAAACATTTAGCCTTACCTGCCCCACCACAGCACCCCGCTCCTCCTGCCAATTTGATGGAACCAGAACCGTACAGAATGCCGAGCAATGGAACTATGGTACTGATCAAGAAGGTGGATCTTCAGAACAATATGCTATTTATACTGCCGTGCAACAACAAGCATCTAGAAATTGGACCAGAGCACCACTTGGATGCTTTGTATGTGGAGAAAATCACAGAGTTGCAGAATGTCCAAATAAAGGAAAATTTGTACCATTCTGTCGTGACTGTGGTTATGGGCATTGCTATAAAGACTGTCTAGCAAGACCGAAGCCACCACCAGCTACAGCTCCTGTAAATTTGATAACAATCAAGCAAAGATCAGTAGCTCAGAATAAACCAAGTGTACTCTTGATGGTGGTCACCAGAGCACAGAAGTAGAAAGAACCGGTAGCAGATCCAGTACCTGCTGATTCTATATCATTAACTGATATGCCAACAACATCTGGAGTCTATCCAAATCTTCATGTATAAAAAAGAAAATATCAGGATATGAGGTAGTGTATGAAACATCTACAAGGGGCTTGAAGCTGCTAAAGCAACTGCCGAAGTTTGTTCTCCACCATTACAGCCACCAAGAAATTCATGTATAGATATGAATGATCAGTTGCATCATCATGAAGAACCCTTCAAGGTGACTGAACCAGAAGCACCGCAAATAGAACTGCTCATGAATATTTTGTCTAGTAAGATCAATATTTCATTGGGAGAGTTACTGAAGTTGGTGCCAAAAGCAAAAGAAATCTTAGCGCAACAATGTGAAGTAACACTGTACATGAAACCACACAAGGGAGAACACTCAGAGAGAAAGATAGACATGTATTGCAAATGAGGTTCTTTAATAATGGACTCTTCCACTCCTATTTATATTTGGAGTGGTGGTCACTTACAGATATGCACTGTGGGACAAGTAAGCCACATAGATTAACTTAACTTTGAATCATACTAGTGCCATGGGACAAAACCCCAATAGGCCTTTGTGACTAACTTTTACATAACTTGAAATTACATATCTATGTGCAATGTCCATGGCAATTTAAACTTAGAACTATATAACTTAAGCCAGTACGGATAACGTAAAAGCCTAAACTTGCTGGGCAAGTTCTACGTTTAAATCCTAACCTGCTTGTATTTTTGAAATGTGTTCTGCAGGATGGCTAGAATATTCCTTGGAATATCAGCCTACATTATCCCCTTCGTTAAAAACTTGGCGGTCCCACGCCAAGTGCAATGTTAAGACCCCGCTCCTTATGGTGCTGGAGGAGTCAAAGTTGGTGTAGCTTGTAGATGTGGAACTTTTTGTAAAGTGCTATTTCGTAGGAGATGAATCTTTGAAGAAGTATAAGTGTCTCCAGAAGATTTGAATTGAAGCAGAGTGGAGTTGGCTCGTTGATGACTTGCTTCCAATTGCTCACGCAAATGATTCAACGGATGATTTACACAAGCTTAGTATTTCTTGAGACATGATGTGAATGCCACACAAGGGGTTACTGAACGGCAGTGAGATGAAGATGGAGTGGGTGTGATAGAGGGTGTTGAGATCTTGGAAGTGGTGAAGGTGGATATATGGAAGTGGCTGGATGGATCAAAATTCCTTTACTCATTATTGTCTTTTGAAGCACTTTTGGCAGCAGAGGTTTCCCATTTGACGTTTCTTGTAGCTGTTTGAATTCTTCAGAGTTCAAGAACTCTTCAAGCGGTCACGAATGTATAGAGATGTGTATGGCCTTGTTTTTTTTTTTTTTGAATGATCAACAAGCTGTTAACGTGTCGTTTTTTTTTTTTTGTGGGATTTAAGACATGGCTCATTATCAGTGTTGAGAACCTCTAACATCCTTGAGTTTGTTGCTTCAAGCGCCGCGAACTTTATCAATGGTATGCTAAAGATGTCGTAGATTTGTCTGCTTCACGAAGTACTGTAGTTGACAAACTAGAGCAGTGCAGATTGATCCATCGGGGAGGAATGAAGACTTGAGACAAGGATGGAGATATATCTTTACATCTTAACCAATGATTTCAACAACTTTCAATATGAACAAAAAGAGCAGTCAAGGACTTCAACAACAAATGCTCAGTTTGGCAACAAAACGAGCATCTTATCAGACTGCAACCATGATCTAGCAAAAGATCCATCTTCCCAACAAGATGGAATATCTGCGACAACACCACCACCGCCATTCGCAATAAGTAGTTGGTTTTACGTAAGCACTACAATATCCACGCTTTTCCAATTGTCTCACCATGGCCATCAAATCATCAATAAAGTGGTAGCTTGTACCCGTGAAGGGCTCTCAAGTCACATCAAGGGCAGAATCTATGTGCAAATCGATGCAGACGACCAGTGTTCCTACCAACACCAACAACAATGCTTCATTGAAAAAATGTACATTGAGCAGTGGTCGCCCATACTACCGCTGTTGTACATCATCCATTCAATCATCTGTGAAGGCCACAAAAAGCACAAGTCATCAACGAGCGACATCTCATAGGCCTACGTAAACTGAAGAAATCTCAAGTCAAACAGAGATTGAAGCTATGAGCGCACAACCTCAATGACAAAGCTTTTAAAGACGAGCAATGATGATTCCGTGGAGAATTGTACAAAGAGCATTGGTTATATTATGGACAGATATGCAAATCCACACATCGTGTGATACTGCAACTGTAGAGGTAGAATAAAATTGTTGATGAAATATCACCTATAGTGCTCCTGCAAAAGAAAACACACCAAACCATACGACAATAGAACAAACAAACAGGTAGCAACAAACGACATAGTTGACAGGACAAAACTTGAAATAAGAGAAAAAATGAAAAATTGTAGCAGATAACTCTATAGAAGAATTTGCATGACACTCCTAAACCAAACTCTTGCAATCCAGTATCAAACTTGGCACATGAAATAGACGACTCGCACATGACTCGCATAGAAGATGACTCGCGCAAAAAACTAACTCATGGACGGATATTCTTGAGATTGTTCTACGAATTCTTGAGGGCCCATAAGGCTTTGCTCTGAGGCAGCATAGGAAATCGCTGTTCGAGAAGCTAAGAAATCCAAAAAGCATACCTCTGGTGGGCTGGCCAAGACACGTGACAGCAGTTCTGACAGTGATGACGAGGAAGGCCATGCAAAGCCTATAAGTGGTTTTCAGAAGAAGAAAATTTGTAAGGCAATTTATCTGTGCTGTCGCGAAGGTTGTTCTGTGTGCCAGGAGCTTACGGATGATTTAAAAGAGATAGCATTAGAAGGCGTTGACAAGCCAAGATCTGGGCCTGAAGCCGCATCAAGCTTATGACAAAGCAAAAGGATCGCAGAGGCAAGAAACGCTGTGAAAATGTTTTATTTTGATTGCTGGTACAACAACGTATACAATGCAGTGGCTAAGACCTTTGCTGATCAGCTGAAGAAAGATATGGTCGCTGTGAAGGAACGGAGATTACACACTCATGGCATGCCCAAACAAGAATCTGGTTGTGAAGATGGGATGCACCTAGCTGCAGTCAAGTAGCTGTGTTCTCAAAGCATACTTTAGTTACCAATATAGTACTTGAAGAGTAATGATTCATCTGATAGTGTTCATGGATAACTTAGCAGAGGATGAACTGCTTTAGATGGCACACTCAACCATAGCAATGTCTCGCTACCAGGCAAAACTGCGATTAGCCAGACCTACGTGGAAGATAGCCACTACTACTGCCAAAACGTGTTCCTTCAAAAGTGCGTGAGCTAGGCCAGCCGTGTATGAAGAGCGCTGGGTGTCTTGGCTGGCCATAAAAATGGCCTGCTTGAAATGTGTTGGAGTGGTGCCTTCAGTGCAGATAGAGAGTGAGGGGGTCATCGTTGGGTGCGTTTGCTGGCTTGAAATGCGCTGGCTTGAACTCGTGAACTGGCTTGAAACAAAGAAAAAAAAAAAATCAGAAAGAAACATCCTAAATGAAGTAATAACAAGAAAGAAGGAAGTATTAAGCTAAAAAGAACAAGATATAGCTTGAAACAAAGCAACGAATCTAGAGAACAAGGAGAAACAAGAAAAGAGCGGCAACGGGGCCACTGTTGGCTCTTCAGCATCCACACCGGCGACTCTTCAACATCCACACCGGCTATGGCTTCAACTTGCAAGACTATGGCAGTCTCCCAACTAGTCTATGCTATGGCTTCTCCAACTAGCTTGATATGGTAGCAAGAAAGACAGTACTGAGCATGGTGGTAAGTATCTTGAGGGTAAGATCCGCTCTTCTCTCGTTTCTCTACTTAGCAACTACAAATGACGGCTTAACCTAAAAGATAAAACCCTAAACTAAAATCTCATTCTCTAAGGCTTACCCTACTAGAGAATGGAGGGCCTAGATTAACTTAACTTGCCAGATGAATAATATACAATACAATGTGAAGTAACACAGTACATGAAATCACACAAGGGAGAACACTCAGAGAGAAAGATAGGCATGTATTGCAAATGAGGTTCTTCGAAAATGGACTCTTCCACTCCTATTTATACTTGGAGTGATGGTCACTTACAGAAATGCACCGTGGGACAAGTAAGCCACATAGACTAACTTAACTTTGAATCATACTAGTGCCATGGGACAAACCCCCAATAGGCCTTTGTGACTAACTTTTACATAACTTGAAATTACATATCTATGTGCAGTGTCCATGGCAATTTAAACTTAGAACTAAATAACTTAAGCTAGTATGGATATCGTAAAAGCTTAAACTCGTTGGGCAAGTTCTACGTTTAAATCCTATCCTGCTTGTATTTTTGAAGATGTTATGCAGGATGGCTAGAATATTCCTTGGAATATCAGCCTACAATGGAGCAATGATTCTTAGCACTTGGACGAGAAACGATTTGATACTCCTGTGAATGGTAGCCGATTACACAAGTTTTGGCAGCCTGCTCAACCAGTTCAGCAAGCATGATCTAAATGTTTTTTTATTTTTAATTGTTTTTCAATTTTTTGTTTTCAATATTTAATTGTTAAGTTTTGTTTGGAAAAGACAGAAAAAAAAAATGAGAAAAGATTGATGAGCAAAAGTCAGAAAAGTTATCAGAATGGAAAAAGAGGAAGGAAAGTATTTTCAAAAGATAATTTTTGATGGGAAAGGACTTATACAATCACTGTTTCGGTCATAAGTTGCCTATACAGTATTGGAAACTTTCGTTGAGCTTTCAGATTGTACATCCACATATTGAAGTGGGCGAAGGTTCTTTTCCAGAAAAAGTCCTTCTTTTGAGTTAGGTGAATGATCAGCAATATGCCATTTTGGAAACCTTCGCCGAGAACCTTACTCTCCTTAGAAACTTTCACTGACATGCTAGGTGGTCTTAAAGCGTCAAAATTAGATTGGGCATAGATTCAGATCTTGAAAATTTGCATTTATGATAGTACTTGGGCGAAGGACCCTCTTGGGCGAAGGTTCATCCTTCGCCAACCCTGAAAAATGTTCGTCGAATGGCTTCAGAGCCTCAAAAACCTTCGTCGAGATTTTTATAGCCTACTGTCACAGTACTGTACAAGCCTGCAAATTTCTGTTCATAACTGATCAACCAAACTAGTATTCAGTGTAATGGATCCTCCAAATTCACCTATAAGTTGGTTGAATTTGATTCATTCCTCACTTGTGCTAGCGAAGCTCTTGCCAAATTTTCCAGTGACCAAAGCCTTCAGAACTTTCTGAACTATTTTTTGATATACACTCGTGTGTATTACTTTCCTACTTCCTAGAAGGCTGAGCCTGCCATACACGCCGCTGCTCAGCTCCTTAACAATTTTCTGATAGTTGGCAACCTCAGGAAAGATTGCATTACTTCTCAGATATTGCATAGGATAGTTGAGTCATATGTCAAGATAGCCAAGGCCCCTCTGGAACCATATAACTGGTTCAAGACCGTTTTTGGAGAGCTCAAACAAGCCATTAAGAGCCCTCTTTGAAGAAAAAGAATTATATGCACCTGTTCCACGCCAACCAAAGATAGTACCACTAGGTCCTTTTGTTGCTACTACCTCCACAACAGTAGATTCTGGTGATGCTCTCGGTTTGGTCTCAAGCCTTGTGCAAGTGATCCGGTCTATGCTGGATAAGAAAAAGAAATGGAACAGCGAATCTCAGATATGGAATCAGAAAATATTCTCATCAGCCAGAAAATTATTCAGCTGGACAAAGAGTTGAAGATCGCCAAGCAGCATGAAGCCAAATCTGGAGCTGAGAAGAAGACGGCACAACAATTAGCTGATCACCTAGAAGAGTATGTCAGCTCACTGTAGAATGCGCTCACAACCACTCAAGATCAGGTGGACAAGGCCGTGCAGGATGCAAAGCAACAAGTGCAACTTCTCCAGGGTCAACTGCAAATGGCAGAACAAGATCGCACACGTCTCCAAGGTGAATTGGATGCGACCACCCTTGAGCGTGATGCCTATCCCCAGACGCAAACACCTGATCATCCAGTAACTCCGACGAAGATCACATATTTGTTCAAGAAAGTTGAAACTTACAAAGTTGCGCTTCAAGGATTCCAAGGCCGCTTTGACAAATTCAAAGGTGCAGCTTCAATTGAGTTGGCAAAGGCTAAAGCAACCATCAATGCATATGAAAAAGCAGTCACTCAGGTGTTGGAAGCTGGACCTCAAATTTCAGTTACGGTCATGCCGCAATTCTCCCCTCCGCACCAAGTTGATGCACCAATGGATACAGGGTTGGATTCGGGCATGGACCAGGGTGGAGCCTATGAAGTTGAAGAACAACAACCAGTTCCATAGACACTGCAACCGAGTCCATTTTCATCAAGGACCACACCATTATTCAGAAGACCAATCAGCGTCGAGGACCAGATCCAGAGTCTTTTAGCGCGACATCCTCATGAGTCCTCGTGTGGTGGTTGGGTCCTTAAGTTTAAGACCTCTGAAATAGAGGCCAACAAGGAATTGGATAAAATACCCACATTGGGAGAGAATCCAGCTTGGAGAATTAGAATTTTTGAGAAAACTCCAGAATCTATTAGGAGTTATGTGGCCAACCCTCGCCAATTGCGCGTAGATCCATATTATGTACTGATGTTGTGCATGAATATAGTTGGAAGGATTTGGGATTGGCCATGGACAAAATTACGATCCATACATCAAATTGGCCAATCATCCATCAACCTTACAGTTGGAAAATATCAGTAGATTTCCACCGGGCACTACAAGCATACCAGTGGGAGTATATACACTCTCCAGATCCGACAATGAGAGAATCAGCGCCTTGCATAGTAATGGAGAGAAAGTCCATTAATGGAGGCAAAGTCCATTAATGCATTTTTTGAATTTTGAACCCAACCAAATTTCTGGCGCCCAAACCATATGGCCTTATTAAAATATACTTTCAAAAGCATTCATCAAAGCACAAATCGAGTGACAAGACAAGATAAAGTATTATTGAGTATCATTCATGAGAGAGAGAGAGAGAGAGAGAGAGAGAGAGAGAGAGAGAGAGAGAGAGAGAGAGAGAGAGAGAGAGAGAGAGAGAGAGAGAGAGAGAGAGAGAGAGAGAGAGAGAGAGAGAGAGAGAGACTTATGGCAATTTTCAAACATATTTATACCTCAAATGTTAAATCTATTATTTAACTTACCAAATAGGCTTCATCAAACCAAGCTCAAATTCCTGATTACAAATGAAGATGTTTCAATTCAAATTTTGAATGCGCGTAAATTTCATCACGTTATCTTTAATCAAAAAGTGTGGCACCAACATTTTAGGTTATGGGATTTGCAAAAAATCACAACACAATTCACAACTATGCCATTTTTAGGTTAAACATGCTTACTCTTTGTGAAGATGCTATTAAATTTCCATGTTGAGATTAGCTTATTATAATAAGCAAATATAGCCAAAGTTTACATTGATGGAGTACAAATTGTTAATAAGAATACATTTGTAACTTTCTTGAGTAGCTTCATCATTTTGTTGAACCTTGATAAAATTGTCAAAGTCAATCATGGCACGTGTTGTAAGTGTTTGTTGAAAATGTTTAGGCTTTGCTTTTGGAATATGAGAGAGGTGCAATGAAAAGTGTGTTCTAGTCCATTTGTACAAAGGTTGCTCTATCAATATGGCTTTAGAATCAAAAGTGTTGTGTATGCCACTAGTGAAATAGATAAGTCTTTTGATAAATCTTTTGTGCTATTCGTTGTCACTCTCATGACTTTTATAGAAAAAGTAACCAGGTGAGAATCGATATATGATTAAAATTTCAAGATATAATCCTTGCCACATATCCTTGTAGAAACAAGTGTGCAATTGATATTGTAGTGATATTTCAGTAAGAAAGTCCAATTCCTTTGAAGTTCCATTCCTCATTTGCTCTAGATAGTTTTCAGCTATTCTATTAATATGGTATGATAAGTGGATGCTTGCTAACTAATTATCATCTACCTTCTAATAAAATATAAGGTCCAAGAACGTTATGCGCTAGATTCATATATTTCCAGTAAATAAACAACCTATACGCTTATAATGATGCTCTAGCAAAGAGATTTTTTTATTATTTTTTTGTCTATGTGATCCACAATATTTTTTTCATGCGTGAAAAGAAAATGTCATGTATTGATAGATGCAAATCGACTGTCTTCATTTTCCATTTTGCAAGACATGTGGCAACCGTAAAAAAACCAAATCACCCAAATAGTATTTGTAGGGTGACCACTTGTGAATGGCAGCAATGTCATTATTTGATTTGTCAATGTCCATCTTTGTTGAGAACCTACAAGCTTCTTATTGGCATTCTACATCGAAAAGGATGAGGAGATGTGATAAATCTTACTTTGAGATATATGTGAGAAATAGTTATTGCATCTTTGAGTAGTGTTTGGCTAATTGTCCTCTTTTCGGTGTCTATTCTTTCCTTTTCTAGTTGTTGGGGTAGTTTAACTAGTTCTACCTTCTTATGTTTTTCTTAAGAGCTTGTCGGTTTTTTCCCTTTCTTCTTTTTGAGATTAGGCTTGAGTTTCTCTTTTTGCCTTCTGTTTTGACTTTGTATTTTTTATGTCTTCTTGTCATTTATGTGAGTTTTTGGCTTTTACTACATGCTTTTTTAGTTCGTGTTGTTGTCTTGATGTTTCCTTTGAGGTTTCTTATTTGCATAATTCTTACTTTGTCGTTCTCTTTTAAGGTATTATATCTTTTGATGTGCTTGAACTTTTGCTCATGACTTATACATTTATTTTAAAACTAGATTACTTGACTGTTATGTATTAGTGGTTCTTTAGCAATGGTTATATGGATTTTGTACTTATAATACCATTTCTGAAACCACAAAATGATGGTTGTAACTACATGAACATTTTGTGACAAAATTCCATTTTTGGCTTTATACGTAGCCCTTCTTTTCCGAAGACTTAAGTTGGCTAAATACTAATCAAAAAAATATTTAGAGCAACACACACACACACACACACACACACACACACACACACACACACACACACAAATAATAAACACATGCACACAAGTACTACACTCTTATCATCCGAAATGGTTGTAAATGTGCCCATTTAACAACAAGGCAAAAATGGTAAAAACAACTTTGAAATAATCAAGATTTTGGAGAGGGTTTGACAATCCCTTTTCTTGAGTCCACTTCTAATGGCCTCATCACTTCTAAGAGCCTCATCACATGTGGAGCTTACACCTAGTTCATGGTATCAATTGTCATCTCGAGGTCAATCATTGACTTTGCTTATTTAGTGTCGGCCTTAAGACATGACTATAACAATTTCAGCTTGTAGTAGATAGGAGGGAGAGCCTTTCCAAAGCCAAATCTACTAAAAAATTTGCAACAAACAATGAGATAACAATAAGAGCACAAAATGTCCTCCAATCTGCAACCAAAGTGCCCAAAAGATAATGGATACTATTTTTTTGCACAAAAAAACTAGCTTCTTGAAAATTAGGTTAGCTTCGATTGAAGCTTACACCAAAACCCAATTAGGAAGCCAAATAGTGTGATCAACACACACTTCAATAGGATTGTTGAAAGCACCCTATCGCTTGCTAAAAATGTGCGATTTTCCAGCCACAAATTTGCCCTAACCCAAAATAGGGTTTGTTGAATTTTGGGCACCCTCCTCCAAGTCTGCAAACCTGAAGAATCAGCAAAGTGAGAAGGCTCCAACACCCAAATTAGAAGCATATTTTTGGGTGCCCTACTCAAGACAAGACTTGCTGAAAACTGGCTGCAAAACATCAAATTTGAGATGCTGATTTTTGGGCACCAAAATTTGCTCCTCCAAGATCCATGATGGGCGCCCTCCTTCAACCTGAAAAGAGACAAAAAACTTGATCCAAACTCCACTTGGAAAAATCAGTAGGATGTTGAATTTTCATATCACAAAGTAGAGTAGCTCCTCTTTTGGTAGGGCGCCAACATACAAGCTTGCTGCAGATCTGGTTGCTTCGATACCATGTAAGAAAACAAGAGCCAAGGCACCAAGATCTAACTATCAAACAATCTCCACAAGACAAATGAGGGAGGAGGATAGGCGCCCTCAAGGAGAGAGAGAGAGAGAGAGAGAGAGAGAGAGAGAGAGAGAGAGAGAGAGAGAGAGAGAGAGAGAGAGAGAGAGAGAGAGAGAGAGAGAGAGAGAGAGAGAGAGAGAGAGAGAGAGAGAAAGCAGAAAATGCAAGCAGAGAAAATGGAGAGCAATGCTTAGCAAATGTAAAAAGTGGTATACACAATGAGCATACAAGTACTCTACTTGGATGTGGCCAAATGCCAGCAAACCCTAAGCTTAGCCACTTACTAAATGTAGGGCACCCCCAAAAGTCAAGATAGGGCCCCTAAACAAAATTAGACCCCTAAGGACCCACGAGTCACTACATGACCAAAATTGGGTCCAATTGAACTTAAGACTAAGATGGCCTAAATAACTAAATACCCATGATTACACAAATCTTGATCTTTTGGGTCAAAGTAACCTATGGATTAACTTTTAGCATAGCATTTATTTCTAGCATATGTTTTATCGACTAGTCTATGCATGCATTTAAATTTAGTCAAAGGAACACATTGTAGATCCACATCAAGATTAAGAACTTGTGAAAAGAAATGATGATTCCACAATGATTCACTACATAGCATATCTCTACACACACAATCTGTAAATATTACATAGGATGCTGCGACGAGTAGGATGAGGCCAAAGGTCATATGATGGTTGGTTTGGTGGCAGAGCTAGCCCGTCAGGGCATCCACCTCATAGTGAGTTATATTCATCATTTTCGGCTGTTCCAAAATATTGGATCGTTATTGAGCAGGAAGACAACTCGAAAGGTGGATTTTCTTGTGTCAATATCGCCTGCCCAATTTGCATTTGTGTATTCATGCAATGTATGGATACTTGATGGATTAGTCTCTCCATAGCATATGCATAGGTCAATGGTAGCGCATACATATATGAGTACTCTTGGAAGAACTTTCTAGTGGATCATGTCAGGGTTAGCCATATATTGGCTTAAAGAGTTGACAGTGTATGCAAGATTAGGTCTGGTAGAGAGCATTACATACATTAGAGATACGGTAATTGACTGATCTGGATATCCCTTCATTTTTTTCTTCTCCTTACTGGTTTGAGAACATTTCTCTTTAGATAACTTTAAACTTGGATCCATATGATTATGTACAGGCTTGCAATCATTAGATTGAATTTCGAAAAAGAATATTGAATAAGTACCTCTATTGAGTAAGATAGAGGAGCCTTTTGTTTGTCTTTGTGGATTTGGATCCCGAGACAATAATGTGCTTCCCTAGATCTGTCATCTCAAACTCTTGGGATAACATCCTCTTAGTGTCCTTTATCAGTTCAGTATTGTTGCTGAAAAGCAACGTATCATCCACATATAGTGTGATGATGATGATGATGATGACAAACTTAAAATAAACATTACAATGTACAGAGCTTGGTTCGAATCCTTGATTCGATTAGGAAGGTGTTGATTTGGTGAACCCAAGCTCTCAATGATTGCTTCATACCGTACAAGGCATTATGGAGTTTGCATACTTGATCTTCTTGACCAGTGAGGACATAGCTCTCGGGTTGGATCATATAGATATTCTCTTGAATGACTCCATTGAGGAATGTGAAGAAGCAAAACATTTCGAGCCACAAAGCTTAGCTTTCTAATTCGAGCCTACAAAAATACAAGGGAGTTGCCCACAGACGAAGACCGTCCCAGTCCATAATTGCCACATAACGGTTTTGACTGAAAGACACTCGAAGGCGAAGACCAGATGTTCGACGACTGAAAGACAGTCGAAGGCAAAGGTCAAATGTTCGAGGACCGAACTCAAAAGGGAAAATATAATTTGTGAGAGACATAGTATTTTTTCATGTCGACGTGTTGTGTGGGTTTGTCACAACAACGCTCTTACAAAAGGATCATTGATAATATAGTAGCTTGAATGCACATGTTGGATTATCTCGAATGTTTTGATGTATGATTGTTGTCTGTTCATAATCAGTTGTTCATTCATTATTTCGCATAATGGTTCATCTTGTTGAATGCTTAAATAATTAAACATAGGTCAATAGTGTCTGTCTACACTATGGAGGATTGTAGATCTGATATAGCAGGTAGCAGCAGCCCTCAAACAGAATCGAATTCCATCCGGGTCATTCTATCCTTTCTCAACAGTGGTATCAGAGCTGGTAAAGGCTCAATCAGAGCCTCTTGTTCCTATCAGAGAGCTAAAATAGCTTAAGAGTTGTAAGATCCAGGAGATCGAACATTCAGAACAAGAAACCAGAAAACAAGCTAAAGAACACAGTTCACAACAATGGCATCTATAAGCAGCATACATTCGAAGATCTGCACAATCCTCGACTTAGCTGGGTCTAACTTCCTAGCCTGGAAGGTGAGACCTCTCTCATCTTAAAGGGAGAAGGGCTATGGCCCTAGGTAGATGGCACCGATGAGATGCCTACAACTATAGGCAAAGAGCTACGAGAATGGAGAGAAAAGAACGACAAGGCAATAGCCATGTTGTCTCCATTTATCGAGGATAGCCTAACGCTTGACCTTGCACCAATCTCTAACACAAAAGAGATGTAGAATGCATTACTTACCAGGTTCCAAATGAAATCACGTAGTCAAATAATGTTTCTTGAAGACCAGCTAACGAACCTACGATAAGACAACAAAGACCTCACATCCCTTACAAAAAAGATGAAGGATCTGTTCCTTTCGTTACACAATGCCAGAATAGACAATGTAGTATCAATTGAAAAGCACCTCACCTACTTGCTACGTGCTTTACCAATAGCCTCAAGGCAACCGGGAGAACAACAACAGTTCATCTTACGTCGAAGAGCCCGAAAGCTTGAAGATGGGCAAAGAAATGTCGAACAATGGTAATTCGATAGCCTATTTATGTACAAATGTGTGTGAAGGTTTGACATCTGACACACAAGAGGTCATCCTTGATTTAGGAGCAATCTCTCACTTTGTTACATCGAGATGAATGATATTTGACTTCCGAAGTATAGATCCATCTAGATACATGGTTTTTTGGAGACGGATCAGACATCAAGTGAACTCAACACAAACGACAAAGATCGACGATTAGACGATGTTCTATTCGTGCCCACACTACAACAAGACTTGCTCTCAATTGCAAGAATAGTAGACGCTAGGATGCGTGTGACGTTTTCAAATGAAACATGCAATGTCATTGATGCCAGCACCCGCAAACTTGTTACACAAGGAAGACAAAAGGGCAACCTGTATTATCTGAAGGTATGCCTACCAGCAGATCAAACACACCAAGCTCATGAATCGACAAATGTTCTATGGCACAGAAGACTATGCCACATGAACCCGATGGCATTGTATCAGGCGAAAAAATCATTTACATTATACTAAGTCGATGTCATTTCAAATATATATACATAATTGGACCAATGCCATTTCAACATATATGTGCGAGAAGGCCTACAATAGATGTTGAGCATAAGGCTCCACCACCCAATCGAGTGCAAAGCCCAAAACTTTGGTTGAAGCCTTCCACATCCTCGTAAACATCTTGGTGCAAGAGCTTAAATTGGAATATGGAAGCCCAAACCAAAGCTCTTACACATTGTGCTAACTTTTAGGAGACTCAAAAAAAAAAAATCTTCAAATACTATAAATATGAGAACTTTGCTAGCTACTCTTGTCGTAGTAATGTATCTTCTATATTTTGTTTCTTCATGTTTGTACAAAATGTCATACGAGTTCTTAATCTTTTAGACAATTATACACACATCAATAAGTATGAAGATAAGTGTTTGCATATATGATTATATGTGGATATTGGTATCTAAATGTCATTTCACTTTGGATAGTGTTAAAGATTTAAAAAAGTGTGATGAGTGAGTCAAAATGGCTATTTAAAATCACCTTTCTATCACACAATTTTATATATTGCCAATGAATATTGAATAGGCCTAAAGTTGATGCAACTTTTTCAACTAAAAAACTTCTTATTGTACGTCAATGGATACAATCATGTTTTAAAACTACATCAACACAATGTTACAAGCTATACTACATTAACATACATAATACTTCAAGCAAGGTTTAATTTAAAGTGATTAACATAAGTACAAACTACAATTATGAAAAAATTGAGAGACCTAATTCTCCTCGAATTTTCCTTTGTTGCTAATGGCACAACCTTTATAGCCATATGCAACACATTGAGTCAATCGTCCATGACATGACATCAATGTAATTTGCATCATTTGTATGTCCCTCATAATCTACAATGTATTAGATTTTTTACAGCGAGATTCATCACATGAAATTTTCATTATATATAAACGTACTACTTTGGTAACACAACCTCCAAAATTAACGAATCACATATAAACATCATTTTGTGAAAATATATGTGAGAATCCTATAGGTAAACACAATCATTTCAAACTTTTTAAGCTTGTTCTTGTATTCACTATTTCACATCATTCTTATCCTAGTTATGTTTTATTAGATAATTCTATAGAGCCAAAACTTGATTGATTACCATTAATTCAATTAGAGACTATCTTGTGATATACTAAATGAAATTATCTTGATTACGAGGTGAAAAAATTGTGATGTTGCCATGATTCACACACATGAGCCTTTAAGCCCAAGACCTCTTCCATATTTGAGCCTAATCCCATGTCATAAGTACATATGTCCCATATCATACAACTTAGAATGCCATTAAATGCATAGCTAGATATGCTCAATACTTGCATTGAAACTCAAAATCCTCTTGAAAGTGCTTCTCCAAGAAAGGATTGGCATGCTTACATAGCCTCACATAATTGACATTGAGGGCCCTCACCTTTAGAGGTAAGTGAACTAATGTCATGTCCTTGTTAGCATGGGTAATCATTTAGACTAAGAGACATACCACATCATATATGGCAAAATTGATGCCAACATGGGATAGGTTTGCTTGCCATAAGATGTCCTCAACATGTTTACTTACTGCTAGGTAATTCAAATTTGGGCCCATTGTGCTTACCTCTATCAGGTGGCCTTGTGTGAAAACCTCATGCTCATAATAATTTAGAGAGGTTAAGTTTATGGGGTTAAGTCCATTATTTGAAACTTTCCTCCTTGTGTGTGAAACCATGATCTAATCTCAAATCTACAAAAGAGTATATTTTTTAGTTCACATGATCCTTTAGGGATATCACTTTTCTAAAAACCAAGATGCTTGACATCACATGTGACAAGGCATGTTCAACATTTAGAATGCATTGTGTGATAATAAATACCCAAGAATGGCAAAGGCTATATATAGAGAAATGACATTGGGAAAACACATATATAATTGTTTTGCTTTTATGCTTATTTTTAGTGGAGATATGGTTGCGAAATATATGAAAGTAGAAAAATATTAGAATTTTAGCTTTTATGATGCTTTGCTAAAAGCTAAGGTGTCAGTCTTGGGTGAGTTTGAGCATTATAGTGAGTCTTTTCTATTTTTCAATTCTTCTAACATGCAATGTTTTTTTTTAGTCCCTTAGTGATTTGAATACCATGCTTATGACAAAGCTTCTCATTAATATCAATCACCTTATTATCAATGAATTTCATATATCTCAAGTATGGCTAGATTCACCTTCATGTAGTAAGAATGTAAAGGTATTCAACTTTTAGATTAGTGTCAAGCTTGTGAGGCAAGATTTTTTTTTCTTCAACAATCGTCGATTCAAATAATATCATTCTTTTTCGACAATGATATTTCATCCAAATATCATAATCAAGTAAAATATCCACACTTCACATCAGTTGCTCAGCCCACGCCACAAAGCTCCAAACATCTACTCACACAATAACTAAGAGCCTATGCCTACATGGGCTCAGTTCCAACTTGACTACTATGAAGGACTTGAAGCATAATCAATCAGACAAAGTGATTGACACCATATGTAGATGAAGTAAAACAAAGTTGCATGGGAATAAGTATATCTTTGCAAGTAAATTTACATAAATCTTTTTCTTGAATAAATTTGCACATTAATTAGTGGCTTGCAACGAAATTATGAAAATAGGTATTTTTTTGCTTGTAATGGTCATTCAAATAATGTAGTTGACTATCAAGGCATTTTTTTTGCATCTAGCATGCAAAAAAGTGTTTCCTTTTTGTAATGTTACCTACCAAGGAGTTGACATCTATGAGAAAAGCTAACCCAAAACTAGATGGCTTTATATAATATTCATGATAAGGGGCACTAGGCCCAGTAGAATAGGCCCAAAGGATATGCAAAAATTTGCATTTCAAGTCCAAAGGATAGGAAACATAAGTATTCAGCACCTAGGATAGACAACACTAGTCTTACAATCTCAAAGGGCAAGCATCAACTGTCTCTAGGACCTCAAGGGACAAGCAACAACATCTTTCATAGCCCCTAAACACAAGCAACAATGTCTTCACAAAATCAAAAGGAAAAGTTCAACAACAATTTGGCCCCAAATGTTGGACTTCACAACTTCAATGATATCCTTACACATTTGTACAAGGACTCAAACTTGGTTGGGCAATCACACAAGCCAAGTTCTTACCCCTTACACAATAGCTAATTAAATCAATTCTTTTTCTCTCTTAATAATAAGAATGTGATCATGAAGATAACAAGCTAAAAAATTATCAATATAGTGAATTGAGTAGATCTCAAAGTTATATATGTCCATAATAAAAGAAGCTTGAAAATTTTGAGTTGTTCAAGTGTAAGATTCATATGACATGTTTGATTTGCAAATTTTGATAAAAGAGTATACAAGTATAAAAAAATTTATATCAATAAATTAAAATAAAGTGGATAGATTGCATCAAGCACTATATTATATTACCCAATATATAAGCAATATCCTAGTATAATGTTGATAAAAGCTACTATACTCTCAATTACTAGGGTTCATCTACCTATTTCAATTATGAGCAGTATAGTCTCACACCCACGAACAAATGAAATAAAAAAAACTTCACAATAATTAAATAGAATATTAAGGCCAAGACCTCAAGTAGGACTATGAGTCCAATCTCCAATTCTAAAAGTATCTGGAAAAGCTTCAATTAGCTATGTATATGGTTGATGCTATATCCTTGCAATAGAATAAGTAGCTTTATCATAGCAAGCTTAATGTATTGTGCTAATTTAAGTAGAGCCACAAAAATTAAAAAATAAATCATCAATATTCTTGTCCTTCTCCAAAAGCACCATTCTTTTATGATATATTGTGGATGCATATGATGCTAGTAACTTATTTGCATATTGCAAGCTCTTCATTTAGTAAAGTTGATCATTGCAAGCCATTTTAAGTCAATGTAATTTAGTTTCAAATCTATGAAATTGTATGTGACTTGAAACCTCTACATTGTAGCTTTTAAAGTGATTCTTGACACGTTTCTACACAATTTGAAGATGCACATAAGTAGACCGATAATAAATTGTATGTGGGCATGAAACATCTACATTGTATTTTTTAAGAGATTCTTGAAAAATGCCATTACAATTTGAAAATGCATGTGAGCATATTGATAAAAATTACGTAAAAAAAATTCCAAGATGTTAACAAGTTGAAATAGTAAAAATTTCAAGATGGTAAAACTAGTGTGCTACAAGGAGATTCCAGCTAATGCTCTAATGTTCTTCAAGACCTATAAAACACCTTTATAGGGCTTGAACTCGGCCTCAAATAATTATATCTCATGACACTAAGCCAAATCTAATTGATGGCAAACATACTTTGATGCTTTTCCTAGAACTAGCACCAAAAAACTCATCAAGATGACATAGAATGCAATTGTTTGGATATTGTGAATAATGAAGATTAGATGCTGGTACAGAGGTGCCCACACATGTGGGAAGTACATCTGGTGACCCTCACCAAGTTTGGATCCCAAATCTTCAACCTAAGACTTGATTTGGACTTGCCCTCTCAAGACTAGCTTTCTAGAAACAACTTGCTAAAAATGGGTTGTCCTTTGATCAATGATTATCCTCTTGTACTTGGCTCTGATACCATGTTGAAAGCATTGTACAAAGGACCATAAATGAACCTACAGAAGGCTCCAAGAGTGATTGATTGATCGATCTAGAAAAGCAATATTGGATCCCACAATCAAGAGCAATCAAAACCATTGATCAAACATGAAATTTCGACCCCCCACGTGTGTGGTACGGATTCAATACAACCCATTATCATAGATTAAGTGGAATCAAGTTTAGATACCAAAGCATTCACAAAAACTCAAGACAAATGTGTAGAAAACTCAAGATTGCCAATTTGCTCCGAAAGATTCAACTAGTTTGATTAAATTTGCTACATTTCTATATTTGGCAAATTGAGGCCATCTTTGTTTTAGACTTAGATTTTGACTTTTCAAAGTTCATTAGTCTAAATTTCATTTGAATAAACACTTTTTGAAAGTGTGGGAAAGTTAGAAGTCGAGTTTGAGTAGATTCAAATTTGAATGTTGGGTACTTTGAATCTAGACCCAAAACTAGTAGGGTTTACACTTTGGTGGGAAAGGGTTTACATTTTGGTGGGAAAGCCAAGTGACCAAATAGGGTTTGGACCTCCTATAAAAGGATGTAACTCATGGAGAGACATATCTTCTCTCTTCTCTATCTCATTTCATGCTTATACATGGTTCTCTTGGGTTCTACTATCCATTGGTGCACTATACTTGTGATTGCATGCAATTCTATGTGTAGAATGATCTATATTTGCTATTTTTGAATCCACATGTGTGAAATACAATAGCTTGCTAGTTCTGTATGGACAACAACAGTAATTTATCTTTTGATTCATGTTTGATCAAGTTCTATTAGAGTTAGCATCTCATTTTGTGCGTAGATGCTGATTTTTCTACATTGGTGAGATTGGTAGAGTAGCTACTTTTGTAACCCAAGATCTTTTTATGGATTGGATCATCATTGATCTGAGATCTTTCACATGGTATTAGAGCTTGTGTTTTAGATTATGAAGGAGGAAATCATATCTATCAATGATTTGGTCAAGATATCAAGGTTAGAGCATGCTAGAGAGGATTCTATACCAAAATTGAGTTTTTTGCTTTTGTAGATTGGATCTTTTGTAGATCAAAAATCTATATAGGTTCAAAAACTTGATCAATTCTGATTTTCGAATTCACATACTAGATTTGGCCGATTTTTTGATCATTGGATCAGCCTAAGTGGTGGCTAATAGATTGCATATCAAATTTTCAGCATTTGCATGTAGATTTGGAATAATCAATTTTTTGTGATTTTTTCAAAACTCTAATTTTGATCGGATCTCTATATAGTGAGGTTGTTGTACTTCATTTGAGTGTGTTTCAATCTTAGGAAGTGGCAAAAGTCAGTAGATTGAGGATAGATCATAGGTTGATCAAGATTTCATGATTCTATGTGTTGATTTTCTTGGTATAAGTGCTAGAAGAGAATTTTAGAGATAGTTTCAAATCTTTGTGATTTCTTTTGAAAACGTTTGTTTTTGTTCAAAGGAGTGCTTTGTGAAACATGTTGAAAAAGAAGATCAGGTCATTGCTACATGGCAACATCAAGTGGAGTCATGTTGGAAGCCAATGATAGGCCTACCGCAAGTAACTATTCATTGTGGAAAGTGAGGATGGAATCACTTCTTGAGATGAATAATGTTTTGGATATAGATTTGGAGGAGAGACCAGCAACACAACAAGACCAAATGAGGTATGATAAGAGGGCCAAAAGGGCTCTACACATTATCAAGATGATTGTTACCAATGAGCCTCTCAAGGAAGTTGGTAAGTGTACTTCATCTAAGGATGCTTGGGATTCATTGAAGAAGCTTTATGAATCCAAGTCTACTTCTAAGTGTTGACTTTAAGAAGGCAAATCTTTTCTTGTTTTCAAAAGAATGAAGAAAGTCCAAGTACTTTTGTTTTGAGGATGAAAGCAAAGCATTAGGGAAGGAGAGCTTGTTCAAGTTATTCTTAATGGATTGCTGGATGCTCATGCTAACATTGTTCAGATTATTGCTATTCAAAAGACTTCGCCAAGTTTGATGGATGTTCAAGAGATCTTGATCAATGAAGAATATAGGCTTAAGAGTTGGATCTACATCAACACTTCAAGAGGAGGCTATGTTCATAAAGGGCAAATTCAAGGGCAAAAACAAAAGTAAGTGGCCTAAAGGGCAAGATCAAGTGGATGCTTCTTCAAATGGCAAAAAGAAGGATAGATAAAAGCTCAAGTGCTTCTATTGTGGCATCAAAGGACATTTGCAAGTGAGTGCTACAAGAAGAAGAGAGATCAAGGAGACAAGCAATGTAATCTTACTCTTGATGAGGATGGTTTGGATGTTCAAGATGCAAATGATGATGCTTTTGTGATGTCTTCATGTATGCTTGCTAATGATGGAGATCTAGATCCTTGGTGGATTGATAGTGGAGCAAGTTCACACATGACTTTTCACAAAGAGTATTTCACTTCTTTGTTGGCATATGGAAATGACAAGAGGGTGACCTACACGGCCAATGATGGTGAGTGTGCAATCAAAGGGGTTGGCACAGTTCCCACTTCTCTCTCTACAAATAGGAATGTTCATTTGGAAGATGTCTTGGTCATTCTCGCTATTACCAAGAATTTGCTTAGTGAGTCAAATGCTAAGTAAAGGCCTCAAGGTTGAGTTTGATGGAGATGCTTGTATGATCAAAAGGAAGGATGTCTTGATTGGAAAAGGTAAAAGGCAAGGAAAGTTGTTCAAACTAGATGCTTGTGTTATTGCTAACCAAGTTGGATGTGTTGCAAGAGAGCAGATAACTATTCAAGAGGTTTGGCATAGAAGGATGAGACACCTCAACCTCAAGTCATTGGAGGTAATGGCTAGAAAGAAGGTTGTGACAAGTTCCTTAAGTGGCATCATTCATTCTTGTGAGTCTTGTGCTTTGTCTAAGTCACATAGACTACCTTATACTAGATCTACATCTAGATCACACAACCTTTTCAACTTGTACATTCGGATATTCATGGATTTACTACAATTAGCAATAGTGGAGCTAAGATGTATGTAACTTTGATTGATGATTTTAATAAATTTTGCTGGATCTATCTACTAAAGATCAAGGATGAAGTGTATGATGTCTTTATCAAGTTCGAGAATGCAAGGGAGAACCAATTTTCCACAAGGATCAAGTGCTAAAGAAGTGACAATGGTGGTGAGTACATATCTACCAATGTCAAGGTGTTTTGTGATGAGCATGGGATCGAGATCAAGAGGGAGTATACAACATTAAGGACCCCACAACAAAATGGAGTGCTTGAAAGGAAGAATAGGACTTTACATGGAAGTGCTAAAGCCACGAGGTTAAGTGCTAATCTTGATAAACCATTTTGGGATCAAGCTTTGTTGTGTGCCAATTTATTGTGCAATAGGTGGCCGAATGCTATTTTGGATGGAAGGACACCTTTTGAGATGCTATTCAAGAGGAGGCTGAGTATCAACTTTCTAAGAACTTTTGGATGACATGCTATGCCAACATTACTCTTGATGATAGGACCAAGGAGGATCCATCTTCAAGAAGAGGTATTTTTGTTGGATATAGAGGTGAGTAAAGCCTACAAGGTTTACATTCCTTCTACTTACAAAGTGATTGCTGGTAGAGATCTCATTTTTTATGAGGGGAACATTCCAAAAGTGTCTTCAAGCATGATTGACAAAGGTGTGGATGGATCTAACATTCTTGATGTTGATGTAAAGGATCCTACTTTAGATGGTGATGATGATGGACCTTCATCAAGTCAAAAGCCAAGGAGAACACAAGGGAAAGACAAGTACCTTCAACGCTCACATATGATGAAAAGGGTAAGCAAGTAGTTTCTGGAGATTATTTTGCTTTCCTAACCTCTTTTGATGAACCTGCAAGTGTAGATGAAGCAAGGAAAGAAGAGGAGTGGATCCAAGCAATGAATCTTGAGTATCAAGATCTTATGAAGAATGGAACATGGAGATTGGTGGAGTTACCTAAGGACAAGAAAGCTATTGGATGCAAATGGATCTTCGAGGTGAAGACAAACCAAGATGGATCTATCAACAAGTACAAGGCAAGGTTAGTGGCAAAAGGATATGCTCAACAACAAGGGATTGACTATGATGAGACCTTTGCACCCGTGGCGAAGATGGTAAGCATTCGAGTCATTATCGCACTTGCTACACTTTGTGGATGGGATCTATGGCAAATGGACATTACAAATACATTCTTGAATGGTGATCTTGAGGAGGAAGTGTACATGGAGCAACCTGAGAGCTACATTTAATCAACAAAGCCAAATTATGTGTGTCTACTACAAAAGAGTTGGCCTTAAGCAAGCACCAAGGAGTTGGTTTGCTAAGCTTAACACCTTTTTACTCTCTCAAGGCTTTGTTATGAGTGAGTATGATCGTTCATTTTATTATAGGTTTTCTAGAAATGATGTTACCATCTTGCTAATCTATGTGGATGATATCATCTTGAGTGGTGGAGATAATCAAGATGTGGAGGATATCAAGAGTGCTCTTAAGAAGGAGTTTGAGGTGCATGATCTTGGTAACTTGCATTACATTTTGGGAATAGAAGTCATTAGATCTTCTCAATCTACTTTCATTTGTCAAGAGAAGTATGCTAATTCTATTCTAGAAAGATTTCATATGGTAGATGCAAAAGCTAGTGATACACCTATGGAGTCTCGTGTAAAGCTAACTATAAGAGGTAGTGAAAGATCCTTCAAGGACATTAGTCTCTATAGAAAGCTAGTTGGTTCACTCATCTATCTAACCATTACTAGAGCATATCTAAGCTATTGTGTTGGATGATTGAGTCAAGTCATGCAAGATCCTAGTGAGGAGCATTGGAAGCTAGGAAAATGAGTTTTGAGGTACATCATTGGAACTCGAGATTTTGTTGTTTTCATAGGTGATGGAGCTATATCATGTATGTCGAAGAAACAAGCCACTATCTCATTGTCATCTAGTGAGTCCGAGTACAAAGCTCTTACACATTGCACAAAGGAGATGGTATGGATCAAGAGGATGATCAAGGATTTTCACTTGCTGGATTTTTCAAAGAGCCCAATCATCTTTTGTGACAATCAATTAGCCCAAAGATTGGCAACCAATCCTATCTTTCATGCTAGGAGCAAGCATACTAGTTTGATCATATTTGCTACATTTCTATATTTGGCAAATTGAGGCCAACTTTGTTTTAGACTTAGAAGTTCATTAGTCTAAATTTTATTTAAATAGCCACTTTTTGAAAGTGTGGGAAAGTTACAAGTCGAGTTTGAGTAGATTCAAATTTAAATGTTGGGTACTTTGAATCTAGACCCAAAAATAGTAGGGCTTACATTTTGGTGAAAAAGCCAAGTGGCCAAATAGGGTTTGGACTTGCTATAAAAGGATGTAACTCATGGAGAGACATATCTTCTCTCTTCTCTATCTCATTGCATGCTTATACATGGTTCTCTTGGGTTTTACTATCCATTGGTGCACTATACTTGTGATTGCATGCAATTCTATGTGTAGAATGAATTATATCTGCTATTTTTGGATCCACACGTGTGAGATACAGTAGCTTGCTGGTTTTGTATGGAAAGCAATAGTAGTTTATCTTTTGATTCATGTTTGATCAAGTTCTATTAGAGTATGCATCTCATTTTGTGTGTAGATGCTGATTTTTCTACATTCGTGAGATTGGTAGAGTAGCTTCTTTTGTAACCCAAGATCATTTTATGGATTGGATCATCATTGATCTAAAATCCTTCACACTCCTCACTATGGAGATCTACAATCTTCCAGAGTGTAGACAGACAGTGCTGACCTACGTTTCAAATTTGTTTAAGCATTCAACAAGAATGAGCTAGTGTGCGGAATAAAGATAAACAACTAAACATGTACAGACAACGGTTAGATATCAAAACATTCAATATCATTCAAGGTAAAAATAAGCATGTGCATAACAACTACTGTATTATCAATGATCTTTTCTAGAGCACTGTATGACAAATCCACCCAGTGCGTCGGCGCAAGAGATACTATGTCTCTCACGAACTATATCAGACAGTCTCGCTTACTAGCGGACTCTTGGACATCGGTTGGTAGTTCTATGGCTAGCTCATATTGGTGCTCAATCAATTTGATGTTCAACCGATTCTCTCGTGTTTGATCTATTTATATGAATAGAGAGAAAAAAATTTAAGTTAATCAGTGATTACAAGAACGGCTGGTTTAGCGCGTTCTAACGGTACTCAGATTGCCTTCAATATCATCCGTGGAGGTGGACGTCCTCCTGGTACTTGTTTGATCTTTGTACTTGGAGCATGAAGATCCGCCGTCTTTCGGTCTTTGGGTGTTTCGAGCTCCTTCAGTCTCTCTCTCCTTCAGTCTCCTTCGTTCGTTTGACCTTCGTGTCTTTCTTCATTGAAACCGTTATGCAGCGGTTATGGTCTGGGGTGGTTTCTGCCTATGGGTAGTTGCTTTGTATTTCTACAGACACGAACTCGAAAGCTATCAAAGCTTTGTGGCTAGAAACATTAAGTTTCTTCAGTGACTTGGATAAGTTTGTTCAAGGCATCATTTCACTTTTGAAGGTCTTGTCCGTTAATGTAAGACAAGTCTTTACTAGTTATATTTCCAAAAAATATATATAGGCCTCTTTCTAATATATAGTTGTCCAGCGCATATCTTCATATTCGAGTATATATTGCCTTATCCAAGTGGATAATCGTTATTTAGAAAATACATAGCATCACACCTTAATGTTTAAAAAATTAGAGACTATCCAATACTGCCCTTTTTGAAGACTCGAGATCAAAATTTGTTTAGCATAAATGAGCTACAACTCCTATTTTGGGGAATCCAAATCCGAATAAGCAATAATTAGGACAAAATCAACAAACTAATTGAAACAACAAGAATGCAAAGATGAGCAGCAAGTAGCTTTCAGTATTGGAGTTTGCACAACCCAATTACACAAAGGCAACGGAATCAACAACGTGGGTGTAATGAGAATGCAGAGATGAACAAATGCTAGAATAGTGAGAAACAATTTGAGAAATTACAGATGGATAGTATTCATGAATGCTCAACGTAAGATTTGGCCATTGAAGTTTGCATTTGCGTGTGAGCAGCTCAGCCGCCATCAAAAGAAGTAGCTATCCAAAGACATTCCTATGCTCATGCATTAACTTCCTGCACATGCTCTTACTAGAGAGAGAGAGAGAGAGAGAGAGAGAGAGAGAGAGAGAGAGAGAGAGAGAGAGAGAGAGAGAGAGAGAGAGAGAGAGAGAGAGAGAGAGAGAGAGAGAGAGAGAGAGAGAGAGAGAGAGAGAGAGAGAGAGAGAGAGAGAGAGAGAGAGACGTGTATCATGTCTAACCCTCCATTTAATGCACATTTGTGGAGAGAACGTGTCACATGTATCATGTGTGACCCTCCACTTACTCCACATCTATGGTTCAGACTATGCCACACGACGATTGTCTTTAAGCAATGAGCTTAAACTTGACCATAGGACAAAATTGTAAAAAAAAAACAATGAGCATTAACCATTGGATTGCATTGTACCTATTACATTGTACCCACTGTATTTTAACCATTACATTGTAACCATTGTATTGTATTTTGAATTTGTATTCATTGTGCTCAAAAAACAAAAAACAAAAAACAACATACATTACCACCCATATCATTGTAAGCATCCCATTTGTATGCATTACATTGTTAGAATTTAACAAAAAATCCAGTTAGCCCTTAATAAGTCTACTTAAGCCCTTTTTGCCTTGTTATCCTTATTTACGCTTTGAGACGTTCCAAAGATGGAATTGCCTTTATTCTTAAGGGTAATAATTGCTTTTGGGCCCAACAAAATTTACATTGCATATTAAAATATATTTCTAAGCACTTGAGGTACATGATAACATCTTGCCCTCTGTATTTGGCTAAAGAACAATTACATCTTTTTTATTATGGCTTGTCATAAAGAATAGATTCAGGCTCTTTGGTCCTGGTTTTCTAACATCTTCATGCTTCCAAAACTCTTCATCCACTTTGTAATGTTGGGGGATTTTCTTGTTCTTGATCGTACTTTAAATACTCACATGAGTGCATGGTGGCAATACTTTAAAAGTTATGAACTACGAGGAACAAAGCCATTGCAATGTAAGCACCTATACAACTCTCAAATTTCCATTGCATGCTCGAGAAGTAGTCTTGGGAACAAACCTCGCTCAAGGTAAGCATGTACATAAGTGTTGCCTTTCCATTGCGTGCTCCCTAAGGGGCCTTGGGAGCAGAACTAGCTAATTGTAAGCACCTACGTAACTCTCGCCTTTCCATTGCACGCTTAAGCAAAACTAGCACCTACGTAAAATCACTTTGTTACTGTTTATGAAGAAATGGGAACCGGCTCCGTGTGCAGAATCCGTGGGTTGTGTTTTTTTTGCTTTTTGTTTTTTGTTTTGCTTTGTTTTTTTTGTTTTTCAAATTCTTTTTACATGTACTTGTCCAGTGCTGGAAGGTGCATGTAAAATTGTTTTTTAAGGCAAAAAAGAAGAAGTAAAGACTATTTCATGCTTGGGAAGGTTTGCCTTGTTGTCTGTTATGCTGCCAGAAGTGCTACTGCCTGAGGCATAAGGCCCTTGCATGGCAGAACGGCCTCAGAGGGAGACTTACCCCGCCCATAGCTCTCGCCTTTTCATTGCATGCTCGCCAAGCGGCCTTGGCAGCAAAACGCGGTCACTCTAAGCACCGACATGCCTCTCACCTTTCCATAGCATGCTAAGTAACGGGTCTAGGGAGGGCAACTTTCTTGTTTTCGTGGAGCAAGTGATTAGTTTTCATATCCAAGATTGTGTGTGTGTGTGTGTGTGTGTGTGTGTGTGTACTAGATTTGGTTGGACTCCTTGGTGACACATGTTGACCTTGTTGAAATTGGGGCCATCCAAAAATGGGCCCCTCACATATATATATATATATATATATATATATATGCCAATAATGCCAATGCCCAACATATATGGGTGGGTGGGGTGGAAAAGGGGGCTTTTAATATATTATTTAGTCAAGAAATGAAAGCAGAAAAAAGGAAGAAGCATTTTGCGTTGATGCTTCCGACCTAGTGTATTTTATTGGCACGGCAGGACTCGAAGCCCGCATCGTCAGATTCATCATAACCGTTTAGATCTTGCCACGCTGTTGTGAGATTAGCCATTCAAAGAGGTCCAGGTGGAGAATCTGCCACGTGGGTAGCATCCGAGTGGCTGTGAGAAGAATAGGTAGTGTTAAGCGGGTTTGCTAGAAGACGAGAGAAATGGTCGGAACAAAGGCAGATGAAAACAGGAGAAAAGAGAGAGAGAGAGAGAGGGAGAGAGATGGAGGAGAGGGTAAATCCGATCCAATGCGCAGATGAAAGACAAAGGAAGGAAGAAGAGTAAGTGGTGAGTTTTTGCTGTGAGATCAAAGGAAAAACGAGTGAATCCTCAGCTTTTGGCTGTGTTTTGAGCCAAGGATTATGGACAGAAAATGGATATGCTGTGTATTCTGGTAACTTTTTGAGTCTTGTAAGTTGTAGGTTTTCTATCTGTTTCATGAAATGAGTGATGGTTTTGGCCTTTTTGGGGAGGTGGAGGTTTGCTGAGGGGAAGCACTGAGCAGGAGTGCCGACCAGCCATAAGGGATGAAGATGCAGAGGCTGGCATGTGGCAAGTCTTTGTTGTCTTTCAGTTTATGCTGCCATGCGTAGTGATAATAGCTACGTTGCCTGATATGGTTAGTGGAAAGATGATAATGAAGATATAGGCTACTGATGAGGTGGCAAGGAAATGATTCAAATGGAGGCTAGGCAGATACGTGGCTGAAAGACTAGATAACAGCCTAGGAAGAGTGCAGATGCAGCCCCTGGAGAGTAACGTAGCTTTTGTGGAGCATGGATGCTTTGTTCTTGTTTTGGAAGGAGTTTGTCGTAAGTTGGAGTGACAAGTGCAGAGGATTTTAATGCAGTTGTTCGTATAGACATTAAGCTGATGGATTAGGGAGAGTTACGGAAACCTTGGAAAGTTGTCCGGACGACGTTCGTGGATACTATTGTAAATTTCTTTCTTGCATCTTATCATTATGAGTGAGAGCTGCAGAAGTTTTAAATGCTAGGAAGAAGGTGAGAGTGGCAGCAGTGGCTCGTTGCTATCAGCGGGGTGGTTGTGGTAAGCTTTTGGAGTAGCGCAAAATTCCTAGAATGCCATCGGGGCCAAGGAAACGCAAAGCTGCTCGCAGGAAAACCGAAGCAGCTAAAGGCCAGGAGCAGCAGCAACCGCATGGTGATTATTCTCTCATCATTTCGGGTTAATGGCCTTTTCTTGTGGACTCCACACTTCATTTCAAGAATTCCATTTTCCTCTTGTCGAATCTGCTTTGCGCATGATAAGTTTTTCTGCCTCTTTTAAGTTTAAAGCTCGTTAATCCAGAGTCTGTTGGACGGATTACCCTCAATTTTCTTTATCGTCTATTTCCAAGAACTTCGATTTTCGTTGGCAAGATCTTTAGGCTGGAGTTCATTGTTGCATGGTTCAATTTTACTTTCCGTCTTAGTTCTTCTTCATCCATTACTTAGTACATTTGTCTAACAACACCTATACTGCAGTATATTCCTTATTAGAAAACAGAGAAGCTCTCGCTGCACCATAATATAAGTAATTTTACCAACATGTACTGTATTGAATGGGCCTTGATCCTTACTGCGATGTCTCAAGAAGAGTGCTGTGTTGCTCTTTGGAATATTAGGAGAATATACGTTAGGGAAAGACGTTTATGCTTACTGTGTTCTTTGTAGTTGAACTATGCATGTTATTAGTTTGACATTTACTTCGAAAAAATTCAAAAAGAGTCGTATTCTGGGCATGTGAAAAATGATCTTTTAGTCTACTTATAGTCAATGCGTTTCGTTTCAAACTATGCACGACTTTCTGCCCAGTACGGACCTGAAAATATAACGTACTTATAGACCTTTCGGGAAATTGTACAATGGGCTGATATCAATACAGGTGAACGTTGTTCTGAAGCTCTTTACTTACCGAGGTAAAGAAAAAGAAAAGCACAAGTATTTAAGTTTTATTAGGCTGAAAGTACTCAATAATTTTGTTGCAATCAAATCTTAGAGTAGAGACGATGCATTCAATTCTTAAGCAGCATTGAAGACAATCTTTTTCTGTAAAAGCGATGCGCAAACGAGCAGTTGTTTGAGCCTTAGAGTGTATGATTGCAAAGTCTTATTTTTCTACATTCTAGGACCTGTAGTTCGGTGGGGAAGTAAAGCTGTAATCTGTCTCTTTTAGTCCTTTTTCAATATATTGCTGGTGATAGTTAAAGATGTAGACCCTTCGTCCCTGTTTCCTGCATGTTTATGATATTTTACTTTATAGACGAAACAGGAACACCTGTTTTCGTGTAACAGTATAGTGAATGATCCGAACGTTGGTGACAGACAAGGATACTGAAAGGGATGGATCCTTATGTGGATCTTTCGAAGAGCAAGATGATTATTTGTCAAGCCCAAGCCCGAGGCTGCAGGACAACAGTTGCAGAATTTCTTCTTCAGAAGAGAAAGATGAGATTCTCAACAACACAGAAGAGTGGGTAAGAGTTTCAAATGATGATGCTGGGCCATCTCAGCATAAAAATGAGAGACAAATAGCTGGTTCTGAAGATCCGGGGGTCATTTCTCCAAACACTTCAAGGCCATATGATAGATTGGTAGACTGGGAGACTATTTCCAATAGCTCATTTGTTGATCATCAAGAAGACAATCAATGTGCAAACCCTAATGAAAGCAAGTCAAAGCTTTCAGCTGGGAGCACAGACCAACTAATATTGGATGCTTGTGCTTCAAAGCCTTTTGGTGATAGTTGCAGAGAAGTTCAGTGTGATTCACCCAACAACACAGAACTTGATTCCAAGGCCACCGAGGAAGGTTGCGTGGGGGTCAATGACTTTTCTAATGAAGTCCCAGAAACTGCATCCCCTGCTGAAGATAATTTTGATTCAGTTTACAAGTGCACTACAACTCCCAGCGTCAATGTAGATGAAACAATGCTAAAACAGCTCATTGATATCAAGTTTGTGACAGAATATGTCTCCAAGCTGGACTCTGAAGACCTATGTAATAAGCATATTCTGGACAATAACAAGGAGACAACGGCAGTGATTGTTTCAGATGAACACAGGAATGTAGATTCTCTTGTACCTGGGCTTATTACAACTGTTCCCAATGGGAAGTTTGCAGTCACACCATTAGGTAGAGAGAACAAAGAACAGGATATTTGCAGCAAACCTGAACTAGTGGACGATACAGGTGACAAAGAAGCTATTGCAGTAACTACAGAAGATGAAACTGACCCATCCAAGGTATGCATAATGGGTGTACAGGTAAGTTCCAGAGAAGACAAGGAGAGTTCTTCAATTAGCCCAGAGAGTGCTGATACCGAGGATGTGGAAGCATGGCCAGTCAGTGTGCATGATGATGCTTGGAAGAAGTCATTTGAGAAGGAGAGCATTCTTGAAGTTCTAGAAGACTTAGGAATGGATGTAGAAAATTCTTTGATTGAGTCAAGGAGCACAGACTTACAGAATTTGAAGAAAGAAAGCCTAGCAAAGGTAGAAGTTTGCTCAGAAGTGATAACAAATCAATCTGAAAGTTTGGAGGATGGGATTTTAGTGGCTGGGAAGGATACGTCTTTCGAAAAGACGTCATATTCAGATCCAGAGGATTTTACACAGAGCCTTTCAGTTGTAAGTGTTAGTGTTGAAGCCAATGGAGATAAAGAGGCTTACTCTCAACTTGTTGAAGCCAATGAAGATAAACAGACCCACTCTCAACCACTTGAGCAGTGTAAAGTTGCTAATCCTTCACCTTATGTTTCAGAACAGCTCAAAACAAGAAATCACCTAGGGGACGACAATTCAAATGACGCTCTTGGCATTCAAGACTCTCATAAAAATCAGGTCTGCTATCCCCTCCTTGTTAAATTATGGAAGTTCTCGATATTCACTTTGAGGAGGCTATGTGGCTATCTTGACTCCCATCTTTGTTTAAAAGTTGCAGACGAGAAGTAAATGAAAAGTTGTAGTACCCGCAATCATATATGCAAATGGTTTCTGACTGGAAATAGTTTTGCTTTAAGTTCTGCCTATTTGTGTGGCTAGCAGCCAAAACTTTAGGGAACGTATTAGCAGCTGAAGCAATCAACTTTGATGCAGGTAGTGCCAGGAACAAGCAACCATAAAAAGCTTGCAACATGGAAAGATTGCTGTGGCGTTTTTGATTGGCTCTTTAGTGGGTCTCACTGAAGAGTGTCTCTCACTGAGAGTTTTTCTCTCAGGGAGTTGCCTCATATATTGATGCTTTTCAACAACAGCACTTACCGAAGAGGTGCTATTATAGTGCTTATATTACTTCAGGCATTGATCCCATGCCTACGATTATTTAGCATACATGAGCATTTATAGAATTTCACCATTCTATTATAAACATAGCGATAATATCCTGCAAGCTGAATAGAGTAATGCAACAGCTTAGTACTTGTAGAAAGTCATATTTGTAAGGCTCTCGGTCAAATATAGTTGCTCATGTAGCGTTTTCGATGAAGAGTTTTTCCAGAGTTAAATAGGCTATTCATATATAATTTGCAGCTCTTCATGTTCTAAATTTGAAACCTGCATACTTGCTTGTTGCAAGTAAAACTTATTAAGATGTCGAATTATGGTAATCTACTCAAAAGGTGGCACTTTTTACTTCAACTGGCAAACTCCAATAACAGCTAAGATTGTCTCACCTAGAGAAACCATTGTAATCTATTTGACTTACAGATTTCATTTTAAATCTTTTCATGAGAAGGAATCTTCTTGGCTATATTGGCTAAGAGTGGTTGCCAGGCTTAAGACTTAGCCAAAAATGTCAGAAGGCATGTTTTGAGAATCACATGTTGTATGCTATATGTCACATCCTTTGTTAACTCTGGCTAGCTGTACTGAGCCGTGATGTATACTCCGCATGTGGTTATTACTTGCATAGGACTGATGTCAGTAACTATTGCTAGGGCTGGGTACCTGCTATTTGATATTTGTCATTAACGTGCTATGGGGCCTCTTTCCTATAGTGAGTGAGCCAAGGTGTCACAGGACATTGAATGATGTGGCCAGTGGAGGGCATGCATAGGAGAGTATGTCGGCCCTTGCTTTTGGAGATTTTGCTTGGCGTGGAGCTCTTTGTCTTGCTGATTGCCAAATCCATAGGTTGGGGGAGGATCCGTATGATCCTGTTAGATGGGTCGATTTGTTCTACTAGCTACTTAGCTTTATCCTGGAGGTTGTATTATTGGTATCAGAGCTGCAGCTGGATTGGAAGCATAACAGGAAAGCTACTCAGTGATTCGGCAAGAGCTTGGAGCATCTGGGATCTTGGAAGAGGTTATTTGTGCTGAGGGAGGCATTTTCACCCCTTTCAGCCCTTGTGTGTATAAGTATAGCAACATACAAGGTGTGTATTTGGTGCTAAAGTTCTTAACGGCTACTTAGAACTTTGCTTGCTTTAAGCAGTTTTTAGGGATGTAAGAAGCCAGTTTGAGGCAGAAATCTGCAGCTAGGCTAATTCCTTGTAGGAAATCGCTGGCTGTTCAGCTGATTTTTGGCGATTTCTGGGAGGGCAATCCTTGAAAATCCTTTTCTGGACAGTGATAGGGGGTCATTTTCCTTCGAGAAATCGTTGGCTGTCCTGCTAGTTCTTAACATTTTTCAGGACAAAACCTAGGTTAGATCCTGGATTTTTGAAGCAACAGGGATTCGGCAGGTTTCCTTTAACAAGAGCGTTGGCCATACAAAGATTTCTACTAATTCTTCTGCAGAAATCATATGAAATTTTAGGTTTTGGGCAACGATTGGTGGGCGGCTGGATTTCTGTAGCAAAATAGCTAAGCAGGAGCATAAATCTTAGTGATTTTCACCAAGAATCATGGGCAGATTAATGCTTCTGGACACTAGGGCTTTTGACAAGATTTTGTATGTTGGAATTACTATCTTTGTTTGGGTATTTTTGTTTGTCTATTTTAAGCTGGGAACAGGGTTTTGAAAATTGATTTTGCTGTTTGTAGAAAGATTGCTGTCCTGAGAGCAAGTTAGCAATGATTTTTGTGTCATATTTTAGTATGACAAAGCATAGATTATAAGTAGACAAAACATAAGTCATAAGTAGACCTAAGCTCCATTTGAGCTTACAGTATATAGAAACAACATCAATCTATGGATTGGATAGACAGTCCAAAACGCTAATCTTTGGAAGTTTTTGTTATTTATGCATAGCTGTGATATTAAGCAAAAACCAATGCTGTTTGTTAAAGATTCATGCTGTCTGAACTAAAAACCATAAACCGATTGTATCCTTGTTATGTTGAAACTCCAGAGCTCTCTGAATTAAGAGCCTTAGCTGGTTGAGCATAAAGTCAAGTAAAATTTGTGTTGATATTCATCGCTATACATTCTACCAATCCTATTGTCCATTTTTTAAGTATGGAATAGATTCAAGGAATAAACATTTGTTGTTTTTCCATTATCCCTGGAAAGTGTAATAGTAACTTTGTAAATGGTACAATTCGAGTGATTTGTAAGTTGTGCATGCTGTTGGCATCAGATATACAAACTTTGTTGAATTGCAAACCACAAGTGTTTTAAATCAAACTTGGGGTTTTAGGAACTAAAGTCTCTTATTGCGGAAGAGGAGTTTAAATACATTTGTGGAGGTGTTTTTTTCATGCTATTATACTTGGTTATTGTAGTAGGAGCCATCAGAAAACCTAATATAAGATGTATATTTTTGGGAATAACGCCTTAACTAATTGTAGATATGTCAAGTTTTTAAAAGTGGATTCAACCTACATGTGCATATTTTTTTAAGAGTTCAATGGTCTCAATTACTATAGATAAGTGATTGCATATTTTAACCCTGTTAGGTTATCATGGCAGAAAACAATAGTGTCATGGGTGAGGTTGCAGAGAAATCTGTATTCCTAAAAGTCCGCACAAGTCCACGAGGCCATTTTTGATTGATATTATACAATCATTTGTTACAACAAATTGGACAACTACAATAATTGTAAGATCAATTGCAATCTTTTCCTTTAAACCACTTGTTATCATCCTAGATGCTTAGGGGAGATCATAAACATAGGAATCTTGAAGTCGTGGAAAATTGGATTTAGCAATGGACAAGCTATTTTATTCTGCAAAATGCATCTCTCTTGTCTTTTTTTCCTCGAGGGAAAGGCTTTCTCTTGGTGGAGGGACTCGAGTCCCAAATCCATGACAAGAGTTGGTCTCAAGGAGCAATTGTTGTTAAGTCTTAGTAGTCATGGATGATTCGGAGATGTAAAAGTGTTTCATGCATTGTCACATGTGTATTTATATATCCAAGATTTACGTACTTCTCAATGAAGGCACCTCTTTTTGTTTGAAAAAAATATTGAAGTGAGAATTCATTCAAGGATTGCACTTTGATCATTAAAATGAATGTATTTTGATTTCTTTGGAGGATACCATTTGTGTGTCATGTGCTTATGACAGTACGGTGGTGGTGGCCTCTCGTAAACAAAGTCAAAGTCAAATTCATTTTAACCCTAAGACAAAAAAGAATAAATGTAAGAACAAGCATGAATTCTTCGTGAGCTTGAAGAAGCCACCTATAAAAAGCCCAAAACTAAAAATTCTAATAACAAATTTAAAGCTTGGGTCAAAGCGAGTTAGGAGAACTTGTGCTTTGTTTGCAACAAGATTGGGCATATTATCAAGAATGTCCTTGTATGAAGAAACAAACCATCATTGAGTGTGGTTGCTATTGATTTATTTGTAGCGTAAATTTGGCAAACTTGAAATTAATGTGGTTGAAGGGTGTGAACGTGAATGTAAGTTTAGTATGTTGTATTTCAAGCTTAATGATTTGTTGCGTTTTAAGGGTAACATCTTAGGAAAAGACGTTAACGTAGTGTTAGATTTTGGAAGCTCTCACAATTTCATCAACTCTCATCTTGTGCAAAAATTCAAAGTGCTTCAAAGGTTAGTGACCATAGGTAGCCTGAAATTTGGGGTGTTAAAGTAATGGATTTGGAGCTTGAACTACTAGAACATTCTGAGTAGGTTGATTGTGCACATTATGAGCTTAAATCAAATTAACATTGTTTTAGGCTATAAAAGGTTCTTCATAAATTCAAATTGATTATCCATTGATTTTAAGAACCACATAGTAAAGTTTGTTGATAGTGATAATAACAATGTTTCTATGTTTGAAGAAATCGATCTAGTTCCTTTCTCAATTGTCTCATTGGCAAAAATAATGGATTTCGAATATGAGTAATTCATCTAGTTTTAAAATCTCAATTGCATAATGATATTATTGTCAATACCGATAATGTAGATATGTTCCATAGTAGTGATATTATTGCGCTAATGTGGATATGATCCATAGTAGTGATATTGAAAATTCACAAGAACAACAATAAATGCAAGATTTGAGAACATAAAATTAAGATGGTTTTTTGCACGAGCTACCTAATGTTAGAAATCAATGATAAATTTCATTGTTGCTGTTTACGATATATTTTATTGTTGACAACTGTTACCAACTGTTAGTGTTAAAATTGAAAAACAATCCATATTGATTTCTTGGCTTGCTACAAATGTTGTACCATGCAAGTATGTAGCTCATTAATGCCAAATGCCAAGTTTGGCCTACATAGAACTCGAGCTACATGGTTATGTATTATCTAGTTTGATAAATGAAACTTGCATATAGTTTGTAGACATAGAATTAGCATGATTATGCTTGTAGAAACTCGTGGCAACTCACATGCATTAATTGTAAGTGATCCATAGTGATAGTGATTCCTACTTTGTGGTATCTAGACCATGATTTATGATGAGATTTGTACCTGCCATGCACCTACCAAGCATGACTCTTGAATCTAGGCTAGGGTTTTCACATTAGGGCAAGAAAGTGGAGTCTACTTTTTTATTACATGCTGGATTTTCACCTAACTTTGCAAAGGAAGTGTGTTTTACTATGTATTCCCATTCTCCATAGTGAGAAGATAGAAACTTTTTGGAGCCTCAAGGAGAAAGAGTTTCCTCTCATTGTATGGTGATTACTCTTGATTTCCAATGAAACCCAGCTTTGGCACTTTGTAAACACTGTCTACAGGCCGTACTACAGCCTTATTTCCACACGTGTGGAGTTGGATTATACTAATTGATCAATGCTTTGATTGTCTCTACTTGTTTCCTATCAAGCTGCTAAACTAGATCTTGTTTTCTGATGACTAGTTTCTGATAGATTGTTTAACAAGCATACAATCACCTTGTGGATCATTCAAAGATCCATTTTTGGTCCTTACTACTGTACTTTTCACATGGTGCACTATATTGGTAATATCTTGTAATTTTTTTTGTGTTGAATGCTTATTTTATACTATTTTTGGATCCACATGTGTGAAATACAATAGTTGTTTTGTATGGACAACAATTTCATCATATCTTATGTTTGATGTTTGATTAGGTTCTTAGTGAGTTTGCATATCTTTCATTAAGTAGATATTGATTTTTTCACAGATTTGCAAAAACATCAAAAAACACCCAAAAAATCACCAAAACCCTAAAAATATAGAAAAAGAACCTTCATCCGATTCATTGTGCATAGGTGTAATTCATATCTATCTATTGCCAGGTCGACGAAGAATAATACTTAAAATAGAGGCCAAAGTGACTATTCATCTAGTTGTTGGTAATCTTTTGTGAAAACTTTACAACTTTCTACAAAAATATCAGTTCTCTAAGAAGAACCTTCGCCAGAGTCTGTGTCAGTCCTATTTACTATTTTTGATAATCAGTGAGTTGGGTGAACGTTTTTGTCAAGGCCAATTGTCATATTGACCTATTTTTTTCCAAAAAGCGATTTTTTTGCAAAAATAACAATATTACTCTTATAACCTTTGCCGAAGTCTTTGCTGACTTTTTTGAGGATTCTAGATATAGTAAGTCATCATTTGTGAGTTAGGTGAAGATTAGATCTATCAGGATCTTGCAAAAAGTCTATTTTAGTCCTCGTCTAGATGGAAAAATTGTTTGTTCGTCTACAAGAACCCTCGCTAGTTCTACCCTAGCTTTATTTGAGTTAGATTTACTATTTGTGAGTTTATTTTATCCAAATTTGTTAGAAAGTAGTCAGATCAATGATTTTTTTATCCAAAATAACAACGATGAACCTTCGCTAAGTCTATCCTCATCCAAGGAACCTTCGCCAACACTATTTCTAGTTTCTGATTCACCAGAACTAGCCTCTGCCAAATTTTTGAGACATTCTATTATATTCTGATAGTGATTCTAAAAAAAATCTCTATTTAGAAGTGTCGATTGCTTGATCAAAGATCTTTTTCCAAAAAATTAGAAATCGGATTATTGTCAAGTGATATAAATTTTACAGATCTGATCTGAAATAGAATTTGTTTGAAAAATCTAGATCCAATCTCATTGTCTAATTGAATTGATTAACAATGGACATTCCTCCAATTGTCGTTAGAAGGTCACCTCGGTTAGAGATTCCAAAGTATAATGGGTTATCTTATCCTATCAGATTTTTCAAAATCTATTTAAAAGTATGTGAGGTATATGGCGAAGTTTTTCTGCAAAACTTAAGCTATTTTCGATGGCCTTAACTGGAGATGCACAAGATTGGTTCTATAATCAAGATGAAACAGAACATGTAGATTGGGAATTTGTAAAGCAAGCCCTCATCACAAGATTTAAATCTCAAAAATTTATAGAAAATCCTTTTCTCCTTTTAAGTAAAATTAAAATGGAAAAGAGAGAAGGGGTACGAGACTATATTGAACATGTTAAATAGCTCAGATCTGAAAGCTTTGGAAGAGGTGCAGACTCAAAGTAGCAAAGCAACGAAAAAGTTCACTAAGACCTTTCCTAGTCAAAAAATGTCCGATGTTCAATTTGTACAGCAAAATTACACCATGAACAAATGTCCAACATTGAAATGATGAATGTTGAATATTATTTGTCATCTATGCAATTCTATGGGACATGAAACAGCCTTTTGCTTGTTTAATCCTCGAATTATCCAACAAAGGTATGCTAAGCTTCTATTGGAGGTATTCCCAACGAATTGTAAATAAATAATATTGGCCAATAAAATGTGTTGTGAGGGCATGGCATCCTGCATGTATAAGCCCATGGCCCAATGAGCATGCAAGTTGAGTTGTAAATAAAATAATAGACTTGGGCCCCTTTGTAATTAGAATAAAACGTGAGGCCCAAAGTCAATTTTAAACTTAGAGTTTACTTTTTTAGAGTTGGGTCCAATTTTGGACTCACATGAATCTTGTGATTTCCAATGTACTTTTTGTGGACTCTTCGATCAAGTTGGGTCCAAGATGAATGGATAGGATCAATGTAAATATTAGCCAATAGGATTTTGGGGCAAGGGCCTTCCCCATTTATAAAAAGGCACCATTTGTACTCTATTTTTCATGCTTAATGAGAAGGAAGAAACTCTACCACTTTTTGGAGAGAAGCATCCTCATTTTCTATTCACTACTTGCTAATGCTTTTGATTGTGTTTCCATTGCTTTATATTTTCATGTTGATTGGTTGTCTTAGTTAATGTTTCTCCATTAGCAAGCATAAGGAGCATTTGAGCTAACCTCCACTCGCACCCTCTATCTCTCTCTTTCTATCTTCGCTTCTCTCAATCTCTTCTAATCTTCTCTTTCCTTTCACCTACAATCATGATGAAGGTAGTTTAGGGGAGTTGAGTTAGTGGAAGTAGTGTTAGTGGTGGTAGAGTTAGATGAAATGTAGGGAGCTAACTAAAGTAGCATCTATGCATAATTAGGTGCCTATCCAGTGAACTAACCCTTGTTGACAGGCGGGAGGGCTACTACAACGCAAGATCGAAGACCCTATAGTGGCGCTGTTGTGGGGGATAGGTTTCCACTAACTAGTGTAGTTGCATTTTAGCTATTTCTTGCTTTTTAGAGTAGTTTTAGGTAGATTTTTGAGAGATTAGAGTTAGTTCTCTGTATTTTTTTTGTGTTTGGACTGTTCACAGCTAGCGGAGGAGGTGTGAGAGGGTAGAGGAGTTCCTAAACAGCCTCTAAGGGCTTGAAACCCAAACCAACCAACCAAAAAACCGAAAAAACACACTAATCTGCATTTTGGAGGGAAAAAGAGCCTAAAATCTCATCAGATTTTAATATCTCCAAAACCAGTAAGAGTTAACCCTTGCATGGCTGGCAGTAGCTCCAGGGTACTATCCTAGACCTGCATAGAAGCCTGCGATAGTTAGTTCCAAGCAGATTGCAAAAATCAGAGAAAAATTATAAAACATTTAATGAACCCTTGAGAAAAATAAAAAAAAATACAAATCTTCAGCAGAACTCTCGCAGAGCCCTCTGAAGTTCCATCTCAGTGAGACTTGCAAGAGTTAGTTTGATGTCTAAGTGTCTGTGCAAGAGTGCCCAATGAAAAAAAGACGGAAAAGTACCAGAGAACTCTTGCAGACACTAAAATTTTCAGTTATAGTGGGCAAGAACTCTCGCAGAGGATTTCGAAGTTCCATCTCAGTGAGACAAGGACACAGAAGAGTCTGCGAGAGTTAGTTTGATTCCAATGAGCAAAAAATTGGATTTAGGTGTTAAAAATTGAAGATCTAGCAAATCCTTCCAGTAAGAACTCTCGCAGACCATTTCAATCGATTCAAAATGTCAATTTCCATCAGTGATGAAGCCTACGAGAGTTAGTATAGAGACTATGGTGAAGATCTAGCCAAACAGTGGTTCTGAACCCTCACATACAGTGAAATTTTCACTTAGTGCGAGAGTTAACTCTCGAAGAGAATTCCATAGTGAGATCTGACCTAGATTCAGCCTCTGTGAACCTTGCAAGAGTTACTTTTCAAAGATCTGAGAAATATCAAGTTTTTTATCTGCAAAAACAACTAAAGAACCCTCGCACAACCAACCCTCACACAAGAGAATCCTTGTAGACTAGATTAGTGGAAAGATCTACACCAGATCCAACTACTGTCAAAATATCAGATCAATCAGTGCAAGGAGTAAAAAGATATCAAGGAAAAACCACTATATAAGGCCTAAATTTCAATTCCGGCCGATCAGATTGATCAGATCCTTAAGATCTAGACTACATCCCACTGTACAAGCAAGATCCCACTACTTTGGACCCCACCATCGGATGAATCTGAGATATGCATGATCAGAAACAAGAAGGACAGTAAATCAGGCACCACACTTTCCCAGATTAGCAGCCACGCAACAAGAGGCAGAATCGGAACCAGCGCCAATGGAACCAATGGGCCAACCCGTACCTGTCACTCCCTTGCAAGTAGTCCGGAGAGCACCTCGGATGGAGATACCAAAATATGACGGATCATCAGATTCCATCCGTTTCCTCCAAATCTACGAGCAAGCTTGTGAGATCTACGGCGAACGGACACCTGCAGAAAAGTTGATGCTGTTCCCCATGTCCTTATTAACAGTGGCTCTGGATTGGTTTTTCAACCTGTCAGAGGAAGAAAAATCTACCTGGGAAGCGGTTAAAGCAGCTCTCATCACGCCCTTTATACCAAGGAAATTCCTAGAAGACCCATTTCTCCTGCTGAGCAAAGTCAAGATGAAAAAACGAGAAAGGTTCAGGGACTATATTGAACGGGTCAGACATCTACCATCTGAGTGCAGTGCAGCTCTCATTCCCAATGATGTGGTGATCATGTGGTTTCTAGCCAGACTACCATGGGGCATCAGAAGAGAACTGAAACGACGGGAGCAGTACCCTACTCTGCAAGAAGTTATGGAAAATGCCATCAGGGAAGAGGATGATGGATCTACCTTCGATAACATCATCATCATCAAACGCATCCGCTCTATCCACAAAATAGCTGTTGGATCAAATGACAAAATTACACAAATAGCAGATGGAACAACTTACGACACAATTTGATCAGAAACTGAAAGCCTTACAAGGAGCTGTAGCAACAACGTCACATCAACCAGAACCAAACCAGCTACAGTATCCATGACGAGAGAATGTATGGTGTTTAGTATGCACACAAAACCATACAACAAACGAGTGTCCAGTCCTAAAGCAAAATTTGAGACTGACACATAGATTTTGCCATCTGTGCAATGCAACATCACACGATACAACATTTTGCCCGTTTAACCCCGGATTGTTCAACAGAAGAAAAGTCTTTATCAGACTTCTTATCCATATCATCAAGGGGCACCAAACATGGCACCGAGGTACGGCGCACCGAATCAACAACAGCGTATGGCCTTACTTGCACCACTAGGGCCAGCCAATCAACAAGTGGCCCATGTAAACTTGACAACAGCGGAACCAGAGATGCAAGTACCACCTGAACCTGAGCAGCAACAATGGTATGGACCGGATGAACCATTTATGGATCATGCCATAAATGACTATTTTGCAGTCTATGTAGCTCAAACTCAGCGTCAAGGCGGAAGAAACTACGGCTGCTATGGATGTGGCGAAGGACACAGAATTGCGGAATGTCCTTACAAAGGACAATATATATCCTTCTGCCGAGAATGCGGTTATGGACACTGCTTCAAAAATTTTCCATTGAGACCTGGAACCAGTGCACCACTAAACTTCATTGCAATACAACCACGCGGTAGTTCTAGCAAGGATGCCACCGGAAGGGCAACAATTCCATGCTCTTGTGTTAGCCGTTACGCGAGCACATAAGAAGAAGGAAGTGGCTTCCTCACTAGCACCATCGGTCACTGATGACCAACCCTCAACTTTAGCACCCTATCCGAATGTGAGGGAAGAAAGAAGACAGTAACAAAAAAAACGACACTGGATACAGAGAGCACAAGCAGAGGAAAAAGAGCAAGAAAGGGACAATCGTACGGAACCTCCAGTTGACGGCGAATGGGAACCGCAAATGGGCTCACCAATGTGCAATGATCAGAACGATCGGTTGCATCATCATGAACCACCTTTTCACATGGTGGAGCCTGAGTAGCCATGCACCGAAAGGCTCACAATCTTATTGGCAAGCCGTGTTAGTTTACCTCTCGGGGAATTACTACAGATTGCGGCACAAGCTAAAAGCCTTTTGGCTAAATGGGCCAAAACGGACGAGGAGCCAGTAGCGCCTAAGCCCATATATTGTATGGGCTATGAAGAAACAAGTAATGTCCTCCACATCGGGGCATTGTGGGAAAGTGAGGAACACAACATCACCTTGCCAATCAAACACAAGAGATACGAGGACGAGGCAACAGTAGTAGATGGAGGATCATGAGTCAATTTGATCCCCACTACTTTGTATAAAAAGTGGGGTTTACAAGGGTTGAAGCCAGCACAATTCGCCATCAAGCTAGCGGATCAATCCTGTGTAAAACCAAAGGGTGTGGTTGCCGATATCCCTATAAAAATAGCAGGCATGCATTTTGTGATCACTTTTGTAGTCATGGATATACCTGAATCTCCAACTACATATCGTGTTTTACTGGGAAGACCATGGGTGAGGATTGCACAAGTAGTATACAACTGGGGTACGAGAAAACTCACATTTGAGAACAGAGAGCAGGCTGTGAAGGTTGATCCAACCACATGGGCAGTGAAACCTATTGCACCCAAAGCTGATGACGGATCATCCACAACAGATCACACGATTGATCGCCCAAGGCCAGCCAAGGGTGGTCACTATGATTCAGAGACGGATGTCATGAGATGGACGGATGCATTAGCAACTATTGACTGCCAAGCATGTCAATATGAATCAGATCCTGAACCCAGCACATCTTCACCCAAGTGTTACACTATGGACACACCAATCACATTTGGGGTGAATATGATAAACATAGCATGGCTGTCAGCAGAACCTATTGAGAACCCAGTGGATGATGATTTAGTTCCTTGGCAACATGCTCTAACTTATAATAAGGAGATTGAGCTGACTGATGAGCAGGTCCTACAACACATGGACCCAGATCGTTACGGAATCAAGAAAGTACAAGGTCAACTGCCGCAAAAGTCTGCTATGGCAAAAGTCTCAAGGATCGATCCACCAAGGGCACATGTGAATAAGAAGAATCAGCTGAAACAACGCTTTAACCAGGTGATTCGATGGACTGATTTACCCAAAGAGGCTATAGCTACAGTGGATGTTGATATTCGCAACCGCGAGGCGAATGTCACGCCGATTACGATAAAGACAACAAGGACAAATCCAACAATATGACAAAAAGGGACAAAAAGAAGGTGTTGGATTCCTTGAACTCGATCAAAATGGACTCAGATACAACGTCATCTTCTACTCAGAAAGTGAAGATCCTTGATCATCTTCTTGATCCATACCATCTCCTTTGTGCAATGTGTGAGAGCTCTATACTCGGCCTCACTAGATGACAATGAGATAGTGGCTGACATAGCTCCATCACCTATGAAAATACAATGAGCACTAATGGATTTCCTATCCATTACATCTCCAGCATAGTCTAAATCTGAAATTCCAAAAAGATTAGACGATGATCTCTCATACAATATGCCAAAATCTCGAGTTCCAATGTCGATGTACCTCAAAACTCGTCTTCCTAGCTTCCAATGCTCCTTATTAGGATCTTGCATAAATTGACTCAATCTTCCAACACAATAGCTTGAAGTTGATGGCTCTGATGAATTATCAGCTCTGATACCACTCTGTGGGAAAACTTCTTAAACGAAGTCCCAATCAACATGAGAAAGACAATTAATACTATGAAGAATAGTGATTACTGTGTTAAGAAGGATCGTGGAATACTTAGAAAACGGAGATTAGAGAACTGTTCAGTTCATTAGAGAAAATTTGGACTTGGAAAGGGCCCTATAAGGATTGCCACGTAGGATGACAATTTTTTGGCAATGTAAAATACTAAAATAAGATCTTTTTCTAACCGCAATCTTGCCCACACAGTCTTCGATGATTAGCTATTATGTGGGTAATATAGTCTGTGACTGAAAAAAAAATCATAACTTTTGAATGACAACTCGGATTGAGACGATTACGGTGCCATTAGAAAGCCCTCAACGAGAGCTTTTCAAGACACCCAACATGACCCAGTTTCGAGCTACGGTGAAGAAGTTATGGCCAGTCAAAGTTTTGGTCAGTCAACACTTGGTTGACCAAGTGTTGACTGGCCATAACCTCTTCACCATAGCTCGAAACTGGGTCATGTTGGGTGTCTTGAAAAGCTCTCGTCGAGGGCTTTCTAATGGCACCGTAATCGTCTCAATCCGAGTTGCCGTTCAAAAGTTACACTATTTTTTTGCTGAGTTGCATACTATGCTACAAATAAAATGGCTTATTTACGGGCTGCCCCCGACGCAAAATTACATTTCTTTTAAAAAGAAATGAAAATCAATTTGAAGGAGCTACGTTACGTAGATTTCAAATTTGAGTGTTTTGATTGGACCATGTGGAAGAAAATTTTGAGAAAAAAAATAAAAGGTATATTTTTGAAAGGCCCCTTTTGTGCTCAAATCTTCTCTAATGTTGCACTGAATACAATTATCAGTGTAGGAGTCTTAGACTACCATGAAGAGAAACTGCGAAAACAATTAGGCGTCTGAGACAGCCATGCAATTCTTTGATACTGATATTATGATACAAAGAAATGTGAGTACAATTAGGCATCAAAGATAGCCACACATTTCTCTGTTATGAATCTATTTCAAGGAAAGAGTGAGTTAATAAACATTCAACAAGAATGCAAAGAGATGGAACAATAGTGATTCTGTATATTAAAGTTGTAGTAACAATGATCAGATCACAATACAATTGTGCTGATAAGTGCATGATCCCACTTACAGAAACAAAACAATAGCTATCGCTCTAAATATTCTTTCTCTCTCTCTCTAATCACCAACTCTGAGGAGTCAGCTGCTACGAAGACCTGTTTTGGTCGTTTGATCTCTGATGAAATATTTTCAAGCATCTCGTTTACTTCTCCAGTCGCTCATTTATTTATAGCAGCTGGTAGATCTTGTATTATTCTAGCTTTACAATTACAAGATAGTTTAGCAGCTGTTTAACTGACTAATTAGGACAATCGTTATTGGAGCGTGAAGATGTAGACAGTCTGAACTCGGAATCCCGTATGATCTATAGAGTGTCGCATTTTTTGCATTTTTTGGGAGAATTGTCGCATATCTAAAAGTGCGTGAAATGGACTAAAACCTTTAGTAATATTTTTTTGTTGCTTCATTTAGTTTTCTAAAATCCTTACTTGAATTTTACCAGTTTTCTTCTTTGGTACCACCACAATGGGTGATACCCATTCACTGCTCAGAACTGGATAAATTATCCCAGCTTCAAGGTATTTATCTAATTCTACTTTCACTATCAAGAAAAATTTAGGATTTAATCTATACTGCCTTTGTCGAATTGGTAGAGCCTCTGTTTTTAGGTCAATTTGGTGTTCACGAAATTTTGCAGGAAATCCTTTAAATTCCAAGCAAAAACATGTATAAATTCGTTCAAAAACTTGTAATAAAGACTACCATCAAACTTTGATTAGTGAACATAAATATTCACCTCCTTTCCTTGCTCAAGAGGTATTTTCCGAATTTCATTATTGTCAATCATCCCCATGGTAGTGTTTACCTCACTTTTCCCATGTATTTCTCTATTTTGGGACTCACTGTGAAGAATTGCCAAAAATTGGCAAATCTAGCTTGATAAAAAACCATGTAGAACATTGTAAATATTGTGTATAATTGGGTTCCGCACATGTGAGACCAAGATGCCACATGGCAACCCACTCCTAATGTAGGTTAGGTCAAGTCCATAGGGTTGGTCATGTCATTTTGATAGTGATTCCTAGTTTATAGGACCTAAATCCTAGATTTAAGGTGAAAATTTGACCAACTAGCTATCTACCAAGCATGACTCTAGGAAATAGACTAGGGTTTCATTTTAGGTCAAGGAGAGTGAGTTAACTTCCTTATTACATGCTGGAAATTCACCTAACTTCAAGAAGGAAGTCAAATTTGCTATGTATTCCCTCTCTCCATAGTGAGAAGAGAGAAATTTTTTGGAGCTCATTGGCAATCTCAAGCTAGTTCACTATGTACATTGAGTTTTTGTGATCCAAATGAAACCAAATCAATTTCTACTTGTTTCTCAGGTTGAAGGCCATACTACGGCCTGTAGTACACATGTGTGGGCTCGGATTTCAATGTTTATCAATGCTTTTGATTGTTAATGCTTGTTGTTTGTCAAATTGCCAATCTAGATCAACTTTTTTGTGTCTAGTTTTTTGATAGATTGTTAAGCAAGCATCTAATCACTCTTGTTGATCTTTTGTAGATCAATTTATGGTCCTAAAGTACAGTACTTTCACATGCTACCAGAGCCAAGTACAAGAGCATAAGCCATTGATCTAATGCAAATCCATTTTTAGCAAGTTTTGGTGCTAAAAACTAGTATTGAGAGGGCAAGCTAGAATCTTGATTTTGGTGAGGAGATTTGATCCCAAACTTGGTAGGGGTCCAAATCCGTACTGTCCACATGTGTGGGCACCTCTGAACCTGCATTTAATGCATGGTATTCATTTGATCCAAAAAAATTCAATTTGTGAGCTGTTGGTGTAATTTTTCATGGAGATCCTAGGATAATCTACCAAGATCATTTGCCATTGATTAGATTTGAATTTGTTTCATGGAATCTAATTAATCTAGGCTGAGTTCAAGTCCTATTAAGATTAAAAACAAGTCTTGAAAGTACACCAAGAAGGAAGAAAGAGATTAAGTCATTTTTTTGTCCAAAAATAGCCAAAATTGGCAAGATTTGATTGTAAGTAGATTTCACATCATCCTATCTTCATTCCAACTTTGTGAGGGAGTGCTAGAACTGAGATTATAAGTCCATTTGTTGGATTAGAAATCTAATTTGAGTGAAAGACTACAAGAGAGAGACCTTAGTGAGTTTCTAGAGACAATCAAATCCATTTCTTGGCAAGATTTGTTTGAAAGTAGTTTTCACTTCATCTTATCTTCATTCCAGCTTTGTGAGGGAGTGATAGAACTGTGATTATAAGTCCATTTGTTGGACTAGAAATCAAATTTGAGTGAAACACTGCAAGTGTGAGACCTTTGTGAGTTTCAAGTCAATCAAATCTATTTCTTGTTTGTAGAAGTCACTAGTAAGATGGGATCTGCTGGAGCATACCTTCTAGAAGCTAGTGAGAGATTGAATTCTACAAATTATGCTATTTGGAAGGTTAGGATGGAGTCACTCTTGGTGCTCCAAGACCTTCATGAGTTTTTGATTGAAGATGAAGATGAACCTCTAGGTGCACAAGAGTTAGCTAGATACAAGAAGAGATCTAGGCTTGCACTTCATTGTGTGAAGATGAATGTGAGCAATGATTTGTTGAGAGAAGTATTAGCATGTACTAGTGCTAAAGAGGCTTGGGAGTGTTTAAAATCAATCTATGAATCTAGTAACACTTCAAGAGTACTCATGCTTAGAAATCAGATTTTGCAAAGCATGAAGAGAAGTGAGGAGAGTGCACAAGATTATGTACTTAGAATCAAGTCTCTAAATAGGGAGTTGGCTTCCATTGGAGAGAAGATTCATGATGGAGAGCTTGTACAAATTGTTCTTCATGGTCTAGGAGATGACTTTGCAAATTTGGTCCGAAGTTTTGCCATCCAAGACACTTTGCCAACTATAGAAAAACTTCACAGTGTATTAGTGGCTGAAGAGTGTAGGATGCTCCATGCAAAATCTAGGATGAGTTCCTTGTCTTTGCAGGATGGTGATGAGAAAGCCAATTTCTCATTCAAGGGCAAAAAGAAGACCAATGGAAAGAAGAAGCATCCAAAATCTGTTTGCAAGTTTTCATTTGATTGGTGAGGGTTGAATTGACAAGTGCTATCTTTCGAACTAGCATTAATGGGTAATCTGTTTGCAAGTTTTCATTTGACTGATGAGGGTCGAAATGACAAGTGAGCACCATTTTGCTAGATGGCGAGTCTCTAACCCCTACATTTAAATGCTTCATTCCATTAACCTGAGTTTAGAATGATATGCCATGTGCGAGTTGGGTTCTTAGTAGTTCTCAATGCTCCAAGTTTACTCCTAATTTGAGTTTGGAACTCATTGCAAAGCATTCAACTTGTGCTCATGTGTTATGATCTTGTTTATGTGGAATTGGAATCTATTTATCAAGGTTGTCCTGGCAGCCGCATTGCTGAAATATGTGTCAATGACTCGTTTGCAATCACCTTTTCACTTCACTCGTTTTTCTCTGTTTTTCATTAATAATGACAGTATTAGCTCTTTCATTGCTCTCCAGTGGGATCGACACTCAATTGTACTATAAAATTCTATCATTTTTCTGTTGGCATATTACGTCATGCTTTATACAAACAAAAAGAACTATTTCAGTTAATCTGGAAGCATGAGCATGTTTGAAAATGGCTCAAAAAACTCTCCATTTAATCTTTTCCCTTTCTCTCTCGGGTAAGCTGTTTTTCACTCTCTAAAAGCATGTTGGGAAGCAATCTATATGATACACATTGTTTTTCAATCTAGGTGATAGATCTATGTGCAATCACAAATTACCTTAGATCATTGTGGGTGTTGGGTAGGTCTTCACATGTGTGAAACCTTCACAACAAAGCTCTCAGAAGGATCTTGGCAGCTTGGTCAAACCCCTCGATAAAATTGTATTTTACAATCTCTCCAAACATTTTTTTTTCCAAGGAAGAATCATTTTGAACTTTAAGTATATTAGCAAATCCAAAATCCAATGGTACCGAAAAATTGGTATTAAACCAATCATTTTCCACCTTGGGCTTATTTTGGACACCTATGACCCTGCAAAACCATATTTGGAAATATTTGGCATAAAATCTAGCCAACGATTATGTCGAAAACGTGAAAAGAGCTTCACAAGCCATGGTAGACCTTGAAACATCTCCTTCAATCATTGGCCGTTTGAACATAGGATTCTCATGTCTTGAGGTTGATGCTCTTTCGCGATACAACCATTGTCAACCATTGTTGATCGACAACAACAAGGGTGGGATGTATAGAATTCTACTATTATAATCATCTAAAATCTAGCCATTTTGGATAATAGTATTGGTGGAGATGGCCAACAAAGTTAGCAGATGACCCTTTGCAATATGTGCAGAGTATCCTTTTCTCAATCTCCCTTTTTTATTTCACATAAATGGTATCTCTTCCCTTTGTTTTTGTAATATCACCTTCTATTCTTGTAGCACTTGATGAGCCCTATGGAAATTATTTTTGTAGATGTTATGACGTCCAGCCTTCGAGAGCAAGAAGCTCACCTCGCAGCTCCAACATGATGCCATAATGGTTGTCGTTCACAGACACACAAAAATGGCTCATTTCATTCCAACCCATTATAAGATAGATGCACTCGTGGTAGCTGATCTATTCATACAGCATGTATTTAGACTTAATGGGTTACCATCATCCATAGTGTTTGATAGAGATCCACGCTTTACGGGTCAGTTGAGAATGAGCAGTACAGATCACCCTGAAATGGATGGTCAAACAGAGAGAGTTAACCAAACCATCGACGACATGCTTAGGGTGTATGTAAGTGTTAAGCAAACGCAACGGGAGAAATATTTGTCGTTGTTGGAATTTGCTTACAACGAATAAAGGAATGCTTCTACTAAGATGAGTCCTTTCGAGTTGAACTATGGTTTTAGGCCAACAAGTCCAATTACTGTAGGGATGCCTCATAAAGTGCCTAGTGTTGTTGACTTTCTAACTCACATGGTACAAATGTTTGAGGTAGCCAAGAAAAATGTGAAACAAGCGATGGATCGCGCAAAGAAATTTGCTGATCGGGATTGCACACCAAGAGAGTTCGAGAAAGGAGACATGGTGTTTCTCCTGATTCCAAAGGACTCAACTTCTCTTAAGACAAAGAAGTGGTACAAGTTATCTTCGTGTTATTGTGGACCCTGGAAAATAGTTAAAAAGCTTAATGATGTTGATTATAAACTAGCAGTGCCTCAGGATTGTAAAGTTTATCCTATTTTTCATGTTTCACGCTTAAAGAGGATATTACATGAGGGTTGTAACTTGCTACCTAATGGACTTGTATTGTTTCAGGAGCATGGAGAGGTGATGCACGGACCGGAGAGAGAGACGGCTTAGAAACTGTCTAATCCGTGAGTACTGTTGCGTGGCACAGTAGACCTCTCACTGATGCTACCCGCGAGACCGCGCACGCTTTGCATGCATAGTACCCTTCTTTTATCATCACGGACGATGTTCCTTGAGGAGGGAAGGAATGATGTTATGTACTTATATTCCTGCCTCAGTGTGTGAACACGTTGGACTTGTAAATTGTAAATATTAAAATAAAATGGCTCACACCGGCCTGTGGTGTTTTGTAAAAATGTAAATAGCAAGTCTTTGGTAACTTGTTGTCCTGCTTATATTTGGTATAGGGCACTCTTAATTTAGAGTTGGACTGACCTCCTAAAAAGTAGAAGAGTTGACCAATCAACGGGACACGTGTCATATGCACATTGGGACACTTGGTCTAGTGCATGAGTGATGCGGGTCGAACGGTCCTCCTACTTGCTTGCCAATGTGTCAACGTACTGCTAAGTGACAAGTGTTGATTGTGCATGGGGTTTGCCATGTGTCGACGTTAGGAAAGGGTCAGGGTTAAGTGGGTGCTTGAGGATTATGTATAAGTGAGCCTAGAGAGAGGCATTCCTCATCATAATCTCTGTAGCAGGTGACTGGGAGGAGATCTAGCAGTAGTGCTCTTATGTGTTTGTGTTTGTAGCTTGCCATGTACTTTGAAGAGAAATCAATAAAGTGGATATTTGGTGCCTACTTTGGTGTGCTTTGGGTGGAATTCAGATAGCTTTGTGATACTAATACCCTTAATTCTCAAAAATAAAAAACCGAGCATCAATGGGATCATCCAAGATTAATTTCTAGCTCACGGGAATGTATAAGGCTCTATTCTTCTAGACACAATTCAAGGAACTCACGATGGGAAGCCTTTCCTCCTTGAATGTCAAAAGGTCTTATTGAAATGATTTCCAAAGTCAAAGCTCCTCTCATTATGCTAAAAAGACTTTCCACCTCTCATTACGCTCAGAAGTTTTCTCTAAAACTGTTGGCAAAGTTCTGGGCAATAGGATCTCACCTATCTTTGGCAAAGTCATCTCGAAGGAACAATTAGGCTTTGTCAAGGGAAGAAATATAACACACGCCATCTTAAAAATTTGGTCTGCTAGTAGTTATGCTTACCACCACAGAACTGAAGCTAGTGTCATGAAATAGGTGGATAAAGCTTTTGACAAAATCAATGGAGTCACTAAAGCCCTCTAGATGAATACTAGCTCAGCTTTAACATTGTCCTCTCTTGCACTTTCCTATTTGATGTAGTATAAGACAAGGCTGCCCACCCTCCTCTTTACTTTTCACCATTAGAAACAAACTGCTGTGCTTTTTTATTCATGAAGCTATTGTTGGAAATATTGTACTGAAATTGCAATTTTATTGGCTATTATTAGTGCCCGGTTGATGTAACTGACAATAAATGTAAAGAAATATGCCTACCTGTCTTTATGTGACTATGTTAAGAAGGTGATCTACAAATCACAAGAAGCTTTGCATTATCCAGGGCATTTTAATGAGAAAAAAAGTTAGTAAACAAAAACAAATTGCATATCAGGAAAAAGGAAAAACCATTTATATTATCAAAATCGTCACAATAGCTTACTGCTACTGCGGCAAAGCTAATACATATGGCGAAGATCCTGCTTTTCAAACATGTCTTACAAGGATCAGTAGTGTAAAAGATTGTGCAAAACCCAACCGTTTTCTTATTGCCTGAAGCCTTGGAAAAAGGCAGACCTGTTTCTTGAAGAAACCAAACCCTGAGTCTTTCTTTGGAGGGCCATGAAGTAGCGTTGCAAAAGAGGGTGATCCATCCTGCAAATCAAATGCCTGAAAGGAATTTGCAAACAAGCAGTGCATACAATCTATACGGACCTACACTGATGCGTACCTGATGGTCAAAGACCATTCATGAAGAAACTATTCAGCCCACAACTGGTGTGCAGCTGTGGAGAGTAAATGCGGATCAAAATCCGTAAGAAAATGCACTCCCTGCTGGTGCAAATAGATGATGAGAGCAGCCCATTTGCTGAAAGGATCGCGATCTTCTGTGAAGGAAGCTGATGCAAAGCCTGATCTGGTGATGGGATTTCTTGCAGAAGAGATGACCGTTAAGGAAGGAGGGCAGTCCTTAAAAGAAAAGGTTCTTTCTTCTTAACCTTAAAGTATTATGGGCAAGTAAACCCGTCCACATTTATTCGTAGGAAAAAGTAGTAGGTACATTGATGAAAAAGATATATACACCCGGAAAGGAAAGTTTAAACAAAAGTAGGCTCAAACAAGAGCGAAGCTTGCAATAAAGTTAAGATTAATCCAAATCCTGGAAATAAAAGTGCATAAACTATGATGATGTCCGTGGGAGTCTACCAACTGACTGCAACAAATCAGAAAAGTGAAGAGGTGGTGAGTCGGCTAATGAAGGGAGATGAGATGTAGCAGACCCAGCCACCGTCACCCTTTGTAGAATAGATAGGGCCTGAGCACGTTGCAGGGCAATGGAAACACGTTGTTTGAAAGAAGCCACGAGAATAGAACCAGGAATACCTTGACGCTCTTCCGCCTGATGAGAACACATGCGAAGAAAATCCTCAAAGCGTCGATGCAAGGTGCCATAAGTCTCAATTGCCAAGGGAAGAAAAGCATCAGTGGGGTGCCTATCGGAGTAGTTTTTTTCCTTCTCTTGTGCTGCCACGCTTGTCGCTTCTCCTGGTGTGAAGGCAGAGCGAGGCAATAGGTCACCACGTGTGTGATCAGCAACAACAACATCTGCCAAAGTACGAAACTCATCCCGAGAGAGGACAATGTCAACACGCCTGCGGGAAGAGTGGGACGTGGAAGAAGAAAGGACATGAGACTGCTCTCTGAGGACATGGAATCCTCCATCTCTGGCTATAGCGGCCGCTGCATCTCTGACAACATCTGTGCGCTCACTCCCAGAAGGACATCAGAGGAGGTGGATAGCGAGCATCAATAGGGTGACCGCAAACACACCTGGAGAGACACAAGACCGAAGGATGAAGAAGCCCCAAGCGAAGACGAAGAGCAGTGGTGAAGATGGCCGAAGACAACCGAAAGGAAGAAACAACAGGCCGAGCTAACAGCCAAGCCCCCGCACCAAGACCCGCACAAGAAAGAAGCCGAGCTCGATGCAACACCGAAGGAGCCTCAGAGAGCATGCTGGAAAGGATATGTTTGTGCATGCACTCCAAGAGGGTCTCTTGCAGGTGATCTGAATTGAAAGTGAGGAGTTGCTCAAAAGGAGGAAGACAAGCTTGGGCAGAGAGGGGGAGGAGCTCTCGCGCAGCGATGAGGAGGTGCTGGAAAGACAGAGTATTAAGACCCTCAAGGATAACCCCTAAGATGAGGATAAGAGAACACAATAGGAGAGACTATGGAGCCAAACCGCCCAACCAATCCTAGATCAAACCTGGATCTAGCCCCCAAGCCATGCATGTGAAGCAAGAGGAGAAGAGAGAAACTGATAATCTAAACTCAATATGTCGACGGGAGAATCTCCACCTCATTATATAGAGAGTAGTCTTGTGCATGAACCCATGCAATCTCCATGCAGGTCAACTATAAATAGATCACATCTCTTCATGCAGTCCTCCTGTATATATCCGTCACACAGACATGCAATACTCCATATGTCTTAATTAGAGTGTCTGGGTCCTCTCAAGGTAATTAGTCACAAACTGGCCTCAACATGGAATTAAATCTCGGCATGACCAATAATCTCAAGTACTGGAGGGCCGGTCTACCATATTAGGACTATTCCAGGTCCTTAATCGAATATGGCCATAACATTCTTCCCTCCTTAAATTGCTTCTATCCTTAGAAGCTCCAAAGAACAGGAAAGAATTAAGGTTCCTTTAGCTTTCAGTATTAACTGAGAAAATTATTATCCTTAATCTGATTTTCATATCAAACAAGTACTCAGAGAAAACTGTTTTCAACCATTAATCTCTGTTCTGGAGTACAAATTCTGGTTTGGAAAAGTACATTAAGAGATATTTTCTCAACATGGTTACACTCAATAAAAATTAGTAACATCACCTTCATGTAAAACACCTACATGAACCATTGGATGAAGTATACCTAACTTAGGAGATTAAAGTTAAAGAAAAGAAATAATAATTACAGTCTGAAATTATCCACAAACTCTGGCAAACAAATTATAAAAAGCTTCCAAGTACAACTATCCTTAGAATCCAATTCTAAGATATGATAATTCATTCAACTAGAAACTCTAGGAGAATCATTAAGATATAAAATGATTAAAACTCAACTCCGAGTATCCCAGATACTCTTTTGAGTTAAATGCTCCTATTCCTAGCACCAAATGCAGGAAAATAGCATTCATTCATCTTAATAGACTTGTCTGTCTCCTACGATAACTGGAGATCCAATCAAACGAAAAAATTGTACTCAAACATCTGCAGACCATAAACTGTAGTAGAATAGCATCCACTAGATAAATAAGATAATGTCTGTGAGATCCATAGGTTCTCAATTAAAATACTGGAGTAAAAAGATTCAAAACACTGATCTGAATTCTTACTCAATTAGCATACCAAGACTTAATCGTCACACTTAGGAATCATTACAATTCTTTACAATCCTCTGACAACAATTAAGTATCTATGTATGATCCGTCAATCATAAATATTTAGATTCGTATGATTCGTCAATCATAATTTCCTGGAATCCAAAACCCGTACTTAATCATTTATAGGATACTGGAGTATATGTCCAACATAACTCAGGAAAAGTAAGAATCATTCCAAAATCTTTTCACTAAGAAAATACTGGATTTAGGAATACTCTTCAAACATGATTCTTTAGCTGAAATGTAAGATTCAAGGTCTAGAAACTATTGGTAATTAAAGATTGAACGCATACCAAGATGACAATCATCTTCGATTACAAAAACTTTAGATTACAATCCAGAATCAGATCTAGATACCCAAAAGTCCTGCTGAATATCAATTCAGTTATTATTCTTGGATCCATTATGATTCGCTATCCAATTGAGCTCTCTGGGATACAATCAACTAATGAGCTGAGTTCCTTTCTTTACTAAGGAATATTCTATCCCAAGAATACTGCATATCCAATGCACACAATTTTAACTGATGAACCCAAATGATTCACTAATCATACGTCTTACAAGCAATATAAATCAAAACCATCAGTTTCTGGTGAATCCACATCACACTGATCCAATTAACTTCACTCTGGAGTAATCAACTACTGAAGTTAATTGCCAATGATTCAAAAATCTCAAATGTCTAGCTGCAGATCTCAATTATACTAGTATAACACCACATTAAGATCCCTACCCAAATCATTTATAAGTTAATCCATAAATCTTCCATACAAAGATTTGTTAACTCTGCAAGTATCTATCAAAACAATACTTGATCATATGTTCATGTTCACCGACTAGGTTAAGTGCACCAAATAACTCTAGTAACTAGGAATATATAGTAGATTCATACAAGATTAATCGTGCACATATGTGAATAATCTCACTATGACCCAGTACATAAACACATTTTTATCTGGCAGATTCCTCCAGAACCCAGATATGTTACTCACATATCTCACTAAGATCTTGTAACTTAGCTACAAAATATTTTCTATTTCTCATGAGTAAATAACATATCTGGGAAATCTCTGAGACGAATAAAATTTTCTCTCAACAGTTTTCCAATCCCATTTACCTTAAACTAAGATTAGGTTGATCTAATATAGAACTCTAAGACTTAAAATTCTAATCAAACTTATGTCTATTCCAATCAAAATGAAATTAGTAACTTTCAACCTTTTACTGTACTACTTATAGATAATGATTCAAATTCCAAACTTGTTCCAGATTGTCCACACAATCCCTAGAGAATTCCTCAAAAAGTTCCAATTAGGCATCTTACTCTGAGTCTATCCAAAATTCTTTCAGAATCAGATCCTATCTTATTTCTATACCCTAGCTGGTTCTCTTCCGAAAGCTATGCAACCAATAGATTCCCTAATAGAATTTTATCCCACCACTTCACCCCTCCTTTTAAAGAAATTATAAATTTCCATAAAAGTTAACTGGAAAGATGATATATGAAAATATCTAAATTCTAGAAAAGTCAGTAATAAGTGCTTTCACTAAAGGATACGCCCTATTACACACAGGACTTTTCCTTCAAATATTTTTACTCTGAGTGATAGAAACTACCATTGAAATCCATTTACGCAACAGAGATATTCCACGGTTTAAGAAATTGAAACATTTTAACCTTAGAATTTATCTGAATTCCAAGTCTATTCACACAAGTAGTACTTTATATGACATAACACTCTTTCAGAAGAATAACTTCATGCTGGAAAGAATCATATAAATTAGTCTGATATCCTATATTCGAGAAATTACTAAGAAGTAAAGAATTAATTAAGAAAGCGAGAAATAGATTTGAGGGCCTCTGATTTTGTAAATAATGAGATACCACATTGGGATCTAGATTAAACCTCAAAATTTTTCAAAATACCCCACATTTGATCAAATGGTTTTCTTCTTTTGCATATCGTGACCAAGTACTAAACACACCATTGATCATCAGATCTTTACAGTCCTAGAATTTTCTTTCCAAAATTACTGATGTCCCATACCATCAACTTTTCCTTCCAAAAAACCCTTAATCACCTTATCTGATATTCTAGAGATCCATTGATCATCTAGCTGTCCTACAATCACTATAGCAAAATAACTTTTGTTTCCAAGCACTAGAGAATCCATTTCTTTGGATGACTGGCATGCCCATCAGATGGATACCACAAATCCACACCTGATCCTGTGATCTAAACAAAAGAATTAACATGGTTCAATATTACATTCTGATCCTTCCAAGTTAATGATAAGCTTCGAATATCCATGGATCCAAGAGCATTAACTCTAGGGGCAAGCTTCTATCAATTAACAGATCCAATGTAATCCATGTATCAGATTCTACTTCTAACATTACAATTGACATCCAAAACTGCGGATAACTCAATGGTTACAAAGACATTAGTTACGAATTCAATTTAATAAACTTAATCCAGGAAATTAATATAAGGTATTAAGCAATTATTTACTAGGATTACCAAAATCCTAACTACAACATTTTCCGATCACACCTATAGTTAAAATAGCAATGATCGACTTATATACTGCTTTCTTATTTCAACGGCACCACGTGTGCTTAGTTCTAGAGTTATCGGGCTATCTTTCTTTTACGAGCCCTTTGAGTGCTTTTAAGCAACTTATCTTTGTACTTACTTATTAGTGAAATATACAGTTTGAGGTGAGTAATTCTATGTTCTTGTTGCACTTGATGTTGTGCTGTGGTGATTGATCCGGTCGGGTGTTTAAACTGTGTTTTCTTAACTTGGTATCAGAGCCCTTGGTGGCTTGAATCACCGGACGAGAACAGAGAGCTGCGAATTCACGACGGTTTGTTGGCTAGGAAGCACAAAACCAAGTCTGTGGAGATTCGTGGAACGGCTCAAAACTGTAAAAAGGACTCAGAGACAGAGAATTGTCGGTTGAATCAGAAAGCAAGCAAAGATTGAAGCTGAAAAATTCTTTTGGAGGATTGCTTGGCGTTTGTGATTGGTTTGAATCCAATCGAACACCGTTTGAAGAGCGGTTTGGAGCAGAAGATGGCCTGCTGTAGGGCGACCTCAGCCAGATAGGAGCTGTAAGTGAAAGCTCAGGGAAAGCCTGAGTAAAGCCCAATATATCCTTCTCTTCAAAGTTTCTAGGGTTTCAAAGTGCAAAATTTGGGATATCTCCTTGTAGGAGGCCTTTTTCAGAGCTGTAAGTTGTTGAGAATGGCCGCCCTGGTAGTGCGATTCAGCAGTAAGGAGGCCGCGACTGGCCGTGGAGAAAGAAAGAAACCAGATTGATCCACAGGGAGCAGCCATAGCCTGTGAAGAGAGAGAAAAATCCATCGCAGAGAGAGAGAGAAGAGGAGGAGAGGTCGCGAGACCTCTCGCACGCCTAGTTCAGTTAGTTAGTTAGCGGCCTGAAGTGCTTGGTGCTTCGAAGGCCCTTGATCAACGCACAAAAGCGTGGAAAGCCGTCCGATCTCGAATCACACAGATCGACGATGGTTATTACACGACTGGTGGGTCGTTGGATCTTAAGGATCCGTTGGATTGATGTGAAAAAGTCTGAAGGGGTCTGAAGTGCAAAGTGCATTGCAATTTCATTAAAAATCTTCAAACTGAAAAAAATTGTTGGGTCCCAAGTTTTTGAAGGGTGAAGTTTCTTCACACTGAAGAAACAGTTCAAAAACCCAAATTGCCCTTATTTTCACCTCCTTTAGCCTATTTTGGCCAAACAAAAGGCTATAGCCTTCCAAACGAAGGGCACCTTGACTGTACCTGCAAGTACGATACACCAAAACAGAGTGATTGCCGTGGAGAAAGTGTTCGAAGCGCGCCAAAAGTGATTTCACCATTCCACTGGGCAAGAAGCTGAGAGTTGGTGATGAGAAGCATTTCGAAAAACGATGCCAATTTGGAGAAAGAGCGGCGGGTGGCCTGTTAAGCCAAAAATTGCAGGTCATTATGATTGATTTATGACATCACGGTTGGCTCCAGTATATACCTTATAGCCTACAAGTGAAGTTTCAAGTAGTTTGGAGATGGCAAACATCAATGAGGCAATTTTGAGCGATGCAAGCAAACTTGATGGGGCTTCTAACTACAACATCTGGAAATTCAAAATGAAGAGCATTTTGATGGAGAAAGAGTTGTGGAAGATCGTGGCATGTATTGAAGTCCGGCCAAATACCGCTCTAGGTGACATAAGGGCCTTTGATAAACCGGGTCATTGGGCACGCGAGTGTTACAAGAAGAAAGCGGACATAAAGGCAGGAAAAGTGACTCAACAAGGAAACATTGTCGAAGATGATGGAGAAGATGATGAGACAAGTGTCTTCTCATCGGCATTGGCATCCCAAGTTGATGATGGTGCCAGATGGTTCATAGATTCAGACGCCACAAGGCATATGACCGGGAAACGTGATTGGTTTGAGAAATTCTCACCAATCCATGATGGGGATAAGGTCACTCAAGCCAATGGGGAGGAATGCCAAATACAGGGTGTGGGCAATGTACATGTACAATTTCCTGATAGTAATATCAAGAACATCCCTAATGGCAAAGCTGAAGATGGTAATAGGGTTATCGGCATTGCAGGATGATCATCATGCAATATGTGAATGATGCATCATGGGAAAGCATCACATGGAGACATTCAAGAAAGGTGGAGCTGCAAGAGCTAAGAAACTGCTGGAACTCATTCATAGCGACTTGTGCGGCCCAATGAAGACCATGTTGTTGGGAAAAGCATGTTATTTTATGACTTTCATAGATGATTACTCTAGGACGACATGGATTTATTTCTTGAAGAAGAAATCTGACTCTTTTGCTCGCTTCAAGGAGTTGAAGACTTTGGTAGAGAACCAACTGGATGCACGCATCAAAGTGCTAAGATCTGATAGAGGGGACGAATACAAATCTGATGATTTTGAAGACTTTTGCAAAGAACACGGCATCCAACTTATGCAAGCAGTTTGAGATGACAGATTTAGATCTTATGCACTATTGCTTGGGTGTCGAAGTATGGCAAACTAGCAGTGATATCAGGTTATGTCAAAATAAGTATGTGGGCGAGATATTGGAGAGATTTCACATGACAAAGTGCAAACCTTCCATCACCCCTTGCGAAGCTGGTAAGAAATTATCTCGTATTGATGATAGTGCACATGTTGATGCTACACCATTTCGTCAACTAGTTGGGAGTTTGATATATCTTACGACTACATGTCCTGATATCTGCTATGATGTAAGTTTGATTAGCCAATTCATGTCATCACCCACTATGGACCATTGGAAAGCTGCAAAAAGGATTTTGAGGTATGTGAAAGGTACACCTAACCTTGGTCTAATCTACAAAAGACAAAGTGTTTTACCTAAGTTGTAAGGTTATGTTGACGCTGATTGGGCAGGAAGTATAGATGATAGAAAGTCAACAACATGTTATACCTTCAATTTTGGTAGCGGTTGTTTTTCATGGTCTAGCAAGAAGCAAGATACTATTTCTCTTTCTTCCACAGAAGCCGAATATAAAGCATTGAGTTCTGCTACCCAGGAAGCTGTTTGGCTACGTAAGTTGTTATGTGAGATTGGCATGAAGCAGGTAAATTCCACTGTTATTTTCTGTGATAGTCAAAGTGGAATACAATTGGCTAAAAATCTTGTCTTTCACGCAAGGACAAAACATATTGAAGTAAAATATCACTTTGTGCGTGAAAAGTTACAATCTGAAGATATAAGTATTGTACATTATTCTACGTTATTACAAGTTGCTGATATATTTACGAAAGCTTTAAGTAAAAAAAAGTTTGAGACTTTTAGAACCAAACTTGGCTTAGATCTGGTTATGTAAAAAGCCTTTACTTGTAATACTATCATGGAGGTATGTTCCATGAATAGAGTAAACTCTAAAAAAAAAAAAAAATGTTGATCATTGAGGGAGAGATTTAAAATAGCAATGATCGACTTATACAGTGCTTTCTTATTTCGACGGCACCACGTGTGCTTAGTTCTAGAGTTATCGGGCCATCTTTCTTTTACGAGCCCTTTGAGTGCTTTTAAGCAACTTATCTTTGTACTGACTTGTTAGTGGAATATACAGTTTGAGGTGAGTAATTCTGTGTTCTTGTTGCACTTGACGTTGTGCTGTGGTGATTGATCCGGTCGGGTGTTTAAACTGTGTTTGCTTAACTCTTACTACCACTGATGTCCACTCTTCTTCTCTCCTTAGAATTTTCAGTTCCTTGAAAATCCTTCAGCTAAGGTATCAAGAAGACGTAACGACATTAGTAAATGTTTAAAACAACTAACTACTGTAGGAAAAAGTCAGAAACAATTTCATTTCTATCCTATACCTGGGCTGAATATCTGATATATCAAAAATCATCTTCTAGTATGAAAAACATTACTAGTATAATCTTTTGAATATAATACACCGTAGGATTTAACTGGAAATGAAATCAGTTTTATACTTTTAAAAAATTTCAATCATTACAATTTTTTCAATAAAATTGGACTGTTCGCCCTTTTCAACTTACTGGCTTAAGAATTACTTCATTAAAATTATCTGTAATTAATGGGAAATAACATTTGGATTCGGGTATTTCCACACTGTATTCCCCCAAAATAATATTGTTGAATAAAGAAATACCTCCAAATACTATGAATTTTCCACCATTAATTATTTAACAAGTATCTCAAAAGCTTTGGTCTGTTAAATTTTAATGACCACAATCATCAAAACCACAATACCAACAGATCGGTGTTCCACCGATTTGAAAAGGAGAAAATCGAAAAAACACAATCTAACTCCATTTATTGGGAGTACTCATCCTCCGGAGTTAAATGATTTAAATAGCATCGTACCAAGATATCGAATTCCTAAACTGGGTATATGCCACAGAACTGTACCACTCCCTCAGTTCCGTCAAGATCGGCTTCGAAAAAAAAATTCCCACTGGAAACCAATTAATACTGCTTGACCACGAACAATGGTACTCAAGTTCCATAAAAACCGGCTTAGCCGAAAATGTCAAAGTTATTATCCAAGATTAAATTTTGACGACATGTAAAAGCACTGAATGCGGACAATTAGCCAATACCAAAATTGCCGACCGTTTTACAATCAACTTTCTTGACCATATTGTACATGCATGCTCCTTTCTCAGGGGTCACAGCCGCTACCAGTTCAAAGCAGATCTCAGAACGTTGCCTTACCTGCTGTGCATTGCTGCAGCCAGGCATGTGAACTCATTCAGCTGTGCTCTAAGCACCCTCCGCTCTACAACTCCACGAGCAGCCAGCGCATCAAACGCTGCTTTTCTGGACAGCAGGGCGGAAAGATCCACAACGTTCTGATCTCCATAACAGCCGTTCCAGGACTCTGAAGTCAGTTATAAACAGAGCACCACCACCAAGCAACAGCAAGCACGAAACAAGAAACTAGACTGATTCAAAAGGACAGGGTTACTGCTCTTCTTCAATCTCTCAAGCTATTCACATCCAGAACGTCAAGAGAAGAGTTCATACTTTTATTCCAAACATATGATTCTGATCCCACCATCAGCAGGATATACAACATCATACTGCTTTTACAGGGAATTGGAAGAATGATCAGAACTATCTTAATATTTAGGCTCTGCTCAAAATTAAAGAAATAGCATATGCCTCTCCCAATCAGTGTTCTTAAACATGCAGATTTGCTGGAGGAGTAAAGCAAACTTTAATCCTCAGCATGTAATTTCTGGAATCATCTTCCCACTTTTGCATACAGTTCATCTTAGTCAGAAAAAATTGATTACAATCAATCTTTCAATGACCAAGTAGACAATGATTCAGAACCTTATGGAGTTATGCTAGTTACCATTCCTTAATCCAGCATAAACCAAGCAAGGAGATCTGATCATGCATATCATTCTACCACAAAAGAACCTTCCTTAAAGCATTAGAAATTCAGGAATGAATTCTTTACTAAATCACAACATCTTTATCAAAATCATAAAAGTAGAAGAGCACTCTACCACCAAATCTTGAAAAGCATGATTTCATCGAAATTTAGTGAATCCCACTCCATAATTCCCTTGAGAACATAGCACTCTAATCTCATCCTTGATTGCATCTCAGCCGGGCTCTGATACCACTATTAAGACCCTCAAGGATAACCCCTAAGATGAGGATAGGAGAACACAATAGGAGAGACTATGGAGCCAAACCGCCCAACCAATCCTATATCATACCTGGATCTAGCCCCCAAGCCATGCCATGTGAAGCAAGAGGAGAAGAGAGAAACTGATAATCTAAACTCAATATGTTGATGAGAGAATCCCCACCTCATTATATAGAGAGTAAAGTCCTGTGCATGAACCCATGCAATCTCCATGCATGTCAACTATAAATAGATCACATCTCTTCATGCAGTCCTCTTGCCTATATCCGTCACACAGACATGCAATACTCCATATGTCTCAATTAGAGTGTTTGGGTCCTCTCAAGGTAATTAGTCACAAATTGGCCTCAACATGGAATTAAATCTCGGCGTGACCAATAATCTCGAGTACTGGAGGGCCGGTCTACCATATTAGGACTATTTCAGGTCCTTAACCGAATATGGCCATAACACAGAGAACCGCTATCCACATGAGCAATGCAATTTGCCAAGAGAGGGCGAAAGTTAGAAAGGAACCGAGAAGACAAAGCCGGGGCAACAAGAGCCCAACTCCCAAGAAAAGTTGCAGGTGCAGAAGAAACCATAGAGAGAAGACCCACACCTCCACAAGAAATGGGTAACCGAGCCTGGTTTTGAGCTGAAAGGGTCTCCACACCATCCAAAGAACCTGGGCCCAAAAGGCGACCAAAAACATCCATAAGAGAGCTGTCAAAGGAAGAGAGGAGATGCAAAAAGTCCGGAGTAGGGGGGGAAGTCCGCAACAGATAAGAAGGACGTTGGATGAAGCAAGACGTCAAGATGCCAAATGTGACCTCAGGGGGTTGAGAAGGCAATGCAACAAGGGTCGAAGGAGGTTCTCAACCAAGCAAGGGGGCAACAATGCCATGGGAAGAGGTGGGCGAAGGAGGAACAGAGGGTGTTGAGGCAAGCGAGGAACCCAGCACAGCGCCTGACACGAACGAGGAGGGGAGTCAGGAGGGGGAGATACAGTTGAAGCAGGTCGTTTGAGACTGAGAGGACGAAGTAGGGAGATGTCCGAAGCCATGAGAACAACTGTACAAAGGGAACCCTGTGATGGACCACCTCACCAACTGAACTAAGATTTTTTAAATTTTTTTGATTTTTCTTCACACGGAATGTCGTTAACCTCGATGGAGTCGTCGGCCGTTGTAAACCTTTTGCAATAGATTCCGGAGAACTTGCCCAAACAAAAGCGCCCACCAAAATTCTGAAAGACCAACAATAGGAAATGTTTTGAAAGCTCCACCGCTGCTCCTTTGCTCTAAACTAATTGTTGATCAAACAAACACGGGTCTGGCAAAGAACTGTGCATAAATTGGCATGCAATTTATGACAGTAGAACATGCACTGAATTTATGAGGAGCTTTTTCAAGTTCACCTACAAGCCTCCGCTCTCTGCTGCAAAGCTTCGCTCACTATGAGTTGAACTAATCGCTGGTGTAGCAAGAAACTGATTGCTTGTCTGGCAGCCAACTAATCGCTTGTGTAGCCGAGAATAGACTGACAGTCGATGCGACAGCAACACGAATGACAGTGGAAAGCCTGCTCAGATTACTCTATCCACCTCCGAGACGATGTGAGTTTCCGTAAGCTTTTGAAACTCTATCCATGCTGGATTTACATCATCCAACCCACTGAGATTGTTGGATTAGAAGCCTCCAAGAGCTTCTTTGGACTAGACTCTGTTTGCCAAAAGCTACAAAGCTTCTATTGCTTTGTAAAACTCTGGTAGACAGGGCTTCTTGTCACAAGCCAATAGTAGAGAGTAGGAGAGTCTCTGGCTTAGCATGATTTCTTATTGGGCAGAATGTCATTTGCCTGGCTACTTCCATGGCATAATGGGTAGTGTGGTTTTTGTCAAACGACCATTTATGAAACAGAATTGGCATCTGAAAAAACATAATCACCATACGCAATGGTGCTCTGCTCATTTGGCGTTTTAAGTAGATTGAAAAATGGGTGGAAAAAACCTCGTGTGGAGTAGAGATTTTAGAGAAAACCTCATGTGTGGAGTAGAGATTTTAGAGAAATGATTGATTTGCTCTAATTGTAGTCGTCTTGTTATTTAACACAACCATGTTGTCGACCTACTCAATCTACTCGATAATTAAGTGCCAAAGAGTAGATTGATAGTGTCAAATTCTCCTAAAATATAAACAAGTTCTTAGTCATCAAGAAGAAATTCATGTAGCTTGACAAACAATCAATTAAAAAAAGAAAGTAATAAACCCAATATGAAGAGTACTTAACAATAAAATAAAGTAGAGTGAAGTGATCAAAAGAAATTAAGGGTTTCAAAAGATCAAGAGGCTAGTGTAGAGGTCAATAAATACTAGATTAGTTTCATATAAAGGCCAAAGTCAACAACAGACTAATTTAGTAGAATCTGTTTAAGAGATAAATGGTGAATCCAATAATCAAACTAAGTGCCAATATCAATCTAGATATGACAAAGCCTTTGGACTATATGATCAATTTGAGAAACCTAAAGGTCTAGATGAAGAACAAACTAAGTGCAATAGTCGAAGTGTTCTACATGCAAAGTTAATTAACGACCAACCTCAAATTCCATCTGAGAAATCAAATGTTTATTACCAAATTTTTGGTGTTGACAACCATGTCAAAGGTCAATCTGTTTGCCCGTGTGAACTTGAAGAGCATCGATTGAAGAGAATGGTATTCAAGAAAATTTTAAACTCGTTATTTTTGGATATTCAACAAGCAAGAGTGACCAAGATTGATGATGCTATAGATGTGTAAATTCAACATATCACACCATCATCGTATCAATGGTTACCCTAGTTTTATCTTTACAAGAAACCTGGAGATTGAAATAACAATTTAGTCCTTAAACAAATACTTGAAGTCAAAAAATTTCACAAATTGTCAAAATATAAAAAACCTTCACAAATAATGATTCCACACTATGATGATTGAGACACTCCAAAAATAGTCAATTACTCTTTGTATAATAAGTACAAGATTAGATCCAATCATTTGACTATCAGTTATAATGCCTGTAGATACATTACAAAGTAGCGATTAAAAAAAAAAAGTTGTGAACACAAAGAATTTTCTAGATTCAAGAATGCACATAGAAATCATGAGAACATTTGTAAACTCATTGTTCTAGTTCCACCCAATTTTTGTTTTTTTATTATATGTATAGCCTTCAAATCTAAATGCTAGTTTATTGATATTTGCAAGATTCCTTCATGCTTGATCAATGGTGACAAAGCTCACTAATTACCAACCTCCTATTTTCTTGCAACTGAATCTAAAAGAGACATCTAAGAGTGTATCTAGACAAGTAATTACGACAAATATTAGACCACAATGTGTTAGGTTTCAAAATTACACCATAATAGACCAGAAGTTACACCTGAGTATTGATTGACAGAGAGTGTCAAACTTTTGACTCGAGCATGTCAGTTCTTACAACATGAGATAACTAAGATGAGACTTTTCTTTTGTTCTGAAGAAGTCTTAAAGTGTGATGTTGTAAACTTGGTGTGGGCATCGAGCTAGATGCCTTGGATGTAGATTCTATTTGTTATCTTGAGTTTGACATGTCACTTTCTAAGTGGTCAAGAGGGATAATATGAGATTCAAGATATTGGAAGTTCACTCTTGATTGTTGCAACATAGGATGTTGCAAGAAGTCAACATGGATTATTCTTTGTTGAAAGAGAATATTTCGATCGAAAGGTTCCAAATTTCATCTTTGGCGAAGTCATGAAATTCATGAAATCTGTATTCTTCGATTAAGATGAAACTACATGTATTTTTGTAGGTTAGTAATTATTCAAGATCTACTCTCAAAACTATATATCATGAAGGGAAGAGACTTCCATGCTTAAGATTTTGACCATATATGCAAGTTGCGACCATTCGATTTATGTTCAAGATGTAGAGTAATTATGTAGATCCTACTCCAGATCTTGTTCAATTCTATGGACTTCCTTGCAAACTATTCAAGAACGCATTCATTTCTAAAGAGCTTATTCAAGAACATGTGTATTTATGTAGGTTCATATATGTTGTAGTACCAAGAATCTTTCTACAAGTTGTGACAAAAGAATTTGGACTAGAATTAAAAATTCAAACCCTCTCAATTGCAAACACCTCTTAAAATCAAGCATCTAGTTAAATTTAAGATGCTTCTCTCTTGGGAGCAGTTTAGTGAAAATGTCTATTGTCATTATATTTGTTGCACAATAAGTCTATTCTTTTTCTTTCTTGGAATATCTCTGTAACAAAATGAAACCAAATGTGAATGTGTTTTGTCCTATAATGAGATCCTGGATATAAGGACGAACTAGCGCAACCAACATTGTCACAATATAAAGTGCTTGGAGATTATGGAATAAAGCAGCCTAAGCCATATTGCCTCCTTTATGGCCTTTTTGGTAGCAATGTATAGAATCAATCAAGTGTATATTCCTAGGCAATGATGGTTAAAAAAATGGTGAATCTTAGTAGTTTTAGACTTCTAACAAGTCCAATCAAGCATTGGAGTTTGCAAAATATCCAAATCAATCAAGACCAGCTTCAAATTTTGGCTACAAATGCATCTAGATTGATTATGTGGCAATTTCTCCTAGAATCACTATGATCAAGCATTCAAAGCAATTTGAAATGTTTGTAGGACATCAAATCACTTAGTTGGCATTAAATTAACTATCTAGATCATCAAAATCACTCAAACATAGATGCTCCAACTCGGCCTTGGAAGAACAGTGTGTCTCAAACTCAAAAATTGCTTCTCATCAATGAATGTACAAATGATCCTCAACAAAATAGTGATAGATGAGCTCGGATCTAAGATCTAGGATTATGTATGGTTAGGCATATACCTAAGCCTACCATTTAAGCCCTTAATCTAGGAATCATATCCATTTGGTAGGTGGATTAGGTGAAACATGTGCCTAGTCACCAAATGTCCTCAAATGAAGCCTATAATGTAGGACAATGATTTAGGGGCTCAACTTGGCCACCTCCAAAGCATGTAAATGGATATAAATCACTCTTAATTAGCTCCTAAATATGTACAAAGAGGTGGGACATGTGGTCAACCACAAAAGATGCCATGGGGCATGAACCAAACTAGTTAGATTTTGACAATTTTCACACTACTAGAAAACTAACTAGTTTCTCAGCATAGATTTACTAATTACTCCAAGAGCTGATCTAAACTTGATGAATAAAGAGTTCACCAAGGGTTTAGTAAGAATTTCAGCCACACAATTCTGAGTATTCACATGATCCAACTTGATTTCCTTGGCTTGAACTTTTTCTCTCACAAAATGATGAGCAATCTTGGTATGTTTGCTCCTAGCATGAAAGATAGGATTTGATGTGAGGCTTTGAGCTGATATATTGTGGCACATAATGAGGGGAACATCTTCATATCTAACCACCTTAAGCTCCACCAACAATCTCCTGATCCATAAGATCTCCTTTGATATAGATGTCAAAGCTTTATACTCAACCTTGGTGTTTCCAAAAATTACTCCATATCTAAATCCATACAGGCCTCATCATCTACTAAGAAACATCTTCTCCTAGCAGGAATGTTGCGTAATGGTCGATCATAGTGCTCATTGTTCTCTGCCATCATTTTAGCCTCCTCTGCAACATAACATGGAAGATCATTATCATACACCAAACAATAAAATGAATAGAATTTTAAATTCTTTAAAATACCATATTTATGGCACCATACTTACTATCTAGCTGGAGAAGATATCTCTACTACAGGGGAGCCCATTTTGGAAGCAAAGCTTTGGACGTGTTGATTTCTATGTCATCTTGAATGTATGGATTTGTTGCAACTAGAAAACGGTCATGACGAATACATAAGCAATTCACAATTTAATGCCACCAAACAATAAGTTTCAAAATATTTTTCATATTACCTCTATTTTCTCTCTCCCAGGCAATGCACTTTCTGTCCATGTCAATGCCTAATAATGAAAATGATTCAAATGGAGAAACATTGAAAGACATTCATAGGGAGCTTACTTGTATTGGAGATTCCATCAAACAAAGTGAGCTAGTCCAAGTCATACTCAATGGCTTGAAGGATGAATATGAGAATCTTGTCCAATCCTATGATATCAAGGAGGAGCTACCAACCTTGGAGGCTTTGCAATGAGTGCTAATAGCTGAAGAATCAAGGCATGAGAACAAGCTATTAAGGAGTGACAAATTGTCACTCAATCATAATGGTGATGACAAAGTTTTATTTGCCAAGCACAAAGAGAGAAGCAAAAAGCAACACCAACACTTCTCTAAGGACATAGCAAAAGACCAAGATGAAGAGGATGATGATTCCTCCCAATATTCTACTTCAAAGAAGGAGAAAAATGATATTAAGTGCTTCTTTCATGGCAAGAAAGGCCACTATGCCACCAAATGCTTCAAGAAGAAGAACCAATTCAAGCAAGCCAACATCTCTCATGAGAAAGAAGACTTTATTGCAAGTGATGGAGAAGGCTCTCTTATGGCATCAAGCTTCTCCTCTTCCACCTTCAAGAAGGATGACTCTTGGTATATTGATAGTGGAGCATCATCTCATATGTGTAGCTCCAAGGATTCCTTTTCATCTATTATGCCTTATGAAGGAATCAAGAAGTCCATATATATTGCAAATGATCAAGAGTGCAAAATAATGGAGTAGGGACTATTCCCTTAAAGCTTGCATCATCAAAAGTTCTCTCTCTTCACAAGGTTCTTTTTGTTCCCAAGCTTACAAATAATCTTATAAGTGTTTTCCAATTACTTGATGGTGGCCTTGATGTCAATTTCCATATTGAAAATTGTGTGATCAAGAAGGATGGTGAGATCCTTGCATATGGATCTAGATATGAAGGCATCTACAAATTGAATCCAAGAGAGAGTGCAAAATCTCTTGATCTTGCTTATGAATCCAAGCCTTCAAAGGAGGATCATGTGAAAAATCATGTTTTTACACGGTTTGAGGCAGTTTGTAAACTTCTCTTGAGATTAAGTGAATCATCCTTGAAGGACACTTACATCCTTGAGCAATTGTTTAGCCTCAAAAAGATCAATATTCTATTTCATTTCAAGATTAGATCCATCATGGATAAAGTTCATAGTATGTGGACTAGTCAAGCTAGAATGCTTAATCTTGATAATCAACACTTTTTCTCATCTTATGATCTTGATATTTATGATCTTTGTGATCTTTATGAGGCATGGAAGCCTCTGATTTTCATCATGGTGCAGCCATCTTCATGCAAATGGTACTTTTAAGTCAAAGATCATCATCAAGCATGGAGGAAGCACGTTGGTATAGTGGCAAATTGGTGGAATGCTCTTCAAAGATGTTGGCAAATGATTTCTACCAAAGAAATCTTATCATGGATATGGTGAGGGTGCTGCTATGATGGATCCTTTTGCTAGTTTTTTACTTCATATGCATACCAAAGTATCCACTCAAAAAGTTTCACAAACTCCTTGATCTTACCAAGCTAGTTCTTGAGGAGTGTGAAAAATAGTCAAAAATTTATCTTGGTGATTTTATGATTTTATGTTTATGAGTACTTTTCACATGTGTGGAGCATGTTCCCACATGTGTAAAATAGTTAGAAATAGTTTATAATATTGACTCTAGGAGTATCATAAAGATTTCTAGTCAAGCATCTTGGTGTCACTAGGTGATAGGGCCAATTTTGGCTTTAGAGCTCAAATGGTCAACTACACATGTTTTGTCATGATTAGGCCAAAATTCAATTGTGATGTAACTCAAGCTAGTTAGGTTGCTTACACATGTCAAGTTTAGGTTTGGTGAGTGATGCACCCTGTGTGGTGGCAAAAGTCAAAGGGTCCAATCATAAGAGAGAGATGTGTTGGAAGGGTCCAGTCAAAAGTGAGGGATGTTGCATCACACATCCAATAGGATTAGAGAGGCTATGTTTAAGGCATCCAATAGGAATTAAGCTTGGATCTCCATGAGTTTCTATATGTACTTTCATTCCTTTCATTAATGTATGAGAGATCTATGAGTTTTTGAGTCAATTTGGAGATTTGCCAATTTTGCTTGTATTGCCTTCTCTCTCTAGATGATTCCAAAAGGGTATTTTCTCTCTCTCTCTCTCTCTCTCTCTCTCTCTCTCTCTCTCTCTCTCTCTCTCTCTCTCTCTCTCTCTCTCTCTCTCTCTCTCTCTCTCTCTCTCTCTCTCTCTCTCTCTCCGAGGAGAGGAGGTTGTTGGGACTTAGTTTATTTCATGAAGTCTTCCACACGTGTTTAGTGGGGCTATTTACTTCCTAGCCTCAACCCAATATCCAAGCATCAAGGAGATGAAGTTAGTCATCACGTAGAGGTTCGATCCCGTGAGAGCGATAACATATCTCAGATTACAGCATGTATGGAAGATTCACATCTAGCTCTAACATCCATTGACCCTAATCATTAACACTACGCTTTAACACTACATCCATGAACACTAAGATCCACAATAATAATAGCTTACTCTTTCTCTCTCCCCCTTTCTCTCTCATAAAAAGCATAAGAATTGACAATCCCAATAACATTCAAATGCCACAATTAGCAAATACAACAAAACCATGAGAGATGAAGGAAAAAAGATAGAGAGCAAGGACATTCACAAGTCCATTCCATAAAAGAACCAATCTGCTTGTATTGAAATGAAGATCTGAACATGATTTACAGTGGAGAGGAGGGCCTTGGCCTCAAAATCCTATTGGCCCATTTCTACCTCCCTAACTATTCATATTTAGAAAAGAGTGGGAACCCTTTGAAAATTGGAGGGAACCAATTTGAATTTGAATTTGAACCAATTTTGGTGGGAGTCCCAACTTTATTTACTAACTTGACATTTAGGCCCTGCGACATTAAAAGTCCCGCAAAAAGGCCTAAAGTCCTTTTGTTGACTTTCTAATTAATCAATTAACTATGTGATCATCGGGTTGGACTTACACATGCAGGGTGCCAAATTCTTCTCACTTATTAACTAGGGTTAGGGTTGCCTTGGGATTCGCAAACCCTCCAACAGTATCTCCCACCAAAATTGGTGGCGGCGGTCCCACAACACCTCATGAGATTTACTCATTTGGGACTCTGGTTGGCCTCACGTCGTACCTTGATAAGGTAGTGCTGCACCTTCTCCATGAAGTCGAGTCGAGCAGTGTTGAAATCCAAATTGGGTGAAAACAACGATGTGCTCCAAAGATTCACTTTGATGTTGTCCAAGTGGTGAATAGGGATTCCCGCGAGCCTCCCATCATTGCAGCACAAAAGTACAATCTTGCTAATGGCAGGTGATCTTTGACACTGTCTGACGCCATTGGTTTATTGGATCGAATGCCAACATGGGAAGGCAAACATCCCAGCGAGTAGCAACAGACACCAACAAAGTCAAATCTTTTGCAAAAAGCGCCGATTGTCTAACTGTAGAATCAGGAGAGAACATGTACTGCCGCTGATATGCTTGTAGCGCTCTGTGAAAATCCATTGAAATTTTCCCATTGTAAGGTTGGTGGATTACTAGCCAATTCGGTGTATGGATTGTGATTTTATCCATGGCCACTCCCACATCTTTCCACTTATTTCGTCGCAGCATTGGTATGTAGTATGGATCTACGTGCAATTGGCGATGGCTGGCCACATAACTCCTAATTGATTATGGAGTTTTCTCAAATACTGTTATCCTCCATGACGGCTGCTCTCCCAATGCAGGTAGCTTATCCAACTCTTTGTCGGCCTCTATTTCGGAGGTCTTGAACTTGATAACCCAACCACCACACGAGGACTCGTGCGGGTGTTGCGTTATTAAACTCTGGATCTGGTCCTCGACACTGATTGGTCTTCTAAAGAGGGATCTGGTCCCTGAGGTAGATTGGACCTGATTATGTTACTTTCACTTCTGGTGCTCCACCCTGATCCATACTTGAATCCATAAGGGCATCCAATCTTGCCTGATTGTGTTGTTATGGCAAGAATTGTGGCATCAGTGGAATAGTTATTTGAGGGCTAGACTCCAAAACTTGAGAGACAAGCTTTTCATACTCTTTGATAGTCTCTTTGGCCTTTGCCAACTTAGTTGAGGCCATGCCTTTGAAGTTGTCGAAGCGAGCTTGAAAGCCTTGCAAGGCAACTCAATATGTTTCAACCTTTCTAAACAAATAACTGATTTCCGTCGGAGTGACCGAACGATGAAGAATTTGAGTCTGGAGATACGCATTATGCTCAAGGGTGGTCACATCTGATTCACCTTGGAAACGTGTGCGATCCTGCTCTACCATTTGCATTTGTCCTTGTAACAGCAAGACTTGTTGTTTCGCATCCTGCACGGCCTTGTCGACTTGGTCTTGTGCGGTCGTGAGGGCATTCTGAAGTGTGCTCACATAATCTTCTAGGCGATCAGCCGTTTTATGTGTTTTTTTCATCTCAGTTTCAGATTTTGCTTCATGTTATTTGGTGATCTTCAATTCTCTGTCCAGCTGGATGATTTTTTGGCTGATAAGGGTATTTTTAGAACCCATATCTGAAATGCTCTACTCCATTTCTTTCTTCTCATCAAACATAGATTAGATCACTTGCGCAAAGTTTGAGACTAAACCGAGAGCATCACCAAAATCTACTGTCATGGAGGTAGTAGCAGGAGAAGGAACTGGTGGTACTGTTCCTATTTGACGTGGAGCTTGTGCCTTGTGGTTCTTTTTCTTCGAAAGTATCTTCTCCCTCATAGCCCCTGTGGGAGCAGGCACTGATATCACTCTATGGGCGGAAATAGATATCAGCTCTGATACCACTTCTATTGGAAGAAAAACAAGAAAATTATTACAACTAGAATCATGGATTACTTGGAGAATGGAGTTATGAGCAGTTCTTTGTGTGTGAAATTAGATTATCAGTGTAGGAGTCATAGACTGCCGTGAAGGAGAGATTGCAAAAAAAGGAATTAGGCGTATGAGACAACCATGCAATCATCTAATACTGACAGCCTGATATAAAGAGAATGTAAAATTAATTCAGGCGTCAGAGACAGCCATACAATTCTCTTCTTAATAATGTTTGTGTGAGAGGAACGAGAGATATCATTCAACAAGAATGCTAAGGTGTAGAAAAATAGCGAATTTGTATATTTAAGTTGTAAATACAACGATCAGACCACACTAGAATTGTGCTGATAAGTGCGTGATTCTACTAATAGATTCAAGACAATTGCTAAGGTTCTAAAATAACTCTCTCTCTCTCTCTCTCTCTCTCTCTCTCTCTCTCTCTCTCTCTCTCTCTCTCTCTCTCTCTCTCTCTCTCTCTCTCTCTCTCTCTCTCTCTCTCTCTCTCTCTCTCTCTCTCTCTCTCTATGATCACTAACTCTGAGGAGTCAGCTACTGATAAAAGGCGTTCTCCGCTATCTGACCTTACGTATCATAATCCTCTCATCTACTTCCATCTCTTCGCTCAATTACATGTATATATACATATCAGCTGAAGAATCTTGTACTAGCTTAACTTTACAATTACAAGATTGATAACAACTATAAAACTGATTAGTTCGTTGATGGAGCATGAAGGCTTTCTGGTCTGATAGCAAAAGTCTGTGTATTTTTGGCAGACTGGAAATGCGACACCCTTTGGCCTTTTGGCCTTTGCCTTTACTTGAGGACAACCTTTGGGATTTGTAGGACACTGTATTTACTTGTAGGACACCTTCGGCTTTTTGTAGGACAAGTGTCGCATTTTTCGCCTGTCAGAAAACCCGTGTAAAAAACAGTGTCGGGTTTTTCGTCTTTTTTGCCTGTGTAAAAACCCGTGCAAAACTGCAATGTCAAGTTTTTCACCTGTGTAGAAACTCGTATAAAACTGCAGTGTTGCCTGTCAGATAACTTAGTGTAAAAACATAGTGTTGGATTTTTTGCATTTTTTGGTTGTGTGAAAAATGCGAGTAAAAAACTAGATTAAAACGACAATGCAATTTTTTGCAGGTTACATTTGAGAGAGTAAAAATTTAGAGAAGGAAGGAGGGTTGTTGGGATGAGTAGGAGTTAGATTAAATTCCAACTCTCCCCCTTAAGCTAACTGCTATGAATTTGATCTGCATTTGAGATTTAACATACCTACTAAAGTAGAATGCTTATCTCTAGACAATGGCTTTGTCAAAATATCAGCCAACATACTGTAATTTAGTACAACATCTTTACTCTGAACTTTCTCTCTAAGAAAATGGAATTGAACCTCTATATGCTTAGTTCTATTATGAGTTCGTGGGTTCAGAGATAGAGCTATACAGCTCTGATTGTCGCACTAGAGTATTGTTGGACTGATATGTGGTAATTGTAGATCCTGCGCCAGCCTCCTTAGCCACATTAGCTCCTTCACTGCTGATGTAGCTACAACATATTCAGATTTTGTGGAGGACAGAGAAATGCATTTATGCTTGCTACTATTCCATGAGATGGGTCCTCCTGTGAAGAAACAAATGTAGCCTGATGTGGATTTTCCGATATCCATGTCTCCTACCCAATTTGAATCTGAATAAGTGGTCAATGTGGTGCAGCTTTTGTTTTGCCATTATAGCTCAAAGCATAATGCTTTGTAGCTTGAATGTACCTTAGTATTCTTTGCAGATCTTTTCAATGTTGTAGGCCTAGATTGGACATGTATTGAGACAATGTGCTTACTGCATATGCTAGATCAGGTCGTGTGCAGATCATAGAATACATAATAGATCCTATGACAGACTGATAAGGATACCTGCACATTTCTTGCTGATCTACTTGTGTTTTGGGGCACATGTCTTTGGACAGCTTAGCTCCTGGATCCATAGGCGTGTCTATGGGCTTGTAGTCCTCCATGCCATATCTGCGAAGTACATTAGTCAAGTAGGATTCTTGGCTTATAGTTATCCTTCTGTCTACGCAATCTCTGTTGATCTGTATACCAAGAAGGTAATGGACTGGGCCTAAATCAGTCATCTCAAATTCTGATGAAAGTAGAGAATTGGTTTCCTGTAGTAACTGATTTGAATTGTTGATAATTAAAGAATCATCAACATATAATGCTATTATGACATAGCTTGACCCTTTACGTCTGAGATATACATTGTAGTATGTAGAGCAAGAAGTAAAATTGTGCTGCAACAAGAAGTGATTAATTCTGTCATACTAGGCCCTGGGAGCTTGCTTAAGACCATATAAAGCCTTATGCAATCTACATACCAGATGCTCCTTGCCTTGAAGGATGTAACCTTCTGGTTGATAGATGAATATATTTTCTTGTATAAATCCGTGTAGGAATGTCATCTGGACGTCCATCTGATGAATGTCTAGATCTTCTGCAGCAGTTATAGCCAGTAAGGTACGAATAGACTGATGCTTTACCACTAGACTAAAGGTCTCAGTGTAATCTATCCCAGATACTTGTTCAAAGTCTTTAACCACCAGTCTAGCTTTCCATTTGGATATGGATCCATCTGGCTTAAGCTTCAGCTTAAAGATCCACTTGGAGTCAATTGGTTTTACACTAGTAGGAGGATTGACAAGACTCCAAGTCTTGTTCTTCATTAGAGATTGATACTCAGCATCCATGACAGCCTTCCATTTGTCTGCATCGGACATTGACAGTGCTTCTGCAACAGTGGCAGGTTCATCATGACTGATGAACGTCTGAGGGGTGAAACGATCAGGTTGCTGTCGTTGTCTTGTAGACCTTCTAACTGCAGCTGCTTGAGTGGATGATTCTCCTTGGTGAATGACTGGAATCGTAGCATCTTGTGGTTGAACAATCGTGGGTCTAGGCCCATCGATGGTAAGTGGAGATGTTGGGACAAACTCCTTTGTCTGAATAGTCGCAGGTCATTGTCTATCGATGGAGGATGGTGGAGTTGTTGTGGCATACTCTTGCATCGACTGCTTCTACTTGAAATCATGATACTTGTCTTTAAGAAAGACAATATCATGGCTGACTGAGATCTGACCTGAGTCAACATCATAGATGCGATATGCTTTATGTGACATTGAATAGCCGATGAAGATGTTCTTACAGCTTACTGGGTCCAGTTTCTTCCTCAGATCAGATGGCACTTGTGCATAGCAAAGACATCCAAAGACACGTAGATGTTTCAAGCTTGGTTTGTATCCGTAGTAGGCTTCAAACAATGTCTTGGAATCAACTGCTTTAGTGCTGGAGGAGTTCTGCAGATAGCAGGCCATAGAGATTGCTTCTGCCCAGAATGTTTAAGGTAAATGGGCATTGGTTGTCATGGATCATGCAGCTTCCAATAGTGTGCGGTTCTTCCCCTCAACTACTCCGTTTTATTGAGGAGTGTAGCTTGTAGTAAACTGATGATGCACACCACATGATGACAGATAGTCCTTCATCTCATTTGATAGGTACTCTCCCCCTGAATCAGACCATAGGGCCTTGATTTTATGACTAGCCTGATTCTCAGATATTGCTTGAATTTTGAAGCAATTGAATGCTTCTGACTTGTTCTTAATGAACGTTATACTAGTAAAATGAGAGTAGTCATCAATGAATGTAATAAAGTATAGAGCCTTTTCCAAGGAAGGTATGCTCATAGGACCACATAAGTCACTGTGTATCAGTGATAGAATGGACTTGGCTCTTCTGGCATGTCCTCTTGGAAATCTGGTTCTAGGTTGTTTGCCTAGTAAGCAACTTTCACAGACAGATTGATTAGCTGTAGTAACAGCATCTATATTCATGTCCTTGACCATTTTGTAATGATGCATATACAAGATTGAACGCATGTTTAGATGTCCTAATCTTTGATGCCATAAATTAGCATTTGAACAACTCACATAAAGTGCAACATCGTGACTCAATATGCACAAATTTTCTTCTCTGTAAGCAGAGAGGATTTCTTTTGAGTTCTCATCTAAAATAGTACATCGCCTAGTAGTAAACAAAGCTCTATAGCCTTGATCAGTGATCTTGCTAATAGACAATAAGTTCTTTGTTGAATTGGGTACATAAAATACACCATTAAGCTGTCTAGTGATGCCATCAGAGAATTTAAGTCGAATAGAGCCTTGGCCTTTGACTTGATGTGAACTGGAGTCACCAAAGAAGATGTACTTCGATTCTGTAGCTGTGAGTGTAGAGAAGAGGTCTTTGCATGGCATCATGTGCTGAGAGGCACCTGAATCGAGATACCATTCATGGGCATCTCTGTTGGGTTGATCTTTTACCATCAGTGCTTTCTCATCTTCTTGCGAATCTCTGACTGTGTTAGAGTTGCCTTGTTGTTGCTGCTGCATTTTTTTCCTGGCTTCATCATGCTTGAGGACACAACAGTCCTTGATATCATGGTTGGTTCTTTTGCAGTACCTGCAAAATAGCTTGGTCTTGGACAATGATTGATTGTGCTATTGTTGTTGTGGTTGCAAAGCTGTTGGTTGTTCTGCCTTTGTTTTCTTGTCCTTGAAGCCTTTCTTCTTCTTGGACTGCTGCTTGTTTGAGTAGAGTGCCATGGATTTGGTACTCGTTGTTGTAGACAAGCTTTTCCACCTAATTTCTTCTTGCAACAGACTTGCTATCAATTTCTGGAGAGACAATGCAGGAGTATTGCTAAGAAGCAGCATTAAATTGTCGTAGGAGGATGAAAGACTAGCAAGAAGAGACATGGTAGAGTCTTCTTCTGATATAGGTGATCCTATCACAGCCAGTTGGTTTAGCAACTATTTGAACTCATTTAGATGGTTGCTTACTAAGGTGCCTTCACTCATTCTGAGTGTCAGCATCTTCTTCCTCAAGAAGACGAGTGGACACATCTGAGGTCTCGTAGATGCTTGTAAGGATATCCCACGCTTCTTTGGAGGTGGTGCTGTTTGAAACGTGAGCAATCTGAGTGTCTTTCAGATTCAAGGATACCATGGCAAGTGCTTTGCCATCCTTTGCTTCCCATCCTGGAAGCAATTCAGGTTCTATCGGCTTGGGTATTGAACCATTTACGTACCCCCATAGCTCTTTCTCGATCAGGATCATCCTCATCTTGAACTTCCACATGTGGAAGTCATCTGCGTTGAATTTGTTGATCAAGCGGATCTCTGAGGTTGAACCCTCCATAGCAATTGTGTAGCAGAGATGAAAGACAAACAGAAAGAACGGTTTTATAGAGTTAGAATAAGTCCTAGACTCTAGTAATCCAATGAACCTTGGCTCTGATACCACTCCTGCGGGAGTACGCAGTAATATCACTCTATGGGCAAAAATAGATATCAGCTCTGATACCACTTCTATTGGAAGAAAAACAAGAAAATTGTTATAACCAGAGTCGTGGATTACTTGGAGAATGGAGTTACGAGCAATTCTTTGTGTGTGAAATCAGATTATCAGTGTAGGAGTCATAGACTGTACTTAGAATTTGCTTTGCACAGGAACATAGATCATGCTACACAGTAACACAGACAGAAAACACTCTCCACTGCAAGCTCACATAGCAACTGTATTTTTCTCAGAATGAAATTACACTGTACATATAGTTGTTCACTCAGGCAACCCATGCATGACCCAGGTTGCCGTTGCCGGGATGCGTGTCCCGTCGACTTGCCTCGTGCTAGGCCAACTGATCCTTATCCACTGATAGGACCCACAATACAGTAGCACAGTGATTCTACTTTAATTCTAACTCTCGCCCTTAAAGTAGAGTCTACTTTATATACAATCATATACATAGCTTTAAAGTCAACAAACTTTAAGTATAGGAAGCTTTGATCTAAACTTATCAAACTTTTCTCCAACAAGTGGCTTAGTAAAAATATCAACTAGTTGTTCTGTAAAAATTATAGCAAATAAGGATCCTAAAACACTTGAAATGATGAGGGAAACAATAGATTATGATTTCATAAGATTAGCACAAGTTGAACCATCAAAATCCATCAAAAATCTATGCTTGAACCTCACTAGATGGCCCAAATCCTTGAAGAAGGCTTCACACGTGTGAAAGTACGGCCTCCCACAGTCTGAGTATTGTACACCAGACCTACATTCAATCCTATAATCATTAGTAATCACAAGTACTCAAACAATTATGAACATAGAGAGCAATTGAACCATTATGAGAGAAAAAACATGAAATTGCTTGATTGATTTTGGTGAGATATCATCACCTATATATACATGATCCATCACGGTTTTGAGCAGGTATGAGTAGCCCTAAACCTATCCCTAATGCTAATTTTGGTGGATCTTTCATCCCTACCAAGTTAGGGTTGGAATCTTGGAGATCCCTCAACAATGCAAAAATTACCAAAAATAGCTCCTATTTTTTCTCCCTGTATCTAAGCATAATTTGGACTCATTCCAAAGGTTCTAACACTTAGGTCTACTTGAGAATCCTATGCTATTTGGCACGTGTGACAAGCCACATCATGACCATCTAACTATTTACAAGTTATATGACCAAAACTAGTCAAGCTAGAATTGTGAATTTTTAACATGTTCATTTGTGCTACAATGAACAACATGAATTTCATGACTCAGCAGCCTCTCACGTATAAAGTGATACTGAATCTCAATGTGTTTAGTTCTTGCATGGAACACTGGATTCTTTGCTAGCTGAATGCCACTCTGACTGTCGCTATGTAATGTCATGGAATTTTTTTGCTTCATGCCAACTTCTTCCAAGATTTGCCTCAACCATATAGCTTCATGTGCTGCACTACACATTGCCTTATACTCTGCTTCTGTGGTGGATAGAGCAATTGTACTTTGCTTTTTACTAGACCAGGAAAAGCAAACCTGGAATACATACCCTGTGGTGAATCTATGATCATCATAGTCATCTCCCCAATCCGTATCCACATAGCCACACAACTCAGGTAAACCATCATGCTTCCTGTAAATCAAGCCATAATTTGAAGTGCCTTTCACATAACGCAAAATGCGTTTAGCTGTCTTCCAATGCACTTCTGTAGGTGCTGCCATAAACTGACTTACAATGCCAACAACATAGCATATCTAGTTGTGGTAAGGTAAATCAAGCTCCCTACTAACTGCCTATACAGTGTAGCATCAAATGATTGTGACTCATCAAGCTTAGAAAGCTTTTTACCTAGTTCAATAGGAGTATTTACTGGTTTGCAATCCTGCAACCTAAACCTGTGCAGCAACTCTTTGACATACTTCACTTGTGTTAAACACACTTCTTGTCCTTTTTGCCACACCTCTACTCCAAGGCAATAATGCATCAGGCTGAGATATGTCATCTCGAATTGTTCCATGAGGTCTTTCTTGATCATATCTATCATTTCTTGATTATTTCCCTTAATAATCAAGTCATCAACATAAAGAGCAATCAAAGCAACCATACCATCAAAGCATAAGACATATAGATTTGGATCAGAATGTGTTCTCACCATCCCCTTTGAACAAAAGTAGGCATTAGTCCTACTATACCACGCATGTGGTGCCTGTTTAAGACCATAAAGCGCTTTCTTCAAGCGACATACTTTATTTTCCCGTCCCTTCGCTACAAAGCCTTCAAGTTGATCCATGAACACTTCTTCTTCTAACTCACCATTTAGAAAAGCAGATTTCATATCCATCTGATGCAAAGGCCAACCAAAATGTGAAGCTAAGGCAACAAGTAGACGTAGAGTATTCCACTTACAAACCGACACAAAGGTCTCCTCATAGTCGATGCCTTTACTCTTTGTATACCCTTTGATCACCAATCTTGCCTTGTGCTTTGCTATACTTCCATCTGCATGGTACTTAGTCCTATATACCCATTTGTAGCCAATGGATTTCTTGCCAACTGATGGTTCTACTAAGTCCCATGTGCTATGTTTAGCAATTGACTCCATCTCCTCTCCCATGGCCTTGAACCAAATGTCATCATCCTTCACTTCACTATAAGTCGAAGGTTTTTTGCTTTGAATAATGCTAGATAAGAGAGCATAATTTGCTTCATACCTTTTAGGTTGTGTCTTCTCTCTTGTTGATCTTTGTAGCTCTCCCTGGTTAGATGATCTTGGAAAGTCATCCATGTCGCGGCTCTCCAACAATCTCTCAAACCACTTAGGGAGCTTCCTATCAGGTGATCGGCTTCCTGGTGAAAATGTATCCCATGGTACATCCTTCTCCTTGTGTTTGTCACCTGCAACTTCAATCCTTCTTGCACCAAAAAGTTTGTCCCTACCTCTCCAACCTATCTCTTGAGGTTGAGTAGTAGTATCTTGTGATATATCCTCTTTTTCATCACTTGGAAGGTCAATGAATGGATCATCATCAAGCGGTATCCTCACTATACCATCTTTCTCATTGGATGTCTCTATCTTCTCAGCATCCTTGTCTTCATACATCTTGAATTCATCAAAGATAACATCACGACCTATATGGACTTTGTTTTCCATTGGATCAAAACATCTATAGCCCTTCACACGATCATCATATCCTAGGAATATACACTTGATAGCTTTTACATCAAGTTTACGTCTCTCTTCCTTAGGAATGTGTACAAAGGCCTTACATCCAAAGATTTGCAAGTGGTTCACCTTTGGCTTCTTCTTCGTGAATGCTTCCTCAGGTGTTATCTTTGGTATGGCAATGGTAGGACTTCTATTTTGAAGATAGACTACTGTACTGCATGCTTCTGACCAAAAATCTTTTAGAAGTTTCATCTCAGCTAGCATAGATATGGCACTTTTCACAATTGTATGATTCTTGCGCTCAGCTACACCATTGAGAGTAGGAGTTTGAGCTTGCGTAAGTTGTCTTTTAATCCCACATTGATCACAAAGATCATTGAAGTCATTAGACTTGTACTCACCTCCACTATCTGATCTTAGGACTTTGATCTTCCTACCTGTCTGATTTTTGACCAATGCTTTGAAGCTCTTGAAGTTGTCAAATGCATCTGATTTCTTCTTCAAGAAGTAGATCCACGTCTTACGTGACATATTATCAATAAAGGTCACGAAATAGAAGGCTTCACCTAAGGACATGGTCCTCATAGGCCCGCATAAATCTGTGTGGATTAAATCCAGGATGTTCTTTGCTCTTGCAACACCCCCTTTATTGAACTTCTCTCGATGCTGCTTCCCATATACACAAGATTCGCACATCGATTTCAAGTGATCTTCTATGGTAGGCAATCCTGTTACCATTTTCAATTTTCTCATCAAACTGAGGCTTCCCAAGTTCAAGTGACCAAGCCTCTTATGCCACAACTCAGTTTGCGATGGAATGGATGATACAAGTCCATGTTGCCCCTTGATTGTGGCATTCAACCTGTGAAATTTTGTATTGGGCTCTCTTACTCCATTCACAATAACTTTGAACTTTTGGTTCACATCCTTCACAAAGCAACGATCATGGGCGAATTCTACTTTCAACTTTTGATCAGTAAGGGCTCCAACAGAAAGTAGATTTTTCTTCAAACCTGGTACGTAAAGTAGCTTCTTGATCATCTTGCTTTTGCCATCAGGTAGTTGGATTGAAACGGTGCCTATCCCCTTGATCTTGCACACCTCACCATTTGCTTGTGAAACGGACGTTCCATTATCCAACACTTTCAAGCTATCGAACCAATTCTTGTTACCTGTCATGTGTCTTGTGGCTCCCGAGTCACTACACCACGCTTCTTGATTAGATGACAATGCAAATATGAAGATGCTAGGGTCTTCAATCTCACCCTCATCGACAAGGTTACCTGCTTATTTTGGTTTTCCCTTGCCTTGTTCCGCCAGGAATTTGCGACATTCTCTCTTCCAATGGCCCTTTTTTTCACAATGGAAGCACCTGTCTTTCTTCTTTGTCTTACTGGAAGATCCCTCATCCTCCTAAGACTTGGCAAATTGCTCCTTAGACTTCTTCTTGTCCTTGCCCTTGCCTTCTTTTTGGCGTGTTGCAAGTGCTTGATCATCAGTATTTTGACGTCTAGCTTTCACCATTTCTCACCGTTGTTCTTCCTACATCAAGATTCCTGTGAGCTCATCAAAGGTTGGCAATCTTTCTCTTGATGCTATTCCGCTCACAAACATTTGATAGGGTTCTGCAATGCCACACAATGCATTGTGCACCAGCTCCACATCACGTATGCACTCACCAATAGAATGCAATTCATCCCTCATTGTCTTGATTCTGGTCATATACGTTTGAATGTGCTCTCCTTGCTCCATTCGGGCACTATTCAGCTTTGACTTCAGAAACATGATTCTTGACAGATTTGACTTCTCAAACTGCTCCTTTAGCACATCCCATGCATTAGAGGAGTTTTGAGTTCCAAAAAGACCCTTTAAGAATTCGTGCAAGATGTCTTTTTTATTATTAAAATATTATAACACTAATACTTTTGACTTGCCATAAATTTTTAATCGTAGCTCAAAAGTATGTCATTTAACATATCCTTGGAAAGCCCTTGTTGAGCGCTTTCCAATGCACCAAACTCTGCTAAATTTAGACTTACCACTAAAAAGTTATGTCATTTTTAATATGGAATCAAAATGTGGACTCAAAAAGTTACGTTACGTAGATTTCAAATTTGAGTGTTTTGATTGGTCCACATGGAAGAAAAAATTGAGAAAAAATATAAAAAGAATCTTTACAAAGGGTCTTTTTTGGATTTAGAACTCCTCTAATGCCTGTCTGGGTGTAACAGCATCACAAATGTGGGTAATGATGTGATCCTTCACTGACAAGTTAATGAAGGTCAAAGCTTTCCTCATCTTTTTGTCGAACACTTTGATATCCGTTTCATTTGGCGGCCTTCTCTCATCACCTGTGATGACTTCCCACAATCTTTCTCCATCAGTATGTTTTTCATTTTGAATTTCCACACTACATAGTTGGAAATCCCGTCCAATTTGCTACTTTCACTGAAAATGGACTCTCCCATGTTTGTCATCGCAAAACTTTTTGAAACTTATGCCGTAGGCTAAAAACAGTATGCCGAGGCCAACAATGATGTCAGAAGTTGAAAATAATGACCTGTACTTTTTTCCTTACCAAGCCACTCACCGCTTTTTCACCAATTTGAAAGCCAAATCAGCGTCGCCTTCCAAAATGCACTCAGTCGTCAACTCCCAACTTCGTGCCCAGTGAAATGGTGAAATCACTTCTGGTGCACTCCAAACACTTTTTCCGCTGCAATCACTCTGTTTTCTTGTACCGTACTTGCAGGTACAGTCCGGGTGCCCTTCGTTTGGAGGTTATAGCCTTTTGTTTGGGTCAAAACAGGCATGGGGATTTTCCTTGTTTTTGAACTGTTTCTTCCTTTTGAAGAAATCATGCCCTTCAATTCGAATTTAACCCGTCGGGCCCCTTCACTAGGTTTCAGAGTGAAGATTTTTAATGCAATTGAAGGCCATTTGCCTTTCAGTCCATTTCATATTAAATCCAATGGTTTTCCATGATCAACCGATCTACATCTCTCTTGATCCATGAAATCCCTACCATTGATTTTATGTGGAGAAGATCTAATGGCTATGAACCATTTTGAGCATCGAGGTTCGCACTTGTAAACATGGAATCCCTCCGGAGCGCTACACTGTCCGTCGCGTTGGGCTTGCTCGAGCTGCCTGCTCTCTCTCACGGTTTCCTCCTCTCTTTTCTTCTTGCCAGCTATGGCTGCCAAGCTCTGGATCTGATCTAGCTTGCTTACTGGCTCGCGGCTACACACGGCCTTCTGGCTATTGTTTCACACTGCTAGAGCGCCCTCCTCTGGAGTTTTACAACTTCTAAAAAGGTTCAGAATGGAGTGAAAACCGCTTTCTTGGGCTTTCAAACCCTAGGCCATGGTTTTTCTCAGAAAACTACACTTGGCTTCCTATTCACAGTCTTCTAACATGCTTATCCTCTTCCTTTGAGGTTGCCCTACTGCTGGAAAGCTGATGCTTCAATCTGTTCGTCAAACGATATCTATTGAATGCAACTGACTGCAAACACCAAATAGCCTGTTTCAGAATTTCCAAATTCCGTTTGCTAAGGTTCTGATTCAGCCGACAACCCTTGTCTCTGAATCCTCACACAGTCTCAAGCTCACCAAGCTTCTGTGTGCTAAAATCTCTGCACCAGTGCTTCTCCTTCCGTCTAAACCTACCGTAAACCCCGAACAAGAGAAGACAGTTCTCTCGAAGCTCTCTTCAACGGCGATGTTGTACTGTGTACGCTCCCTGTACGGCTCTGATACCAACTTAGAATTTGCTTTGCATAGGAACACAGATCATGCTACACAATAACATAGACAAAAAACACTCTCCACTGCAAGCTCACATAGCAACTGTATTTTTCTCATAATGAAATTACACAATATATTTTCAACTTCCAAGCAAATCTTGTTGATATGTCCAATCTTAGACAATTCTTGCATGTTTTTAGAATCTCTGAATATTTGGTTTGTTATTTATGACTTTTTTCTATTTGTGATGAGAGTTGGAAAATGTGCTCCGATCAAAAGTGGCTTCAAGGGTCCCTTTTACCCACCCTCTAAACACCCTCATCTTTGGCATAGTGAACCATGGGTCCCAATCCTTCTTTATTGCGCATGCGGACATGCTCTAAGGGCTATGTCAAACTAGCGACAAGTCCCTTTGCTTGGCCTTTTCAATGCCCATTTTTTGAACCTTGGCAAGTGAATTGACGGGCAATGGACCACACCCCCCTTTCAAATGTGGCTGGTAAGTGCTAAATGGAGAATTGCAATCTAATTGGCCTATTTGAATCCCAACCATACCATTGGTCCATTTTTCTTCAATTGTTCTTGACAATTCAACATGCTAGGGAATGTCGTTGGGTCGTCGTTGGGTCCAAGTAATGGGCTTGAGTTACGTGGCAAGGGGGGAGACCCATTTTTCCTCCCTACACCAACGAGAGAATTGAAACTACCCTAAGAAATGAAAGGTGGAGTCGAGTCTCATGCTTCTATAATCAAAAGTGGACTTTCATGCTTGTATAGATAAATAACAAGATGCAATCTAAAATCTATACTCCCAAGTACCTCATCCTCCATTGCTTTTAACAAACATTTCTAGTTCCAAAAGTGGAATTTTGTCCCATAAATTTATTTGCTCATTAATTTGGTAAAAGCTCCTTAAAGTGTCTTAGCATTTGCGAAATTGGAGAAAAATATATGAAAAACGAAAATGTTTAAAGGGGATAACTAATTTATAATAATAAAATGATACACAATTCTAATATGACTCTACTTCTAGCTTGAAAAACAAGAGAACTTTTGCATGTCTTATTAAAAGAAATTCTTATTGTAGACTTTATTTATTTTAAGACATGATTATATTTGAATTGTCTTACTTTCACCTTTGCAAAAATCAAGCTTAAAGTATGATGGATAAAAGAAACATAGAATTTCACCTATGAAACAATCAAGCTTAAAGTACAACAAATATAGCAACATTGAGTTTCCATATGGGCTTTAGTCACATTACATCATCTCTGGTTCAAAATAGTAAATTTAGTACTGGTGTCATAGACATAGTGATATAGCTTAGATTATTATCATCATTATACATGTGTCTTTATTATAGTTGTGTTTTATTTCATATAGAAACGTGTGTGGTGTGACATTAAAAACACATATGGAAACGTGTGGTGTGACATTTAAGACACATAAACAATGAAACTACATGATTCCAACATCAACAAGTATAGCCTACCAAAAATTTCAAAAAATCAAAACTTGTTTTATTATTCAGCACTACCATACGAGCATAGAATTGATATATCAATTTTAGTATTCTTTAGTGTAGCTTCACTTTATAGTGCAAGGAACTTTACAGAATTAGATATTTTATTTAGAGGATAACACCATTATCTTCACATGAAGATTTTGCAAGATATATAATGAACTTATTTGATGTAACAATATCATTTACACTAAGAAAACCATCAAAATTAATAGCTTAAATATCCACAAGCATATCATTCATGAATACAAATTATTACTAGCCCAACATGATTGGTCATAAGCAAAAAATAGTCTATTTCTGAAAACACAGATTGAGAAATCAACCTTGCAAGCAAATACCTTATTATAATATATAATTTTTGGGTTTTAACGTACAACCCCTTAGAGAAATATCATAGTGGTTGTGTGGCATAACTTTCATATATGACCATGCAATAATATTAGATCAATTCAATAATAGGTAGATTAGAAAGCTTGGTGGAATGGGTATCAATTGACGTCTTATTTATATGTGATGATTGGTTGCGTATAAAGGGACGAGTCTTTTTATAATTAGAATGTATGTTTATAAAATACATAAAGAACCTAGACCTTTCAAGATCATTTAAAAAGAAAAAAAGAAAAGAAAATTCATGAGTATAAAGATGTCCCATATGATGAAATAGATTTTCTTTTAGTATTGGCATTGTTTGTTTTATTCTTTAGTTCTATCCTCCTGATTCAAAAAATATACAAAAGAAATTATCTATTTAAACAAGGGGATTTTAATGAACGTGTAGCTACATACATTCTCATGTTTAGCGCATACTCTATCTGATTTCACTTTTTAGTTTGTACTTAATATCAAGGTGACAATCTTGAAAGAGCTCAATCCAACACATTACAATAGGATAGAATATTTGTTTGAATTTTTCAACCCAAGAGTTTTATTTTTATTTATTTTTAATATGCATCTACTTCGTATCATTCATCAACTCATCAACTCATCAACTCCTTCACTCATTAACCTGAATACACAAATGGTATCCAGTATATATACATTATATTACAGGTGTGTAGATGTGAAAAGTACAGAGTGGATGTGCTATCTGTAAAGATCGTGGGTGGCTGCAGTCGTTGTCCAATCTGTTCGCGCACTGCATGGAGTGAGCATAAAAAGGGTGCGTAAATAAATAATCCATGTTATCAGGTGCAAATCAAACTTAAATGACTTATACAAATCAAATAAACAGTTTAGATGACAACATACTTGAATGCTCAAATTCTTTTTTTATGATTGCCGCTATGTGTAGATAAGTCATCAATATTCTTCGATACTCTCTTTCTTTTCCTCTTCATCATTGTCTTATTGATAACTTTTAGATCAACAACAGATGTTAAACTCTCGGATCGCAACTTTTCTATGGATTCTAATATTTTTTGGTTTGATCCCTGAAGAGTAGTGACAATAGCATTTAACTCTGAAAGAGCATTCTTGAGTGCATTGTTTTTAGCACTAGTGTGTTGCACATAATGAAGCAATTGTTGATTAGCAAACTGTAATTGTTGATTAAGACAAGATATGCTATTGATTCCAATATCACACAACCTTTGACAATATCCAAGTAATCCGCTATTTCCTTTACATACATATCTGTAAAGATGAGTCACGGACTTAAAATCTGGACACAAATTGGTAGCTGGATCATTAGGATAAATTGATCCATCCACCCACAAATCTATATTCATATGATTATTCATTCTCAATTCTCTAACTATTGTTGCAACATTCTCTACAACTTTCACATTTTTCTTAATAATTGGAGTGCATTCCATCGGAAGAGCAACATGCAAATGGAACATTACCATTGTTAAAGCTACAATCACGTAAATGAATCTACCTACAATAAATTAATATGAATAGATCTAGCATTCCTTACTTTTGTAATGTTTATGTCGCATTGAAAAATCATCCCGCCTCATATTTTACTATAAGCATACAATGATTTCAAAAGTTTTGTCTCTCCCGCTTCAGTTTTTGCATTGAACACACCAAGATTTTCAGTCTTAAAGCTCTAGTCCCGAATTTTGGAACGAGCATGAAGAGAAGTTATTACATCTCATGCTAAACTAGCTATTGTCTGAAATTTACCATACTAGTTAAACGTTGGGCAAGGCCAGAAACTTGAAAAACGGTGACCAGAAGTTATCGGTTTGCATTCTCTCTCTACGTAACCTCTCTCTAAAGTGAAATTTCTTAAAGGGCCCATTTGAGCCCATATTTTCCCTAATGTCTATTACAAACAGGACTTTTTTTTCACTCAACCCGAGTGACAATACTATCATTCCTCTGAAAATCGTTTATGCAAAAGAGATATTCTAGGTTTAAGAAATTGAACCGTGATCACCTTAGAATTGATCTGAATTCAAAGTTTATTCACACAAGTAATAATTCATATGATATAATAGTCTTTCAGAAAAATAACTTCATGTTGGAAAAAAATCATATAAACCATTCTGATGTCTATTATTCAAGAACTTACTAACAAGTACAGGATTAATTAAGAAAGCGAGAAATAGATTTGAGGGCCTCTGATTTTGTAAATAGGGATACATTGGGATCTAGATTAAACCTCAAAATATCCCAAAATATCCCACATTTTATCAATGGTTTTTCTTTTTCCTGTATCATGACTAGATACTAAAATACTCCATTGATAATCAAATCTTTATAGTCCTAGAATTTCTTTTCCAAAATTACTGATGTCTCATACCACCAGCTCTTCCTTCCAGAAAATCATTAACCACCTTATCTGATATTCTAGAGATACACTGATCATCTAGTTGTCCTATAGTCCATATAAAACATTATCTCTTATTTCCAAAACTTGGAGAATCCATTTATTTGGATGACTGGCATGCCTATTGTCATGCCCATGACTAGTCTCGGGTAGCGTGTCCACGCTAGGGATCAGTAGACCAACAACCCGTAAGTTAATTGTGACTATAAGGGAATTGGGTCCCTTATGTGTACATGGTCATAATTAATGGTTGTAGGCCTAAACACTTGATGGTGGATATGTATGGGTCTATCAGTGAGTCATTGGAGAACTGGATGACGTGGCCCAGATAGGCTACAGAGGTGTCTAGTGAGGTGTCACAGTGCACTACTAGTGGTGTATGGGCCTTGGAGGGTATAAGTATACCTGTTGGGCTCTCACTAGTGTATGCTTGATGGCATGACCGGTGGCAAGATGCTGCTGGTGTGATGCCATACTCCTCTTTGTGATTGATCTATAGCTTGGGGGCTAGATTTGTTCGATCTAGATTTGGTTGGGTTGGTTTGTCCACCATCAGGTTCCCTTGTGTTGCTTGTGACTGGCATGCTTAGAATAGGATCCTTGGATTGAGGACTTTATATTGGTATCAGAGCCAATTCTACGCACGTTTTGCCATTGATTTGTGTTACCGATGGAATCGTAAATTGTGTGAGAGATTTTTCCATTGTGTGATATGGAATCTTGATACTATTTCGAGAATTTAGTGGAGTATGCAACGAAGTGATGAAATTGCAGATTATGCTTCCCGTAGATTTCCTTGTTTGAAGTGTAATCGGTTGTGTGGTAAGTGCACTACCAAGTATACAATCAGTTCGATGTTTAGACACTTCATATTGGTTTTAGGAAGTAAATTTCCGATTTTCAATTCATTTGTGTTGTTGTTTACTTCATTTGGGACACTTTTTTGTTAGCAACGGGATCAATAAGAGTAAATGATGGTTTTTTTGGCTTTTTGTTCATTACACATTGATTTAGTGGTCTTGTTGGTTGTCTTTTGCTTTTTATTGAGTCAGTTTTGGCTTGACTCAGAAAAAAAAAAAAAAAAAAAAAGCACAAAAAAGACTAATCATCGGTTGAGAGTGTTGGTGATTTTTTTACAGGTTTTGCATGGGGATTCTTTGTGGAGTTGCAGGTTTTTTGTTGCATTTTCCAGCAAACTAATGGTGGTTTGCAGGTTAATGAGCTAGTAAGGCCATCATTGTGGTGGTTTGGGACATTTAGAAGCCTATTCTATGTGAAGAATGGCCAAACCTGCAAATTTTGAGTTCAAAGGAAAATTGGGCAGCATCTACCCTGATTCTCAGACATAATGTAATCTAAGCCTGCTAAACTGTAAATGTATATTGCTTATGCATTTGTGAAGACAAATGGAGGTTTAAGCAAACTTAGCCACATCCTAAAGCAATCCTTATTGCAAAAATAGCAGTTGAAGGCAATTTTTTGCATAAAGAAGGATATTTTATTCATGACTGAATTAGAGTTCAGGCTTTAGGCACGCTTATCATCTGTAAAATCGCCTATGAGGCTTCAACAATCAATAGCAATAGTTGTAGGCAGTAGCTTTTTGCTTAACTGTTTGATTGCCTGCACACGAATTTGAACTGTGAAAGAAAGGGACATCAGAAAAAACAGTGGTTCAGCTTCCCAAGACATGCTATACCTGCAACCTGTAAAGCGCTCCACTATCTTTAGTTACCTACATGAAATGAGAGGGAAAATGGTGAGGAAAAGGGCCACCATATATCTCTCTCTCTCTCTCTCTCTCTCTCTCTCTCTCTCTCTCTCTCTCTCTCTCTCTCTCTCTCTCTCTCTCTCTCTCTCTCTCTCTCTCTCTCTCTCTCTCTCTCTCTCTCTCTCTCTCTCTCTCTCTCTCTCTCTCTCTCTCTCTCTCTCTCTCTCTCTCTCTCTCTCTCTCCTGCTGCAGACTGGCCGCAAAGCCTGTGTTCTTTTGGTAACAAGGGGGGGGGGGAGGGGGGTGGGGCAACTTAAGTTAATCATGTTGTTAACGTTAAGTTGGAGTTGTTGTAGGTACGTTAGGTAGGCGAGTGTGCGTTTGGTAGGCAAGTGGTGGGAAGGGGGTTTTGCTGGAAGGAAGTTTTTCTTCAGTTTGTTTTGTTTTTTAGAGATTCCATAGGCTTTTCTTGGACTAAGATTTTTTATATGCAGTTAAGGTTGAATTTAATGGCTTCAAAAATTGTGTACATTTGATTTAAATGCATCAACATGGTTTTTTGGCAGTGTTATGGCTTATGTACCATTTGTAAAATTCATTGGTATAATTTTAATAAGCACGTTATGGTCTGTAAAAACTATGTTTTTTGAACATTGCTTTATTAAAGGGAATTATACCCGTAATGATTCTAAACTGAACGTGTTTCTATTCGGTTGAGAAAAGCAAGTGATTATGTGTAAAGTTCCGGTAGGGGAGATAATTTTCCCGTCTTCTTGGAAATTTTTTCGACATCACCTAAAAATGATGGACCCCCTGATTTTATAACAACTCAACCTTGGGTGAGACTATTATGGAACTTTATAAAAGCTATAAGTACCGAAACAACCAAATGCAAAATCATTTTAGACAATTATAGGCCATTAATTCAAAGCAACTTGGGCTTAAAAATGGAAATTTTTTCCGGAGAGTAATGTTTAAAAGTTGTCGATGATTGGATAAACCATTTGTCGCTGCACAAATGTCCCAAAATAAACAAAAGCGAATTTTGTCGGTGTTTTGGGTCAAGCCTCATGTGAGTGCAACCCATAGAACTGTGACGGGGCTGAATTCCTGGGGGAATTCCGTAAAGCTTTTCTCACAGTTTAAAAAAAGTGTATTCGCTTTATTAAATGCAATGGACAACCGAAAACGGGAATTCTTGGACTTTTTGGCCAAGGTGTCGTTTTTTCAAAATCGTGCATGGCTAGAAACAGCCCAGAAGCCTAGGATGGAAAAACTAAAATGGAACAAAAAAGTTGTTTCTTGTTGTGCTTGAAGCCGTGGGCGTTTTTCATTACTTGGTTGATTTTCTTTTTTTGAAAAAATATAGTATTAAAATAAGTGAATAAAAAAAATAGAAAACGAATGATGAGCAAAAGTCAAAAAAGTCATCAGATCAGAAAAAGTTGAAGGAAAGTATTTTCAAGAATCAATTTTTTTATGAAAAAGTAACTTAGAAAATCATTTTTTGAGTCATTTCTTGTACATACAGTATTAGTAACCGTCGCCGAATTGCCAGACATCCACCTCAGATTTACCTATACTGAGTTGGGCGAAGGTTCTCGAGCATAGTTACTACCTGTTTTGAAGTTAGGCAAATGTTCAGTAGTTTATCATTTTGGGAACCTTCGTCGAGCACCACCTTATAGTCTTTATTAACCTTCGCCAACCTGACAGATGGATTCAAAATGCCAAAATTAGGTTGGACATAGGTTCAGATATTCAGAAACCTTCGTTGAGATTTCTGGAAGCTATTTTCATAGTACTGAACATGCCTGCAAATTTTTTTTCAGAATTGAGCTGCCAAACTAGTACTTTGTCTAATGGACCCTCCAAATTCACCTATAAAAGGGCTAAATTCGATTTCATTTCTCACTTGTGCTAGCGAGCTCTTGCCAAATTTTCCAGCGACCAGAACTTTCCAAAACTTTCTTCTAGCCTTCTGATACACTCTTGCACTATTACTCTCAGTTTTTGTCTACTCTCATCATGTCTTCTACTAATACTTCTCAGTCTCTGTGTTATGTCATTCATCATGATGTTCCAACCCAAACGAACATCATGATACTTCTTAGGACAAGCATGGTGGCTTAATGGATGAACTTTGTTGAGCCTCTGCTCACAACAATGGGGATCCACGAGCACATCTTTTTGAGTAAAATCAACATGCAATTTATAACTTTTGCCTTTAGCACTTGGATTGAGGAGAAGTCCAAATTTTACATTACCTACCAGGGGGCTACCCACAAGGTGCGTGTTACTAATGCCCCCCTTGAAGCCATAGGCATATTTTCAGGCACCCAGTCAAACCACAAGCATGCCAAGAATGTCATCAAACATTTCATTGATACGTCCAATGAGCTGTATTGGGAACCCATAATGGTTATTTGTTAGAGTCTATCCGAAATCCCACCATCCATGTGGCTGCGCAACTACTTCCTGACGGTTGGCAACCTCATGAAGGAGCGCATTTCATCACAAATCTTGCACCACATCATTGAGTCAAACTACAAGTTCGATAAGAAACTGTTGGAGCCTTACAATTGGTTTAAAACGATTTTTGGTGAACTCAAGAGAGCCATCAAGGGTAATACCAAGCAACAATTTGCTGCTGGCCCTCGTTTGTGTTGGAATTCGATGCTTAGCCTCAAATCCATTCATTAATGAGCATCCTTAAAGCTGTACAAAACCCAAAAAAATATGGTCCAAATTTTGAGCAGAAGATCGAAAAATTCAAGATCAAATTTTCTAGAATTTTTCGATACCAAATCGACTCGAAAAATTCTATATTTTTTGAGTCAGTGCATATTTTATGAGTCATAGTACTTTTTTCGATACTTGTAAATTGCAATATTGTCAGTCTAAAATCTGATCCAATGACTTCTCATTACCAGTCCACCTACTTTGTACATTCAAAGGCGATCATAATAAATGAGGCAGATAACATTTAATGCTAATTAGATATTTAGCAAGTAGAAGATATTTTGTAATAGACAAATAAACTGTGCTAGAAAGTTAGTTAAGATATAATCTTCATCGAAAAACTTCTTCTGATTATTTGAGTTTTTGTAGCCAGCGTTATCACGCTCAACCAACTAAAGATAATACTTCAAGCAATTGTACTCATTTTGTTGATATCAATCAGAGTGCAATTTCAGTCCTACTACTAAATTGTTCATTTGCACATCTGTATGAATTATTCATCTTGATTATTTTGCTGCTAACTGTGGCGCTTCCAATCCTACACCAAGCTCACTCATCAGATTCTGCTCATTTTCACTGATTTTCAACATGGTATCAGAGCGGGTAGTTCAATAATCTGCATTTCATTGCAGATTATCAAGTCTTGTTTCTATCAAGACGTTGTTCTAGCAAGCGCACAACCAACAGTATTCTGAAATCGTTGTTTCTACCAACGATCTCATTCAGTCAGAATAGATTCGTCTTCTAGTTCTTCTCGTATCGACAAACTTGATGGGAGTAACATGGTGGAGGGGGAGTATTTATCTCCACTGATTTTAAAGCTTTTTGCAAGGCTAACAAAATAGACCTACAACAATCCACAGCCAGCTACTCACCTTAGTCCAATGGTGTAGCTCAAAGGAGGAATCAGATACTCATTGTAAGTGCAAAGAGCATGCTGGCCCATGCCTCTCTTCCAAAGAAATTCTGGACAGAAGCTGTTACTACAACAACCTATCTACAAAACTGACAACGGTCCTGAATGGCAAGACACCTTATCAAGTGTGGACAAGATCGAAGCCATCACTCAAAAATATTCGAGTGTTTCGAAGAAAAGCTTTCAATAAGATCTTTGTTTATCTACAAAAAAATCTAATCCAACTATTGAAAAAGCTTTCAATCAGATCTACAGAAAAATCTGACCTCAAACAGTCAAAATCCGATCTAAGGATCGAACAACATCATATCGATTTTTATTGGCTTCTCTCCAGATCACAAAGGCATACAAGCTCTACAACCTAGACACTTAGAAAGCATTCACAAGCAGAGATGTCATCTTTTTGGAAGACCAATTTTTTGACCAAAAAGAGAAAGCTGCAGCAAATTCCGACCCAAGTATCGAACAGTAGAATTCCGATTCAAGGGTCAGAATCTCAATGGATCGAATCACATCAGAGGATCAAAGTTCAATACAGAAGATTGAACCGACCCAGACAGCCTCCATCCAGATTTATGGATGATCCAACATGCTACTTTGTGCAATAAACTCAACACTATTTAGAAGAAAAAGTCAACCACTGATGTTGACCAGTGCAAAGCAGAAGAGGATACCAAATTCTAGTTTCTAAACAAGAATGGTTTCTTTCCAAACTCGGTAGACTCGAATATTCATGCTGGAGGGTTTGCGGATCCCAAGGCAATCCTAACCCTAGTTAACAAGTGAGAGGGATTTGGCACCTTGCGTGTGTAAGTCCAACCCGATGATCACATAGAGATTTGATTAATTAGAAAGTTAATAAAAGGACTTTGACCTTTTTGTGGAACTTTTAATGTCGTAGGGCCTAAATGTCAAGTTGATGAATAAAGTTGGATTTCCCTCCAATTTGGATGGTTCCCACTCTTTTTTAAATTTGAATAGTTAGGGAGACAGAAATGAACCATTAGGATTCAGAGGCCAAGGTCCTCCTCTCTACTATAAAAAGGGACCAACACGAGTTTGCTACACATGTACATATCTTCATTTCAATAAAGCAGAGTGGTTCTCTTGTGAAATGGATTTATGAATGTCCTTGCTCTCTATCACTTTTTCTCCATCTCTCCTACTTTTCTTGTGTTTTGCTAATTGTTGGATCTGATTGTTATTGAGATTGCATGTTTTTATACTTTTTATGGAGAGAAAGGGAGCGATTTTCAAAAGTGATTTTTCTGGTATCCCAGTTATGAATTACTTGCGCAACTCATAACCATGGGCGTCCCAATAGGACTCGGTAGACATTTGGTGCTTCTGGTAAGTCCAATACTATGAAAGTAATGATGAACTATACTCCGGAAATTCTGACAGGTATATCTTCAACCATTCCTCGCGGATGAACTGTCCTTTGATCAGCTAGCTTAATGGCAAAAGTAATAGGTTTTATCTTTGTAAGGCCCCATTTTGCACATAGCTTTGTAGAAATCATGTTAACTCCCGAACCGCCATCTATCACAACTGTTTCAGATCATGAACATTGTACTCATGATTGATCTTTATTTACAATAAAAAAATGACAAGTGAGAAGTGACAATTTTTAACACTCCACCTCACTTCTAACTTGGCAAATCTAATGTACATCTATCTACAATTCCAAGAGCATATCTTAACTTGTAAAATGGATCTTTGGACAATGGCTTGGTTAAGATATCAGCTATGCATTCGGATGATGGTACATGATGAAGTTGCACCTCCTTGAATTGTACCTTCTCCCTCACAAAGTGGTGAGCTATCTCAATATGCTTTGTTCTAGCATGGAAGATAGGATTGGAAGCAATTTGTTGAGAAGCTTGATTGTCACAATATACGTAAGGGATCTCCTCAGCCTTTAGCACATGTAGCTCCATCAAGAGTCTTCTTAGCCATAGGAGCTCTTTAGTTGTTGAAGTCAATGCCTTATACTCGGCTTCACAAGAAGATAGTGAGATAGTATCTTGCTTTTTAAGAAGCCAAGATATTACTCCTCCACAAAGGAATGTTGCAAATGCACTAATGGACTTTCTATCCATCTTGTCATCTGTAAAATCTGAATCCAAGTTAGATCCTTCATAAAGTATGCCAAAAAATCTAGTACTAGAAACATATCTAAGCACTCTCTTGGCACTTTTCCAATGATGCACTAAAGGAGCTTGAATACTTTGACTCAACTTGCTTACACAGAAACTTAAGTCAGGTCTAGTGATGGTTAAATAGATTAGGGAGCCTATAAGCATTCTAAATAGGGTGATGTCTTCAAAGGATGCTTCATCACCTTCATTAGTTGCTTTCACAACATGCTCCATAGGGGTGTCAATCCCCTTACAATATTTCATACCAAAATTTTCAAGAATGGAAGTAGCATACTTAGATTGACTTATGAAAGTACAATTGCTACTTCTAGACACTTCTATCCCAAGTATAAACTTTAGGAAGCCTAGATCTACCATCTTGAACTCACTAGATAAATCAACTTTTACTTTGCCTGTCTTCATCATCATTTCCTATCATAATGATGTCATCAACATAAAGCACCAAAATGATGGTCTTTCCTTCATTACGTTTAAATTATAAAGAAGGTTCATAAGCACTTAATACAAAGCCAAGGGAATAGAGAAAATCATGCAACCTAGAGTACCAAGCTTTAGGTGCTTGCTTCAAGCCATATAGGCTCTTCCTTAAGTAGCACACTTTTTGCTCCTCACCAACATTGATGAAGCCCTCAGGTTGCATCATGTAGATTCCTCTTCTAAGAAGCCATTCAAGAAAGCATTTGTCACATCCATTTGGTAGAGATCCCACTTGAACAAAGTAGCAATGCAAATGATTAATCTAATAGTTACAAGCTTAGCTATAGGTGCAAATGTTTCTTCATAATCCAATCCTTTTACTTGAAGAAATCCTTTAGCAACAAGCCCAGCCTTGTACTTACTAATAGATCCATCTTGATTGTACTTTATTCTATAGATCCACTTACATGCAAGTGGCTTCTTACCTCTTGGAAGATTTACAAGATTCCAAGTATGATTTTCTTCTAATGCATCATACTCTACTTGCATTGCATCTCTCCAAACTTTAGATCTATATGCTTCTTCAAAAGATGATGGTTCTTCAAGTAATGTAACTAAGAAGGAGTAAGAGGTAGAAAATGTAGAGTCTTCCTTTTGATTTCCCTTGTCCACACAGGTGAGCCTTGAGGACTCGGCCTTGCTTCTTGTTGATCTTCTCGGCCCCCTTTGACTAGGATCTTTGTCTCCATCCTCAGGTTTGTCAAGATCCTCCTCGAGTTTGTCAAGATCCTCCTCGGGTTTGTCAAGATCTTCGATACACAATGGGTTAGATCCATTAGACAAGCTTTTAGCAAATTGTGACTCACCAAAAAGTACATCCTTACTTACCTTTACTTTCTTCATATATCCTATAGCCCTTGATATTTTCTCCATAGCCAACAAAAATCCCTTTGAAGGAGGTAGCAGCTTCTTTCTTTCTTGTCTCCAAAGGGATGTGGACATAACAAGTACATCCAAAGATTTTAAAATCTTTTACATTGGGTTTCTTACCAAACAAGGCTTGATATGGTGAGATCTCATCAATAGCACTACTATGAAGTCTATTACACAAGTAATCAGCACAAGTTATAGCTTCTCCCCAAAATGAGATAAGAAGTGATGCATCAAGTCTTAAAGACTTTGCACAGTCACATAGACTCCTATTTTTCTTCTCGGCCACCCCATTTTGTTGGGGGGTGTAGGAACAAGTGTATTGCAATTTAATGCCATTGATCTCACAAAAATATTTCATTTTATTGGAGGTGTACTCTCCTCCATTATCATATCTTAGTGCCTTGATGGAAGTACTAAGTTGCTTCTCAACTAGAGACTTGAACTTAATGAAAGCTTCATATACAAGACTATTTTTTGATAGTAACTCAATCCATGTGAATCTAGTACAATCATCAATAAATGTTACATATTGTTGGATTTACTCCTACTCTCCTAAGTCCTAATTTTAATTTGCCTCCATTCATGCTGCATATTTACTAACGTTGTCACGCAATCTGCATATTTACATGCAAATTGGCACAGACGAAGAAAAAGACAAATGAATCGCGACACTGTGTTCTTACACAGGTTATGGTGACAGGCAAAAAGGGGACACTACCTTACTGAATGCCAAAAGTGTCCTAAAAGTTAAGGCACCCTATAAATCTTATCCTAAGGCCATTCGTAAGAGTGACGCACTTTTGCATCATCACCAACATTCACTTCAGTACTAACTGACGTCGCACCCTTTTCACGCTCACCCTATGCAGTTGTGCTAACAGATTGGACAACGATTGCAGCCACCCACGATCTCTTACAGACAACAATTTACTCTTATTTACACACAAATTTGCACAGACGAAGAAAAAGACAAATGCATCGCGACACTGTGTTCTTACACAAGTTATGGTGACAAGCAAAAAGGGGACACTACCTCACTGAATGCCAAAAGTGCCTAAAAGCTAAGGCACCTTGTAAATCTTATCCTAAGGCCATTTATAAGAGTGACACACTTTTGCATCATCACCAACATTCACTTCAGTACTAACTAATGTCGCATCCTTTTCACACTCACCCTATGCAGTTGCGCTAACAGATTGGACAACGATTGCAGCCACCCACGATCTCTTACAGACAACACATCCACTCTGTACTTTTACATCTGCACACCTGTGATATTATGTATATATTGGATACCATTTGTGTATTCATAGACGGGAGATGAACAATGTATGAAGAGATAAGGAGAGACTAGGAGAAGAGGTTTGATTCCTCATTACAGATAGAAATAAGCTTTGTAGGGCACGCGATTTTGTCCGCTACTATCTTGTGCTCTACCGCATTATTGACTTGTATACTTGATATACTTAATCTAATACAGTTCATTTGTTTTGCGTTCAATTCTATGTTAATATTGCTATGCTTATTCTTCATTCTGTCTGATCTTTCTAGTTGCTCTTTCTGGTAATAGATGATAACTTTTAGTCTTGTCTTTCGCAAATCATTCGCGACTAATTATCAGTCGAGCACAGTCTAGCCCTTCGCGACAGATAATTTTTCTTGCAATTCACGACAAATTACTCATCTAGCGCTTCATCCATTAAATGTTTGGCTACGTAATCTAGAATAACTGTGAATCCTATCACTAAAGTTCTGTTCATTCTGATAGGCGTAGTCATGCTTAGGGAGAGAGTCAAATAATTCATTCTGCTACACACGAACATTTTCTGTTCGAGTTCGCTTCTCGTTCGTTTCTTGTTCAAGTTCCTTTCTCATTCGTGTTCATCATTTATTCTTCCCCCCTCTCTCCCAACACATACATCAAGGCACCTCCATTACTTGCATGTGAAAAACTATGTACATCAGAATGTTTTAGATCCAAGGGAGAGGGAGATCTTGATGAAGATCTCTTGTAAGAAGATTTGTGTGACTTTGCAAGGCCACATGCCTCACACATCTTTCCACACTTTTTGAAAGCTTTTGGTAGGCCAAGAGCTAGTTCCTTGCTTTCCATTGACTCCATGGATTGAAGATTAGGATGGCCTAATCTCTTATGCCAAAGCTCCACTTGAGATAGCTCCTCCCTAGCCAAGTTCACACTTTCATTTGCAACATTAGCATCCAACTTCAAAAGTCTACCTTGCTTAATGCAGGCTAGCTATGCACTTATCATTTTTCAAGATGGAACAAACTCCATTCTTGAAATGTACATCTAGTCCATTGTCCACTAATTGTCCTACACTAAGCAAGTTTCTTGAAATGGTAGGAACATACAAAACATTATCTAGATCTATCCTTTTAGATGTGCCTAAGCAAAGAGGAATAGACTCCTATACCATCTATCTTGCATTCTTGATCACTAGCAGTGTATATTGACTTCTTAGAGTCATTACAAGAGAGGAGAGTAGAAAAATAATGCTTGTTAAAAGATGTGTGGGAACTAGCCCACTACTCTACTCCGCCACAAGAACACTGTGCAACTTTTCAATGGATGGAAGAGTGTCTTGAATAGCAAATTATTGAACCAAGTTGGTGAAGTCATCACCTAGGCCATTCAATATGATTTGTACTAGCTCTTGGTCTTGGATCTTTTCTCCTATAGCACTCAATTCCTTGTTAAGAGATTTGATCCTAAGGACATACTCTTGTCCACTCTCTCCACTTCCTTTCATGCTTTGAAAGACTTGATTCCTTAGCTCGAGGATTCTTGAAGTGTTATTGGATTCATAGATACTCTTTAATGAATCCCAAGCCTCTTTTGATGAGGCACAAGAAGACACCTCCTTCAAGAGATCATTGCATACATTCAACTTTATGCAATGTAGAGCTAATCTTGCTCTCTTCTTGTATTTGGTTTGTTCTTGGGTAGCTTGAGGCTCTTCCTCAACTCCTAGAACTATGTCAAAGAGGTCATGGATCACTAGGAGTGATTCCATCCTCACTTTCCAAATGGAATAATTTGTGGAAGTGAGTCTCTCACTTGATTCCAACAAATAACCACCCATGGATGACATTGTAGAATAAATGCTCTTCTAAAAATCACAAAGATTTATGAATTTTAAAGATCTATGAAAGGCCTAAATCTCACAAGATTGCTTATAGCCTTGTCTCTATCAAACTAGCACACAAGCTTGAATGATACACAATTAGATCTTGACAAAAATTCCTAGCTTTCACTCTCACAAAAATGTTTGATTTACACTTTTCTTAGAGGTTTCACTTCAACTAAGGATCTGAACAAATCAGCCTCTTAGATCTGATCTTATAATCCAAAAAGAAATGCTTCAATGTTTCAAAACTCTATTTGGTCATAGGCATTAGCTAGATTGAATCTAGATCAATACTATGCTTCAAAAAGCACTAGATCTGGACTAGAATTGAGATAATAGGACCAAAAAACACAAGGTAGCTTGAAATGAAAGTTGTTGTATGGTTCACATGTGTGAAAAGTACATACATATCCTCCAAGTCGATTTGGTCCAACTAGAAACAAGCTATCACTCTAGATGAACTCGCCCTCACTAGTATTGGCCAAAAACAAATTTTGCCAATGATCTTTGCAAGTTTTATGAATCAAATGGTCACTCTCTTACTCGGATATGATATTATGATAAAATTTTAGTTTTAGGACATGAATGATTTTACTTAACAATCATAGAGAGTTATTGGTTGCTTAATCAATGGATCTATCAAGTTCTACACTTTAGATCTTGATCTAGATTCACTACACTTAGATTTAAGCAAGAGCAATGGATCAAATCTTCATAAACAAGTGAGAGCAGCCTCACACGTGTGGAGTATTGTCCACTGTACGGCCTCCTGAAACAACAAGTACATATGTTCTTGATAACAATCATTCAATAAAATCACAATTCTATTGACTAGAAATCTCACAAAGTGTAGAATGCAAAAGTCTCATCAATCTCATTAGCAAAATGATGATCTTTTTATGGATCAAGTACATCCACGAGTTTGCTACAGTCTTGAAGGTCTTCACACGCGTGAAGAGTGCCACATCACTCAGATCTATCCATTTGATCCATCCTTGATTCTTATCCAAAGTTGACCTTCTAGAATATGGCTAAAATCCAAAGAGCTAGTCTCCTAGAATATAGGAATATTCCCTACAAAATAGGATCTAAGGAAAATGGTCAACTCTTATCTTCTAGAACTCTATACACACGTGTGAACATCCACTTGCCATGTCAGAGCATTTACTCATGCACATGCAAGGATAAGCTAACTTCTAGGTGACTAGTCAACTTGACTAAAAACTAGTCATATCATGTTCACACTTGACTTGATTGATACAAAATCAAAGTAGATATTTACAAATATCAAAAGTACTTTCTTTCACATGTGGGAACGTGATCCACATGTGTGAAATCAGATCATGAACATTGTACTCATGATTGATCATTATTCACAATAAAAAAATGACAAGTGAGAAGTGACAATTTTCAACAGTTCCCACGTGTGAATTAAATGCATTTATCATTTAGATTAGTGATCTAGTATGTACATATCATTTTATTAGAATTCTATTAGCTAAAAAGGCCAAAATCTAGTTTTTGAGCTATATGCCACTTGGCACCTTTCTATTGGTAGAAGTGCAAGATATTTAGACTAGGATTGATCTCCCACTTGTAGAGGTCTGCTCACATGTGTGGAAAGATCAGTAAGTCGAGTTTGGATTGATAGAAGATTTTTATCTAGGTTCCTATAATGTAGGAAATCACCCAAAATCAAGGAGGTGTCTTAAATCATGGAAGTCATGGACCATGTGCCAAGTTTGATTTGATTGATGGATCCTTAGGTGACTAGACACTCTCACACGTGCCAGATTAGTGACTCAGTAGCAACTCGAGCTCTCCTTCATGTATATATAGTGCCTCATGTGGCCATAATGAGTATGAAAGCTTAATCTTGGTTTTGGTGCATTTTTTGAGTAATCTCTCCATTTGTCTTGCTATTTTATGCATTGATTGGCTTCTTACCTTAGTATACTTCATACTTAGCCTACTATCTGTACTCTGACAAGTTTTTACACGTGTGAAACTATCAAGCTCAAGTTTTGGTCATTAATGATTGTCCTTGTTAGATTTCTTCATCTAGATTTGATCTACATGCTATCTAATCTTGTGTAGATTGATAGGTTGATCTAATCTAACATCCAATCACACTTGTGGATATGATTCAGAGCTATTCTTGGTCCAATTTGCTGTAGATTGACACATTAGCTAATGAAATAGCATGGAATTCTAGTTTTTCAGACTAATCCTGAATGTGCAATTCTACATCAGGAACAACAAAATCCATCAAATCGGAATCACTTCCCGATGCCATTGTCACACGGTATTTTTTCTCACTTTTTTTGGTAAGAAGGTTTAGCATCTATACCAAATTTACATTAATAAAGTTATGAGTGGATCTCGTGTCAAAAAGAACATTAACAACTTGATCATTAACTTTACCTTTAATGCAAATAAGGTCAATAGGTCCAAAAACTAAAGAAGTAAGAAAACAAACATCCATCTCATTACTTCGAGATAGATTACCTGAGGTTGAAGCTTGTTTTTTGACGCAATCCCCTCGCCATTGCACTTGAAGCACATGTTCTTCTTACGAGCTTCAGCTTTATCAATGCCACCTTGATGGTTTTTCATTAGGGAATATTAGGACTCAAAATGGGCCCTTTGTCAAGATTCTATTTTTGACTTCACAAGCTTTCAACGCTTATGTGTCCCAACGAATGGTGTCCATCTGTGACGAACTGTAACAGTGGTTGACGGACGGAAATTGTATTTAACTTTCCCAACCAAATTTTTGTGATTTTCAAATATCCCGCCGGGCAGAACAAACAATTGTGATTGGACCACAGTTATTGCTCGAATACTCTTATGCTGCCCGTCATTGTTCACTCGAGGTTGATTTGACGTCAATAGTCATAAAATGTGGTTAACTAATCCTTGTAGTTTAGGAACTTCTTGTCATTCATAGGAATACCTCTCATTTTCTTCATTCTATCTCTTATTTTGGATTGTCATTCTTAGGTTTACCTTGCAATCTCTACATTCTCTCTGTTCTCAGCTTGCGTATTCGTATTTTCAACTAATGGCTACACATAATCGGAGACCAAGAGGAACCATTGATGCAATCAATATTTGCAATGAAAAAAATGCAGAAGATCAATGGATACCAAGAATATATCAAAAATATCAATGGATCTTGATGCATCCCTCTGCAAAAGGCTCATTCCAATATGGTTTTGACTGAGAAATTTCAAAAATTTGTAGAATTTGACTCACATACCCAATTTGAGTGACTTTGATGCAAAATCAAGCATTTTCTATAGTAAATCTAATCCCTTGATTAGTTCTTGGATTAGGTCAGCCAAAAAATTAAAATTGAAGCTTGAATTAGGTGCATTAATTGATCATCTCTGATTTTTTGAGTGCATGTTGAAGTTGAGAGTGATTTTGCCAAAAATCATAGATTAAGGAATGATCTGCAAGGTGAAAGGATGAAATCCATTGTACCATCACTCTAGATTTGTTCAAGAGTGATAGGGTCAAGTTTAGAAGAATCAATTTGCTAGAAAACATCCTTGGATCTGTCCTCCAAGTAAAACCTTTGAGAGTTTCTAGTGCATATAGAGCATCTATGCAAATCTTTTGTAGAATTTGACGTAGATTGGCTTAAATTGAGAGTTCTAGAAAAGAGATTGAGATCCAAGTCACATTGGTAAACCCTACTCAATTTGTTTGAGTGATTGTAAGGTTTGAAAAGAGTCATTAAGGTGTCTATGGCAAATGTGTAGAGAGAGATCCAATTTTCTAAGAGTTCCTTCCTTTGTAGAGGGCAAGATCTAGAAGCTCATTATGTGTTGTTATAGTTGAAGAATTTGTCTTCTCCTAGGTGATCAAATTTTTCTAAGTGGTATTAGCTCGTTGAAGCACAATATCTTAGTGAGAAAAATACAACTTTTGATTTTGAATTTCAATCCAAGTCTTAAAAAGTAGAGTAACTGGTGGAATTCAATAGGAGTGATTGAATTCAATTTGTTGAGCAAAAATTGACATAGAATGTATGAAACTCAAATTAGTTCTATTCAAATTTCTTTGTGAGAGTGTGAGGGTCAATTTGTGATCCCATTGGATGTCTAGAATGAGGAGGATTCCATATTTGAGTATTCATGCATGGTTGAGATCTTTGTGAATCTCTAGTTGTCTAAATTTTTAAGCTTTGTGAAAAATTGGTGGTATAGTTTGTTTTCAAATCAAATCAAATTCATTCTAAATCTCAAGAGTGAGATTATTTGGGTCAAGAGTGAGTCCAAAAGAAGTGATTAAGTTTGATTTTCATGTGTTTTGAAACAAAACTTATCTTTTGTTCAAGAATCTTAAGTGTTGAGAGAACTAATCAAGTGAAAAGGAAAATCTAGGTGTCAAATCTTTTCATATCCATTTCAATTTTCAAAAGAAAGAGTCATTGGTATATGATGAGTCCAATAGATATTGGATCTGATTTCTTTTGTGATTTGATTCAAAGATTGTGTGCTTTTGTCTTAGTGATCAAGGCAAAGTTTCCAAGTGACTAGTCATTAGTGTGAAAATTGATTCTTAGGTTTGTGAGTTAGATCTTTTGTAGATCCTACTAGATTGTTGGGGCATGTACCATATTATGAATCATTGACAATTGTGGTTGATGATTTAAGTATATATAGAAAAGCAATATAGAAACATCATAACATGGCCATGATCCAACAAAGTTTGCTTAATTGTTTAGCTTGGTATCCAAAGTTTCTCTGGTCCCAAGTTCAAGCCCCCATTGGAGACCAAGGTGCATTACATGTGCCATAGCTATTGTCTCACACTTTGTAGCGAGTAATTTGCTTGTCATAGTTGAATTGGTGGCTTCAATTGCTAAATTGTGTTGGAATCAATGTTGATTTAGATTTTTTTGTGTGTGTGTGAGAAATTTGGTATTTCAATTAGTGAATGTCATGGCTTTTGACAATGTGTGATCTTCCAAAAGTAAATGTCAAAGTCCTTCTAATGATGATCTTATCATTATAAGATTCATAATGGATTTCCCATTGACAAAGTCTCATCTCAATAATTTCTATAGGGAATGTCCTTGGTGTGATTATTTTTATATTGGGGATACTAGGTGGGGTTCCCACCATCACCTCTTCAACTACTTTTTGTTGTTACCTCTATTAGTGCTTTCTTTATGTCATTCCTTTCCAAAATTCCTTTCCTACATAGCTCCATATCGTCGGTTCTAATAGAAAGCTCAATTTTTCGACTTGACAAACTATGGTGTAGTCATATGGGAGAGGATTGGATCCATTGTCATTTATCAAGTGGTGTACCACTAATCTAGCAAGATATATTGTTGTAGGCAGGATTCAGAGGAGTGAAAAAATATAGATCCAAAACACTTTAGTGGATCAACAAGATCTTGGGCCAATTTGATTGCACATCTAGAAATAGCTAGAAGATAGAAATCACTACTTTATGCATGCTAGAACTTAGAAATGCACAAAGATCCTATCATAAACACTTAGATATGACTCAGGACTATCCATGTACATATAGAAGCAGTCAAGTACAGTACTTCACATGTGTCACATCCAAGATCTACCAAGAAATCAACATTCTACACATAGAAAACCAAGATATCATGAGACACATGAGATGGACATAGAATCAAAAGAGGAAAGTTCTCCATATAAAATGAGAACATGAAGATGATTTCTCCACATTTTTATAGCTATTTATAGTAGTCATAGTGTCACTTGGCCACTTGCACACTTGCCCTAAACTTGCCCTAAAATAGTAGCTTCTAGGAACTTCACTAGAAACCTAGAAATAAGTAACTAGTTTGAATGTACCTCAACTAACCAATAGTAGTAGCTCTAAATCCGACCTTATCCACTTATATAATTTATTAAAATAGTAAGGACACTATTTTTAGGCCTTATTGACATTAAGAAATGTATCCCTAAGTTGAAATTTCACTTTGGCCTCCAAAAATGCCAATAAACCAACAAAACTAGTTTACAATTTTTCACAATATTGTTGTAGACAGGATTCAGAGGTGTGTCAGACTTCAAGCTATTAGTAGCAATCTACATATGTGTCTTGGAGGCCAAGAGTATGAGCTCTCACTTGGTTGACAATCACAAAATTGTCTATTGCAGCTTTTGTAAGATCATTGGGGGGGTGGGGGAAAGTCCCCCTCTAAATCCATTCCACTAGGGAAGAACCTTTTTTTTTGGTAATTTTTCTACCATGCACCTTTTGGGCAGAAGTTTCACATAAAAAAGTAATTTTTTTAACATGCACCTTTTGGCATTTGGAAGGTGAATGCAATAAGTTTTGAGCCTAAGAGAAAAAGAAACAAGGGAGACACATGAATTCCAAGCAAAGTGCCTCTCTTTCCTTCACAAAAATTGAAAAATAATTTTACGGTGGGTAGAGAATTCAATGGTTGGTGGAATTGTCATGTAGCAATCTCTTTATAGCCACAACTCAATTCAAAAATCAAATAGTGTGATCTTTGTCAAGAGCCAAAATCAATTTGGGCTTAAGTTGTCCATAAAAAGTATACATGTCAATGGCAAGCTAATGATTATTACTCATTAACTATGAAACGTGTAGATCTCTACATAGAGTATAGTAGATCCATGACACAAAAGAATTAAGGATGAGGTGAAGCTCTTGACATCAGATAGTGCATTTCTCTTTTTGACTTATTAAGTAGGTTTTTTCTTGTTGAGCTACAAGAAATTGGAAAGCCAACATTGTTTCCAGTACCAACTACCTCCCCTAACTAGCACCACAATGAATACAACACAATAATGTCTATCAACTACATAGATAGATCTAGTCAACAAAATGAAGGAATATAAGATTGGAGAAATAAATATCTTTCCTAATTCTCACAAAATTCCAATAACATTTAAAGTCCAACTAGTGCATTTATCCTCCCAATTGGAACTCAATCCTTTATCTTTTGAACTATACCTTTGTCTTTTGATTGGGCTAGATTAACCATTATAATGATTTCAAATTGACGTTTACGGAACCCATCAAATTTTGTATCCATCCTTTAGTCATGTTTACTTTATTGTGTAGGTATAACACTACAATTAAATTGCTCTCACAAGCCTAGTCAATCTCAAAGATATTTGAGATATTATTGACAATATCACCTTGACTTCCTTGGACTTGATGGTTTTTTTTGGCCTAAACATGACAAGGCCTTTAGTGTTTTCATCTTCCTGTGGTGGTGCCTAGCTCCAATTTAGAAATTATTGATGATTCCATCATACTCCCATTGTACAAACTCGATGTTATTCCTAAGCTGTTCATTCCATTGTCATGTGGCGTCATTGTGCTAAAATATGAATCAGAGAACACACACACACACACACACACACACACACACATACACACACACACACACACACACACAGTGGTGTGGGTGTGTGTGTGTGTGTGTGTGATATATCTATATATATATATATAGAGAGAGAGAGAGAGAGAGAGAGATTTTAAAAAGAGAACAAACAATCAGTCATTTGAACAATTGACTCAACAAATAAATCGTTTTAAATACCAACTTCAAATGTAAGAATGGCGAGTTTGGAGTTTGATTCTACTTGGGTGCATGAACTTTAAGAATGGCAAAAGGTCTACAAGTTTTTTATTAGTAGATTTGATTGTGAATTGTCTATGTTTCTATAGGCCCCACATACTAGTATTTCCATAGAAACACTACTTAGCCTTTGACCCCATTATTTAATAACACCTTGACTAGCATAACAATTGTCTTGGTACTATATATGTCTACTTGAGTCGAAATAATTTTGGAGATAAGAATTTATTGTTTGGATGTTACTGTGCAAAGGGGTGAGTGGGGAGACCAAAACTTTGTCAACTTTGCCACGAACTCAAGGAGCTCAAGCATCGCACTAGCTTCAACTAACCTCATTATTAAATACTTAATAAACATTCAATATATACTCAAATACATCTCTCTCTCTCTTTTTAATTCTTATGTCCTTATTCATGCCAAGAATCTGAATCAAACATCAGACAAAATAATGTCAACTAGGGTCTGATATTTTTACGACAATTGTGTATTGTCATTCACATTATATCAAATCTTAAGCAATGTCATTTTGTCTGTTTTAGTATTTCAAAAACTCCCCAAATCCCCCATGATGGGTTTGTCGTATACCACAATCTTTTTGTTCTTTTTATTGTTGCACGTTAATCTCAAAGCTCTATACATTCTTTGACATTGTTGATGGTAGTTGGTGACTTTAGCTAGTATTTGACTATCCTTACACATCTAGCATCAAATAGTTATTTTAGATTAATGTCAATTGATATATACAATGGAAGCATATTGATGGATTTGATCAATACATAGCAATCATTACATTATTAATGGTAGTTGGTCTTTTTGGTTAGCATGACATTGTGAAATCACGTTACAACATTTTTTTATATAAACATATGATCTATAAGCTTTGTTTGCAAGAAATGTTTCTTTATGACTTTGTACTAAGTAGTAAAAGTAGATTGCAAAGTGATTTGATCAATATGTAGGTTGAAACAATTTTTGAAGTATAGCGATACGAAACAAAAATTTTGGAGGCTGCATGCAGAGTTCAAGCTATACTTACCAGAAGGCCGTGCGAATATTGAAGAATTTGACGACGTAGGTCTTCTGTTAAATATTAATATGGCATACCCAGAGCTATATAGTATTTACATCGACGGGGAGCAAAAATTTTCAAGTTATTTTGCAGAAATCAAGCATAATCTACATGACAGAGGCAAATCCCACGAATATAAAGCCTTCTGCACATATACTTACTGGCAGTTTGACACTTTTGCAGCTGAAGGATTATTTTTTGTTCAGAACTTATTTGTAAAGTGTAAGTTCGAACGTAACACAAATCCTTGCTGGCACCTTAATCAGCCAGAGTGTAGCTCATTCGTGCTACTCTGATAACATTTCACTTATAGAACACTTTTCATTCGGTTTGATAGAGGAAGATTGTTGTTTAGAATTTGTCATCATCACACACCCACAACAAAAGTAATATTGGTTACTTATTGAATGTCTGTTGACAACCAAATTAACACACGACTCCATTTCATTCAAACTAAGTTAGACTGTACCAATTAAACAGCTTTTAAGTGCTATCTCCTTGGGGAACGACATAAATACTACACAAATCTAGCAACTCTATGTTAGTATATTACGACAAAAAGTGATGTCTATGCCAGCTAAGGCAAGTGTTGGGGTTCTCCGACGACGATGCCACTGTAGGTCGGTTGAAGTATGGGGTGGTTCGTCGTTGGGAGTGCAACCTTGTCTTCACTTGTGTAGCACACAAAGAAAGAGAAGAGAGAGAAAATGCCTAGATTGAGAGAGGCTTTGGAGGCCCAAGCACCTTCCCAAAGCTATTCACACCCAACCTGTGAGAGAGAGAGAGAGAGAGAGAGAGAGAGAGAGAGAGAGAGAGAGAGAGAGAGAGAGAGAGAGAGAGAGAGAGAGAGAGAGAGACCTGAAGTGAAACCAGTAGAGTTTTTTCAAGAAAAAGATGAAAGATACAACACAAAGAAAATGGCTCCCTCTTGTAGATTTTAGAGGTGAGCCTCCTTGACTTTGATTGGCCACTTCATTGGGGCAAGGATTCTAATCCAAGCCCTTCAAATAAATACAACTTAAATCTAATGGTGCTAAGAAAGCACGAGGGCACTCACATGATTCATGTGAGTTCTAATTTGGGCCCTTTTAGCTTTTTTAGGGGGCCTCTAATGTCATTTTAGAGTTTTAAGACCCTAGTCTCTTATTCCTCGGAATTACAACTTGCTACTTGTGCTTATTGGGTTGGGCTTATACGCGTAGGATGCCAGCGCCCTGACAATTATTACTCTACTTGTATAGTACTGTGGTGGGCCCACTTGGCAAGCCTTGGCCAACAATAGTTTTAGTGGTGGGACCCAATAGGCACCCAACAGTTGGGGTTACCACCAAATTTGAATTTCAAATTGGTTCTCTCCAATTATTGAATGGGTTCCCACTCCTTTTTAAATTTGAATAGTTAGGGAGGTAGGAATTAGCCAATAGGAATTGGGGTGCTCATCTCCTCAATTCCCTATATAAGTAGCAATATCGAATTATTGTACATGTCTTCATTTTCATTTTAATACAAGCAGATTGGCTCTCTTATGGAATGGATTTGTGAATGTCCTTGCTCTCTAACTCTATTCCTCCTCCTCTCATGCTTTTGTTGTATTTGTTAATTGTTAGATTCGAATGTTATAGGGATTGTATGTGAGAGAGGAAGGGAGAGAGAGAGGAAGCAAGTAATTATCTTATTGTGGATCGTAGTGTTAATTGATTTAGGGTTAATGGATGTAGTGTTAATGTGTAGTGTTAATGGATGTTAGAGTTAATTGTGGATCATCTATGCATGCTGGATTTGTTTTATGTTATCGCTCTCACAGGATCGAACCTTTGCATGACGACTAACTTCATTTCCTTGATGCTTGTGTGCTTGGATCTTGGGTTGAGGATAGGATAGGAAATAAAGCCACTACACATTCACAAGCAAAGATGTCATTTTTCTAGAAGACAAGTGTTTCGACCCCAAGGGAAAGGCTGCACAAATTTTTGACTCCGAGGTCAACAATCAAAATCTGACCCTAGGATTGAACAGTCAAAATCTGACCCTAGGGTCGAACAGCCAAATTTTGACCCTAGGGTCAAAAATCAAGAAATCAATTCTAACTTTGAAAATGAGTCTGATCAGCAAAGGGAAGAAATCCAACCAAGAAGATCTAATCGAACTAGACAGTCTCCATCCAGATTTATGGATGATGCAACCTATTACTTTGTGCAGGAACTAAATACAGTTTCAGAGGCAATGTCTACACCTGATGCTGAACATTGGAAAGCAGCTATGGACATAGAATTTGATTCTTTGATGGAGAATCAAACGTGGATAGTCAGTGAGCTACCAAAGGACAGAAATCCAATTCCATACAAATGGATATTCAAGGCGAAGTATGATGTTGAAGGAAGGCTAAACCGGTACAAAGCCAGGCTGGTTGTCAAAGGCTATTCCTAGATTCTAGATCTAGACTATTCCAGTAGTCAAGCATGCTTCGATTTGGCTATTACTCTCCTTTGCAGCTGCAGCAGATCTTGAAGTCCATTAAATGGATGTTCAGACCGCTTTTCTCAATGGGACCATTAAAGAGGAAATCTTTATGTCATAGCCAGAAGGATACAAACTGAGGGGTAAGCAACACCTTGTGTACAAAATTCACAAGGCACTCTATGGGCTGAAATAGTCACCCAGAGTCTGGTTCCAGAAAATCCGTGTATTTCTTATTGAGAATGGTTTTATTCAAAACTCAGCAGATTTGAATGTCTACTTCAAATCTATATCGAATTTCTTCATCATCATCACTCTCTATGGGGATGATACACTATTATTCAGTAACAAGCTGAATTTGATGAAGGATACGAAATGCATGCTGGCCAAGGAGTACAAAATGACTGATATGGGTCCAGTCCACTATTGTCTCGAAACCGAAATTTTCTGAATTAGACCCAGCAGACTGATTTTTATCAACCAACAAAGTAAAAAATTATGGAATGGCCAACTGCAAACCAAGTCTCTTTCCACTCGACCCTGGATTGAAGCTGTCAAATGAACAATCTCCTCAAACAAAGGCAGAAAAGGAGGAGATAAAGCAATATACATTTCACTCCATCATTGGCTCACTGATGTATGCAATGATATGCACTCGACCCAATCTTGCATATTCAATTAGTTCACTCAGGTAGTTCCTATCAAATCCAGGCCTAGCCCATTGGAAAGCACTTACAAAGGTCATGAAGTACATCCAAGCAACCAAAAATCTCAGCATATGCTATGGAGGCAACCAATTCGCCAATATTGTAGAAGGATACACAGATGCAGATTGGGCGGGGGATGAAGAAACTTAAGGTTTCCACCCCACAAAGCATTGTTAGCTTATGAACTGCAAACCGCACACTACCACTACCGCAACTGCATCATGACTTACACAAACGAGAACAACAACGAAGGTCAAGAGACCACATATCGCAATAAACCGCAAACCACAACTTCAAGAAAACAAATGAAGACGTTTATAGGGAACTGCAAGTCAACTCTTGAGGATCACGAGCGATGACCAAAGGCCAAATGCAATGATCATGGCAACGATTGTAAAAGCACGGTCCTGAAGTCGATGCACTTTACAACCCATGATCAACTAACTATGAAGGCAACAGACTGACACCACAAACGAAGTTGACAGCAAACTAAATGCGACAACGTGGTAGCTTTAGCAGTTCTTGTAATCATTCACTTACATTTCTATCATATACATTTAGAGAATGAATGGGAGTATGAATATATAAGAGAATGACAAGTGAATGAGCGATATAGCAGATAGACAAGTCTGAATTATTAGACATTGAATGTGAGGATGAAAAGTTGTTCACTAGTATGTGAGACGAGCTGAATCAAACACACATCTGAAATTAGACATAGAGTGAAATAGATAGAAGCATTTGATAGCAAGCACTTCTTCATCTATTCTATCCATAAGAGGCAAAGTTTCTCTTGCGACAATGCATTGTGTGATATGCCAAGCAGTGCTCTAGGAATCACTATGATTAAGCAAATTTTTTCTTTATTTCTTGTCTATGACACATAATCTTAGAATGGATTATGCCTATCAAGTGTTCCTCTAAAATCATCTAATATTTGTTATTCTGCACAAAAAGATTATCATAATCAAATTAGCAGAAGATCAGAAACTTATCACTGCACCTTAGAAGAGGAAAGATCTTAATTAGCAGCAGTAGCTACAGTTAAGAGTTCTACTCTATCTAGGTACATAAGGAATCCGCAAAAAGTATGTCTCTACTCTTCTGTTTGATCAATCTGATTCCAATAACGGACATTGTTATTAGAAGATCGACTTTTGGATTTGTATTTATATACAATCAAGGCCCAATCTCTTGGAACAGCCGAAAGCAGACCTCAGTAGCATTATCATCAACTGAATCAGAATACATTGCTGCCACGAATGCTACTAAGGAGGCAATTTGGTTGAGGCACCTGCTAGCAAAAATCGACCTTGCACAATCACATTCAACAACCATTTTATGTGCCAATCAAAGCACCATTTCATTCATGAAGCAAGCATGAAAAAATCATGTATCATTATTTAAGAGAGAAAGTGCAAATCAAGGAGGTATCATTAGTCTACTGTAGGACAAAATCAATGGCAGTAGATTACTTCACAAAGGCCCTATCAAAGGAGCATCATCTCAGATTCAATGACAAATCCTTTTGTTAATGAGCATCCTGAAAAGCCGTTCAAAAATAGAGATTTTTTCGACCTTGGGTCGAGTCGCATCGGATCAAATTTTCCTAACCCTTCACTAAATTATCTGGGCATGTTTGACCCTGGATCATATCGGCGGATTGAGTCTAATTTTTTTGACCCCAAATTGACCCTCAGAATATTTCTCGACCTAGTGTATATTTCTTGACCCTTTGTATAAAATCCGACCCTATGTAATTTTTCGATACTGTCGCGACCCAACAACTTTACATTGATGTCCGCCAACTTTGTAGATGCAGGCATAAAGTGTGAAATGTCACACGTGTGGGAATGCCCTAATGTGTGTGAATGATCTCCTAAGCAAGCGTATGCACTTTTAGATCAATACTAGATTGAAATCCAAGATCTAGATCAAAAATATAAGGCATAGAGGCAAAGATAGATGCATAGATTGATAATCAAAGTACTTTCACACGTGGGAAAGTGATTCATGAAAAAACTAAGTAAATCCAAGCTCCTCTCCTCAGGTAGAGAGAGAATCGACCACTTTTGGTCTCGGTAGAGAGAGTGTGTAATACATCAAAATCCACAATTCTCAAATTTGACTCAAAAACTCAACTAAGATTGTGATTGGAAAGAGGAGTACATATAAAACTCGTGGGGATCCTTCCTTGCATCCTATTGGACCCCTAATCCTAGCCTCTCTAATGCTATTGGATGAGTGATGCATCCATCTTGCAATTCTATTGGACCCTTCATACGGATATCTCAATTTTGATTGGACCCTTTGACCAAAGCCAATACTTTGACTTGATCACTCATCAAATTATATCTAAACAAGTGTCACAAGCCTAAGTAGCTCGAGTTTGACCTCTTACACTACTTTGGCTCAATAGAGGCATTACATGTGGATTTGACCAATTTGCCATCTATGCCAATTTTGGCACTACACCAAAAAGCTTGACATAAAACTTAGGAAACCCCTAAAGTCAACATCATAAAATATTTTTGACTTTTTCTACATGTGGTAACATGCTCCACACATGTGATTTTTTCTCAAAAACTAAAAACACAAAATAAAAAGATAGATTTTTGAAATTTTTCACACTCCTCAAAAACTAGTTTGGTAAGATCAAGGAGTTTGTGAAACTTTTTGTGTGGATCCTTTTGGATGTACATGAAGTAAAAAACCAGCAAAAGGATCCATCATAGCAGCACCTCACTAAATCCATGATAAGGTCTCTTTGGTAGAAATCTCTTGACAATATCTTTGAAGAGTACTCCACCAATTTGTTACTATTTCAATGTGCCTCCTCCATGCTTGATAATGATCTTTGATTTGAAAGTCGAACTTGCATGAAGATGGCTGCACCATAGAGGTGGAAATCCGAGGCTTCCATGCCTCATAAATATCACAAAGATCATAGAGATCAAGATCATAAGATGAGAAAACGTGTAGATTTTCAACATTAAGCATACTAGCTTGACTAGTCCACATACTATGAACTTTATCCATGATGGATCTAATCTTGAAATCAAATGCAATCTTGATCTTTTTGAGACTAAACACTTGCTCAAAGATGTAAGTGCCCTCTTTGGATGCTTCACTTAATCTCAAGAGAAGTTTACAAATTGTCTCAAAGCATATGAAAACATGATTTTTCAACCAAATGCATGAAAGCTATAGGTAGCTTATCCACGCCGGTGGTGGTAGGTGCCTCCCCATTGATGCCAATGTCCAAAACTGGCCCTCTACTGTAATGCCAACATGTACTCCCAAATGAGCACACCATGAAGTCCTTGCCATCAGTGTCCCCTGTAGTAGATCGCTAGCAAAACACCCATCATGGTGCTTGCCCTCCGATCACACCTTGTGCGATCTCCATGAGCTCTCCAACCTAGAACTGGCTCTCAAAGCTTCACGCTTTGCCCATTTGCATTTGCATCTTCATGATTCCATCATGAATCCCACTTCTAAGTCATGTCCATGCCAATGACTCAAGTCCAATATGAAATAGCTGTCCCCTGATGATCATCCTATTGGATTATTCTCCTTCTTACTAACTAATCGATTAATCGGTTTTAATCCTCATCCATTGTTTATCCAGTTCTGCGGATTTTCCCGTGCCTTTACACGGTCTGTAGATTTACAAGTGTTTTTACACAGTCTACATAAATACATGGAGTTTGACAACAATGTCGCATTTTTCGCCTATCAAGAATTACGAGTAAAATTACAATGTCACATTTTTTGCATTTTAGCGACATTGTTGTCTGTCAGGAATTACGAGTAAATATGCATAGTCGCATTTTTCACATTTTTTTCAAAGTGCCTCAAATGTTAACGAAATGACTCTGGCAAAGTGTGGGGCTACCCTAAATGAGATTTAAGGACACTGTCAGGTTTTTCGCAAAAAGTCAACACTGTCATCTTTTTGCGACACTGTCGCCTGTGGCAATTTTAGTTCATTTCTGCAGAGGGACAGATTTAGTTCATTTATGCAGACAGACTGTTTACGGCCAATTTCCACCGCTTATCAGCAATCAATCTCTGAGAAGGAATTGGATGAATGTCAGTGAAACCAGCCAATTGGCAATCGCATTTGATGACTTAATTACTTAGTATAAATCAGTTGTTCATACATCTCTCTTTTCAAGTTCTGAAGTTCTGAAGCAACGCATCAACATTGTGAATTGTGAAGGAGTTGAGTGTTATTACACGAGGCTTCCTGTGCTCTTATCAAGCAAATCATTCACAATCAGAAAAAATTGTTGTTAGCTCTCTATCAAGCTTTCAAGCTTGAACTCTCTTGAGCATTCTAGCTCAGTCTTTTAGAGATTTATTTTAGAGTTGCTATTGCGCTACTGCTTATCAGTAGAGTTGCTTATTATCAGACCTATTCTCAGTTACTCAGAGACAGCTTAGAGTGTGCGGTTTCTATCCGCTATTGTCTTGCACTCATTAGCATCTGATTTTTTTTTCTGAATCAATATTATCTTCTTATTGCATTCAGTATATGTCAAATGCATGCATCTCTATACTGCTTTTGTAACTGATGAAAATTGTTTGAGAATTCAATACTTTATGTTTGGCTACATAATCATTTAGTATCTAGTGATTTCAAAATTAGTTGCCAAAGATTGAACGTGATTTTCATCACTACTGCTTTGTTCAATTTTTGATAGGCATAGTCATGCATTGGAAGTAGGAGTTTCCGCTGCAATTTATCCATCCTATTTCCGACATGGTATCAGAGCATTCCATTCTTATATCAGATCTTCTATCATAGTATCAGTGCTAGATCACTATTTCCATTATCTGAACTGCCACGATATCAGATCTGTGATCTCTATCAAGGAATAATACTAGTTCGATATCGGAGCGAAAGCTCTAATACTTGATATCTTTCACGATATCAAATTGATATCACATTCTTCAGTTTCATTCATCCTTTCAGTATCAAAAAATTGTTTTCCTATTGTTGGCATTACTACATCTTAGCGTCATCGATACAATCGACAGACTAAGTTTCAGATGGATTCTCAAAGTAAAGCTGATCTTATCACATATAATCTGAATGGATCCAATTATCATTTGTGGAAATTTAAGATGAAGACTTTGCTAATCGCCAACAAGATATGGGATGTTGTTACAGGTACCGAAGTAAAGCCTGAAGACGACACAGAATACTCAAAGTGGAAATCAAAGGATGGTAAAGCTTTTGTGCTCATCATCCTTAATATATCAGATACTCAGTTTGGGGACATAGCTGAAGCTAAAACTTCAAAAGATGTTTGGGACATCCTGAACTCACTATATGACGTGAGGGACGTAACTACTAAGTTACATCTACGATGGAAATTCTTCACATTCAAGATGTCTAATGGTGATTCTCTTCATAGTCACATTAACCTGTTTAAGAATCTCTTGCAACAGATGGCCGTTGTCGGATCAGTCATAGACGATCAAGACACAATTATGGCATTGCTTTCAAGCTTGCCCTCTACATATGAGAACTGGGTGATGATCATATCGACACACTCAGATCTAACTCTTTCCTAAGTTATCACTATGTTGCTACAAGAAGATAATCAAATAAGTCAAGACATTTCGTCTACTTCCTCTTCTCAGGCTCTATATGCCAACAAAGGCTCTAAGGGACAGAAACAGAAAAGCTCCAAGAAGGCTGCAACGAATCAAAAGCAGACTCAACGTCAAGCACAATTATCAGATCCACAATCGAAGAAGAAGATGTTTTGTAGGTACTGCAAGCGCAATAACCATGAGATCAAGAATTGTCGAATTCTCGAAGTGAAGAATGCAACCAAGCAACCTGATCAACAAGCAAACATAGTTTCATCATCTTCTCAGGTCAGAGTGGACGAAGGTGCATTCATGGTCAAAGACCAAAGCACATTTTTGGATGATTTATGGTTTCTAGATTCTGGAGTAACTCAACACATGACCAATCCACATGAGATTTTTAACTCCTACACGCCTTACAGCACGAAGAAATTTGATCATCTTGGTGACAATAGTACTCACACTATTGAAAGTGAAGGTACTGTAAGATTGCGATTTCAGCATGATCAATTCAAACTACTATCAAAGGCCTTATATGTTCCTAAACTCTGTACAAATCTATTATTAGTAAGTAGAATTACAAATTTAGGTCATAAGGTAGAATTCAAATCTGATCAATGCAAAATTATTGATAGGAGTAATAAGATCCTTGCACTCGACAAGAGGCAGGATTACTTATATAGATTGGCACATTGTTATTCTGAGTCTAGTCAAGCCTTGAAAACCTCTGTTCTACTCAATAAAGCATTACTATGACATCATCATTTAGGACACTTGAATTATGCATTTGTTTTGAGTTAGAAATCAGTTTTGATCTGATTCATTAGCATAAGCTCTAAATGTGATGATGTAATTATTGTATAGTTTATTTGGATACTGTATATGAATGGTTGTGATCAGGACGTGACTCGTTAGAATACATTGATCAGGCACTAATCCCGTAGCCGGCTACTTGGATTAGCCGAGGAGCCACACATAGGAAGAATTAGCCTGTATAGAGTTATTTACAGTACTTGCTATACTTGGGGGCATGTCCCAAGTTTGTCGGTCGAATTTGGCCATATTGGGCCCGACCTTAGTCTGACAGGTGGTAGGCCAATTCTAGGACACCTGTCTTTTCATGCAGTTTGTGAATACTCTATATGTACATTGTTTCTTTGTAGTCTATTAGCTTTTGTTGTGCCATCTTTGAGATCTTGTGAGGAGTGGCTATGGTGATTGTGTGATGTGATCTACATACTGCACTAGATTCTATAGGAATTTCGACTTGGTATCAGAACGTCAGGGTGTTGCAGGTATGCACGATCTGGTGAAGCTATGGGATAGCCTCTTTCACAGGAAAAATACCACTCAAAGCATCTCAAGAGAGAGGACTCCATACAGGGTATCGGCAGTCCGGATGGCAAGAGATAGCAAATTCCTTCAATCGGAGCTTCGAGGAAGATCAAATATTGTCGTAGGTGGATTCCGGGGAGAATTCATGAAGAAATTGCTCAAAACAGTGGGTTGCTTTAGAAAATGGCTATGACGAAAAATTGGCCATAACTTCTTCGGTAGTCCATCAATTATTGAGTGAAGCAGATCAAAAGGTGGAGTAGGGTAGTAGCATCTCAGGGCTGAGAGGATTTTGATTTCCATTTACAGTGGGAGGAGAAAGGAGCAGTTCTATGAATTGCCAAAAAGTGGGCTAGTTGACGAAAAACGGAAAGTCATGGATCTTTCTCTGTACTTGACAGAATTGGGCACTATAAATTGTTACCCAGCATCTTACTGTAGGGGCCAAGCTACTGGTGAAGTCTCAGGGACATCCATGTAGCATTGAAAGAGCAATTATCCTCCTTCTCAGAAGCTATAGAAATGAGTAGCTAGGGTTTGCAGGCGCAAAAGACAGGATCTCTCTTAGTAGAAGATCATTTTCGATGCTATAAGGCTATGAAGCAGGGCGCCCTAGCACTGCCAATGGGCTAACAAACAGCCGTGGGCGACCGTGGAACATTGGAAGAGTTAGAATGATTTGAACCTAGCAGCCATCGTTGGAAGAAGCTATAGCTAGGAAGCTTGAGGAGGAGAGAGAAGGAATGTCGCGAGGAGGGTTGCGTGCGACCAACACGACCAGGTGCTTAGTGCACGAAAGGTCCCAGCGGCCATAGAAAGTTGTTTCAGCATGCAGATGGATGCATAGCCACAGGATTTGACCTTCAAAGAATCAACGGTCAAGATCAGATGCTCGGAGAGCTACAGGAACCGTAAGATGTGAAGTGGTCGTTGGATGCTAGTTGAAAGGGCCCATGAAGAGTTGAAGGCCAAAGGTGAAAATTCTTCATTAAAAATTTTCACATGAAAGGGCATGAAGGGACCTGAAGGCCAGAAATTGGCATTCTTCATTAAAAATCTTCATAACGAAGAAACAGTACCGTAGGGCCAAATTTGGGCAATTTTTGGCTAGTGAAACTTGTTATAGGGCGGTACAATGAGGCATTATCGCTTCAAAATCATTATTACTTACTCCTGACAGGGTAACAGGGTGTTTGGAAGTGGTAAATGCGGTATGGGAGCAAATGGTAGTGAAATTTCGTGGAGAAAGCTAGTATTGGCAACGGAAGTGCAGTTTGTCGGCGTGACTACTCATCATTGGTGACAATTTTGAGAGGGCAAGCAATCACAGGTGAGAGGTAGGCATGGTATGTTGGTTACAGGTGAAAAATTCTTGTGATCAAGTTCAATTCTTGGGATTCGAACCAACCAATGTCAAGTGGCATTTTGGGGGAACGCTCTCACAGGCATGATCGGCAGTGGCATTGTCGAGTCAGGTGATAGCTGCATTGACACACGCATCTGCAGCTTGGAAATTTTTCTTTTGGAGGGAAATATGGGCTAGCTTGGAGGTACACACATTTTGGCAGTCACAGGTGATAGAAGTGCAAGGTGGTGCCAGTTGAAAGCCATTGGGCAAGATAGTGGACTTGCATTGGACGAACTGTGTGTGGGACATGCAAAGGATGAAGAATGGGTCAATAATCACACTTTGGATGCTCTTGGTGAGTAGTGAGTGTGATGATTTTGCGGTTTTGTTGTCGGTAAGTCAATTTTGATCAAGTCATTGTAGCTATGGAGCAGTGTATCAGGTTTGTCATTGGAAAGATACACTTCAACTGCCAGTTTGGATTAGTCAAGTCAATTTGCCATATCAGTATTGCATCAGGGATGCAGATTCCAGTGATAGCGGGGTGCAGATTATTTGGTTTGGGCCATGGAAGATCTCATAGGTTCACTTGGAGGGATATTGGCATGCACAGTCATGTGAGGGACTTGATGGTGGCTTTGGAGTTCACATCTCAGTGTATTCTCAGGGAGTGATTTAAAACCATTCACAAGAGCAGCTTGGAGCTATCTTGGGAGAATACAGGTGGGCACTACAGGGTAGATGCTCAGATCTTTGTGATCAGAGATGGCATTGGGATACCTGGTAGGGATAGCACTGTAGGAGGACATGGGATGATCATCAGGGGCAGCTATTTCATATTGGACTTGAGTCATTGGCATGGATAGGACTTACAAGTGGGATTCATGATGGAATCATAAAGTTGCAAATGCAAATGGGAAAAGCATGAAGCTTTGGAAGCAAGCTCTAGGTTGGAGAGCTGATGGAGATCGCACGGGGTGTGATCAGAGGGCAAACACTGTGGTGAGTGTTTTGCTAGCGATCTACTGCAGGGGATACTGATGGCAAGGACTTCATGGTGTGCTCATTTGGGAGTACAGGTTGGCATTACAACAGGGGGCCAGTTTTGGACATTGGCAATGATGGGGAGGCATCTACCATCACGGGCGTGGATAAGCTATCTATAGCTTTCATGTAGTTGGTTGTATTTGCAGGAGTCTAGGCTTGGCACAGGTGTTGGAATTTCCATGGTGCAATTCTCAAGTGGTGAGATAATGGGGAAGCCTAGAGGAAGTCACTCAGAGCCATATACCTCAGTACGATCAGGGAGACAGTAGTCTCGGAATCCCATGAGCGGCGACTCAGGGACAGGCTTGCATGGGGTGTTGCCGGGTGGAACATAGTTAGGGAGAGCGAGCAGATGCTAGGAGCCAGGTGGAGTAGGTGATGTTTTGGAGTTCGGCTTGTCTAGCAGGATGGTGACCAGGATCAGAAACATCAGGTGAGCATAGTATGTGGATTACGAGTCCATTGGGGTGGCACTCATGGAGATGCTACAGTTGCTCAGGTATGATATGTCATTTGATGTATGGACGATGTTCTTCAGTTGGTGCATCATGTGATGACCTAGGGACCGGTCATGCCTACTTTAAGGTAGGTCGCATGGAGTGTACATGGAGGTGGTACATATCCTGAGGGCATGGAGTACATTACAGGGTGATGTGGATCCAGCATGCCCATGGTTGTGAGCCAGCAAGGATGGAGATGGTTGCTCAGGGAGTGACAGCTGATACTTTGGCGAGTGATCAGGTTAGCTGCATGGTTATATGCACAGTTATCTCCAGGTTGGCGTCACATGTTGTTGTTATCCATCATTATTTGGTAAGCAAGATGCAGCTTTTGATTAGATCCAGTTGGAGTCTAGTTGCACTACAGGTGGACAAATTCTTGAGGAGCTATCAGCGGGCAATGGATACTTGGTGATCAGATGGTACAGGGTACAGGACTCTGGAGCTATCCTACCTGATATGCTATGGATCGTGGGTGAGTTATTCATCACAATAGTGGATCTAGTTTGCATTTGCTTTGGGTTGGACGCTATGATGGATGTTGTGGGGAGATAGGCTCCTTGGTGGGAGGCCTATATACTGGTCAAATCAGAGTTGGCAATGTCATGCATGGAAAGTTGAACCTACATGGGATGTAGGACAGACAGATCATCATCAGTATCTTTGGGAGATGGGTGAGCTACTCAGGTATAGCCTATGGTAAGGTTTGTGTACATTCATTTGTTGAGTCCTTGGTAGACTCTTGTGCTTGGAGCATGGGGAATGGATGGGGATCAACTTTTAGGGCTTATTAGATAGGATGTCAGGGCAAAGTGGCTTGGAGCATAGCTTTGTTTGGGAGATACATCAGGGACATTAGAGGAGTTTTGAGCTCCAAAAAGACCCCTTAAGAATTCGTGCAAGATGTAGTTTATATTATTAAAATATTATAAAACTAATATTTTTGACTTGCCATAACTTTTTAATCATAGCTCAAAGTATGTCATGTAAATATCATTGGAAAGTTCTTGTTGAGCGCTTTCTAATGCACCAAACTTTGCTAAATTTGGACTTGCCACTAAAAAGTTATGCCATTTTTAGTGTGAAATCAAAATGTGGACTCCAAAAGTTATGTTACGTAGATTTCAAATTTGAGTGCTTTGATTGGCCCATGTGTAAGAAAAAATTGAGAAAAAATACTAAAAGAATCTTTACAAAGGGTCTTTTTTGGATTTAGAACTCCTCTAATGTGAGGCTTGGAGCGCCCATTGGTTCAAGACGGTTCATCTTGGATGATGTATGAGGACATCTATGTGTTATGCTTGGACGTGAGGGCATCTTGGTTACAGGTGCGAGCCATGGTTGGAGACCTGATTTGGAGACCAGTGGTGTAGCAGCAGATCTACAGGTGGCAGAGGTGTTGGTACGACAGGATACCACTTATGGGCAGTCCTTGGTCATGTATTTGACGCTTTATCATTCATGTTGGTTTGCATGAGTGTGTGTGGGCTTGCATGTTGCCTTGTCACGGGAGTCTAGATCTGAGTCGGAGTTGTATGTGGTTGTGCATTTGCTACATCAAGAACAAAGTAGTCATTTTATGCTCATTGACTTGTCATTGTCTGCTAGTTGTCTATTTGGTGAGGGTGCAATCTTATCGTAGCAATAATATTTCCTCAAGTTGAGCCTTAGTCGCTCATTTATGTCAACTTTACAGGTTTGTGCTTGTAAGTGTCTGATAGGATGTCAGCCTAGCTAGATGGAGGATGTAAGTCTCATGGTGGCAGTGGGATTTTCTCAGTTTGAGCCATGTCGCTCATGTGGTCCACTTGTGTTCAAGTCAGATTGGGGACGAGTCAGTTGGTCAAGAGTATGGTAGACTCTCTGTATGAGCATTGTGTTTGCATGACACTTTGTGTGCCAAACCTGGTGGTTTGATGGTGTGCTTGAGTGTGAGTCAAGTACATGGTAGCTGTGATATGCATAACATCTTTTGGACACTCTAGACACTACTGCAATATATTGTTTTTCACTCTTATCACATTGGAGCTTAAGGAAGAGAGTTAGAAATTAGTTTTGATCTGATTCATTAGTATAAGCTCTAAATGTGATGATGTAATTACTGTACAGTTTACTTGGTGTACTGTATATGGATGGTTGTGATCGGGACGTGACTAGTTAGGATACATTGATCGGGCACTGATCCCGTAGCCGGCTACTTGGGTTAGCCGAGTAGCCACACATAGGAAGAATTAGCCTGTACAAAGTTATTTACAGTACTTGCTATACTTGGGGGCATGTCCCAAGTTTGTCGGTCGAATTTGGCCATATTGGACCCGACCTTAGTTTGACAGGTGGTAGGCCAATTTTAGGACACCTGCCTTTTCATGCAGTTTGTGAATACTCTATATGTACAATGTTTCTTTGTAATCTATTAACTTTTGTTGTGCCATCTTTGAGAGCTTGTGAGGAGTGGCTATGGTGATTGTGTGATGTGATCTGCATACTGTACTAGATTCTATCGAAATTTCAACTTTTTGAACATGTCCAGACAATCCATGGTTTCTGATCTCGACTATCCTTCTGGTAAGGTCGATCTCCCTGTCTGTCATAGCTGCATCTTTGGAAAGCAAACTAGGATTCCTTTTAGATCAAACCATAGGCATGCAACAAAAGGTTTGTTAGATGTTGTTCATACAGATACATGTGGACCTATGCAAACTCCTTCATTGCTAGATGCAAAGTATTCCATTACTTTTATTGACGAATTTTCCAGAAGAACAACTGTTTATCTCATTAAATAGAAATCAGAGGCTTTCGTCAAATTTAGACAATTCAAAGAGCATGTTGAGAATCAAACTGCAAACGAATTGGATTTTCAAAGTCAAGTACAATGCAGATGGAAGCATCAACAAGAGAAAAGCACGACTTGTTGCTAGAGGATTTTCTCAGGTATACAACGTCGATTACACTGAGACCTTTAGTCCAGTAGTCAAGCATTCTTCTATTCAACTTTTGCTATCATTTGTCGCTGTAGCAGATTTGGAAATACATCAAATGATGTACAGACAGCATATCTTTATGGAGTTATCGAAGAAGACATTTACACGGTGCAATCCGAAGGTTATATTATCGAGGGTAAACACAATCATGTGCAAGTCCAAGCTCAAAACGTTATTGTTACGGAGACCAATTTGGATTTAGAAAAAAGCCCTAGCCTCTTAAGTTGAGAGGTAGAAGGGCTATCCAAATCCGAAGCCGACTCTTTGAGGTTGATGGACCTGCAAGGATTGGGTTGAAGCAATGACCCTTGAGTATGAAGCCTTGATGTCAAATCATACATGGGAGCTTGTCAATCCACCTACCTGTTAGATTTCTTATGCTCGGCCTTAAACAAATCGTTCAAGTAATGGCATCCTGAAAAACCCCGAAGGCTGACAACATATTTTTGGGCCTTCACACTTTTTCGCCTTTTTCCCCTTTTTGCTCCTTAGCAAAAAAATGCGACACACTGGCCAAGTGGCCAAAATACCCTTTTTCGCCTTTTCACTTTTTTGCTTTTTTGACATTGGCTAACCAACTTCGCCAACTTATGAGTAACCCTAAAAACAGCTAGACAAACAAATATCCCAAATGCGGTTGGCAGTTACCAACTTTGTACATATGCAAAGACTGGCGTAAATAGCATTAAAAGCTTGTAAGATATTTTTTTGACACTTGTAAATCTATATATTAGTTGATTCAAGCTATGTAAGTGTCAATTTTTGTTAATTTTCATAATTAATGAAAAACTCTTTTTCAATCAGAGTTATCTATAGCCAGCGTATCATGCTCAGCAAGCTGAAGTTATTACTTCAAGCTATTGTACTCACTGTTGATTTTTATCATAGTGCAATTTTTGTCTCACTACTACGTCATTCATTTCTGTATGACTTTCTCTGCTTGAATAATTCTACTGCTAACCGTTACGTTTCCATTCCTACACACTGCTCAAATCCTTGAGCTTCCGCTGCGCTCGCCAACACGCCGTTTTTACGACATGGCATCAGAGCAGGCATTTCAGTAATCCGCATTTCTACTGTGGATTATCAGTCTTGTTTCTATTAAGACGTCTTTCTAGCAAACGCACAACCAACAGTATTCTGACAGTCGTTGTTTCTACCAACGATCTCGTTCAACCAAAATGTATCCATCATCTAGTTCATCTCTCATTGAAAACTCGATGGAGATAGCTACCATCTCTGGAAATTCAAGATGAAGGTTATACTTCTAGCCAAAGAATTGTGGGACATCGTTGATGGCACAGAGCTCAAACCAAAAGGTTTTACATTCGTCATCACCAAGTGGAGACTGAGAGATGGCAAAGCATTTGCCATGATCACCCTCAACATCAAGGACACTCAAATCAGCCACATACGTGTTGCTCAGACAGCTAAGGATGCATGGGACATCCTAGCAACTCTCTACAACATTAGAGACGTTACATCCAAGCTTCATCTAAGGAAGAAATTCTTCACCCTCAGAATGTATGATGTAGATAGTGTTTCGAGCCACCTCAACACTTTCAAAAATCTTATGAGCAGATGATTGCAACAGACTCAGTCATAGAAGATTTTGATATATCATAACTCCCCCTACTTAAACATTTTTTTCCTAAAAAATGAAGACGCTTGTCCGATCAGCTTGATCGCCTTGGTTAAGTAGTCATGACTAAGGATGTGTCGTCCAAAAAAATAATTTATTGCCTCATTACAGTTCCAAAGCTATCGAATTGCATCCATTTTGCTAGTTTTAGACTGTAATCCTTGTTCCCATGGAAGGAAAACTGATGGTCAAAGAAGAGGTTGATGAAGCACCATATTGCTTGTTGGCAACCAATCTGTATGGAATAGACAGAGTGTATCACCGTAATATCCTCTTTTGTGTATCACCGCAATATCCTCTTTTGTCTACTTCCTCGGCATCATACCAACTCGGATGCCCATCCAATTCTCTTGGATTCTTGCTTTTGTCTTGCATCTGGCTCTTCTAGCATAGCTGGCAATCCATGTTGTTTAACAAACTTGATGAAGAACATTATAATTCTTCCATGAGCAATGGTAGTCATGAATTGTTGGTCAAATATAAATGCCCTATACGAAGTAGAATCTCGGTCGTATGATGAAACATAATTCTGGGCATACTGTTGACCGAAATATATTTCTTCAAATTGGGTCAATACTTCATTCATAGGTGTTTGTGAATATTTGACCTGATTGACCTCAAAAATGGACTCTTGTCTCGAAATATTGCAGCTGTCCATACAAATCGTTGAAGCATCAATTCCAAATAGTGAGAATACATTTCAAAGTTGAACCAGAGATTTAATGGTTCGATTGTTCCAGATATCCATTGATGAACAATCATTGTTGACATTACTCAATTGGAGATTGATCACATTAGAGTCCATTGAGCAATGTAAACCTCTCCAAAGAAACTGATTTAGGTTGATGGCATATTTAAAAATCAGCTTCCTATAGAGTGTTGGTTGACTGAGAGAATATTCCCAATCATTATTCACATCCATACATTCCAAAATGCACGTGAATTACATATTGGCTTTTGAATTTTAGAGAATCCGTAGCAGCAAGGTTCTCCAACAAAATCCACTTGAAGCTCTTGACTAATGGATCCATGAGGCATTGAACAATAATCCAAAGTATTGATACAAGTAGAATTTCCATGGATTAATGAAATCTCTTCATTTCTACCAGTATCCATGTTGAATACCTCATACTCCCTTAGATCATTGTCAAAAATAAAAATATTATCAAAAGCTCCCATATCGATTTGACATGGTTCGTAGATCGGATCCTTATAATAACCACTCAATTCCAAATCATGGAATATCGGTGTCATATAGTCATCAATCTGAAAGCTTGGTGAATGCCTTGATCGAGTTTCTTCGAGCATAGCAATATTCTCAATTTGACGATCCATAGTTGCTTGTTCATTGACCAGATTAAGGCATTGATGTAGGTCAAGTTGCGAACTTTGATGGTTGAAATGAAACTCAAAAGGATGTTCACTTATCTTCACATCCTGATTTGAATTTTGAATTTCGTCTGAATTATGATTTTCACCATCTAACGTTGCAACTTGATTTCAATCGTGAATTGGACTTTTGTTGCATGCAATTGTATCCGGATCTGGGACTTGACTTTCATCGTCGCTTTTCTCATCTTACTCATTGTTATCACTTTGCTCATCAGACTCATTGTCATCGCTTCGCTCATATGCTTCGTCATTGTCACTTTGCTCATCTTCATTTTCAGTTTTTTCACTTTTTTGTACTTGTTTTGTTTGTCGATCCACTTATGCTTTTGTGTACACACTCACTTTTTGGATCCGCATCTTCATTTTCTCAAACCATCTAGATTGTTCTTCTTTCCTTTTAGCTTCCAGCTTAAGCCTTTTTTCTTGTTGCTCGTACTTTAAAGCATATTCCATAGTTTCCCTTAATTGATACCCAGGCTGGAGAGAAGTAGATTGTAGACAGTTTTCCAAATGCTCTGATATTGAGGTTGTAAGCCATGTATATAGCATTGTGCAGGATATACTTCTCCATAATTGAATACTAGGGCCATTTGTTGGAATTCTCAATTGTACTCAGCAACTGTGTTTGTCTGGTTCAAAGAACACCATTGGATGAAGTCAGATCGATTGAAGACTTGTCTACAAACTCTTTTGAAAGTTAACCAGTTCTCAGGAAGAAAGACGTGAACAATGTTCCACCATGACTGAACATGTCCTTGGAAACCCGATGAAGCAAAGAAAACCATACTACTGTAACCACAATACATCCACTATAGTAGAAGTTATAATCCATATCTTCTAGCCAATTGGAGTGAATGCTTCCATCAAAAGTAGGACTAACGTATTGATAGTCGTTGGTTGTAATAATAAGGTTCCCGTTGAGCAGCGACTTTCCACCATTCATTGATATGGTTTGTAGATAAATGCTCCAGAGCAAGTGCATGATCCATCATATTGCGTAACTCCATAAAACTAGCAACATGAATGGATCTGGAAGAATGTGGTTGAAGGACATTTCTGATAGGAGTTTGAAGAGAATTTAAATAGTAGCCCTAGCATTTTCTATACTCAAATTTTGTCTTCTGAACCAATGCCAAGAATTGTTGATTAAATTGTTGTACAGAACTAGTTTGTTTGAGAGATTCGAATGATTTCTCATAAAATCTGATAATACTATCGATGCAAGCAATTTTGAATTGACTCCAAAGCTTTTTGTTCGAATGTGCTTGAGTATCCCACCATGCTTGAACTTGTCCTTGAAAGCACAATGAAGCGAAATAAATTTTATCCTCTTCAGAATAATGGCGATGATAGAAATAACCTTCCAATCTAGTCAACCAATCATCAATGCTGATTGAACTTGGTTGTCCATCAAATGCAAGGCTGTAACATACAATTTGAGATTGTATTTCATCAATAGATGGAAGATGAATGTTTTGACTATAACGACAATCCATCGTTAATGACTAGTGAAGACATGTGGACTATGAATTCACCGTCTGAAATTTATTCAGAATGATATTTTATAGGCTCTTCTCCATTCACTAAAACTCAGAGTTCTACGATGAGTGAAACTAAGAATAGTAAAAACTTGTAATTCATATGAAATTGAGCACTTTTGCTCTTTACAGCATTGAATTCCATGCTCAAATAGAAACATAAAGTGGATATGGAGAATCTATGAGTTCCATACACCTGATATCGAATTCAAGCGTAAATAGACTACTAGAAAAACGCGCTCAAAATTGATATTGGAGAAGAAAAGAAGAAAAAAAAAGGTTTTTTTTTTTTTTTTCCGGGTATCGATTTCAAGCGCAAATAGGATAGCCAAACTTTTTGAATAGTCCACCCGCGTTCGAAAGCGATATTGCCAAAAAAAAATTAAATTAAATTTAAAAAAATAAATAAAGTGACGTAAAAGGCCTTACGGACCTTTCAAAATGAAGAAATTGAAAAAAAGTTATAGCAAAAATAAACTTCAAAATTGAAATTTTGAAGTGCTCTCTCACCAAGAAATACAAAGAAAAATTTCCAGAATTCTAGCAATTTTGACCCAGCTCACTAATTTGATCATAAATCTCTCAATATTGATCCAAATCAAACAAACTTAGTACCTCTAAAAAGGTAGCAACAAGCTCTATCAAGCTATAGGATCAGATCAATGATTGAACATGATTTCATAGGTCAAATCTACAACAGAACAGGTCTAAATAAACTAACAAAACTAGAGCTAGGAATCAAGAATAGTCATAACTTCTTGGGTACTAATCCAAATGTCGCGCATATGGCTCAGATCAGAGCTAAAACAATGCTCTAAAACCTTATTAAAGAAACTTGAAATAAAAACTCAGATCAGATTTGAAAAATTCAAATCAAGTGAAAACAAAATTCTAGTCACCTATTTTGACAGCTTTTGGAAAAAGTGCAATAACTTTTGCATCTCTTATCCAAATGCCTTGCAAATGGGTGCAAATGAAAGCTAAGAAAAAGCTCTACAAAGCTATTGAATCAAATTAGAAAAAACAAAAACAAAAACAAAATTGAATGTCAAAAATTGGTCTGAGCAGACCTGAAAATTTCAAGTTAAAAATTAGCAAAAAGAAAAATACGAAAATAATAAACTCATCAAATCTAATGGAATTCTCATAGAATCATCATGAATCATGGATCTATGCTCTAATACCAAGAGACTTCATGTGCCAAATCCCATGCAAATAGCAATTACAATGAGAGTAAAGCTAGAAGCAAGAAAAGTACAAGACCATCATGATAGCATATCAATAGAAAGCTAGAAACATGGAAATCTCAATGGAATCACATTAGCAAAGAAAGAAAGAGTACAAGATATGAACATGAGCATTGATTCATGTGGATAGGGCACATGAGACCTAGCAATGGAGATCCCTATAGCTCATATTTACAAGGAAGCTAGAAGCTATCACTTGCAAATGAGCCAAAAAATTTCAAAAGTGATGTCTCTTGCCTACTTATAGACAAGTCCCCTAACTTAACTAAACATAACTATCTTGAAGGATAGTTAGCCCTTGTTAAGTATTATTTAGCCTACATTGGACCCTTAGTGGCCTATTATCCTTATTAATTACTTTGAAGGGCCTAAAGAGGGAACCACCTTGTTCTTAAGGCTAATAGCTCCTTTTGGGCCTACAAAGCTTACAATGGATATTATATTTTCTTGAAAAGCACTGATGTACTAAAAGTACATGACACTTCATCGACGACTTCTCTCGAAGGACTGCTACCTACTTTATGAAGAACAAATCCGAAGCATTCAAGTTCTTCATGCAGTTCAAGGCATTTGCAAAGGAACAGACCCAGAGGAAGATCAAGGCTCTATGCACATATGGAGGGGGAGAGTACATCTCCACATAATTCAAGGAGTTCTGCAAGGCCAACGGGATACTTCAACAATACACAAATAGCTACTCACCTCAGTCCAATGGTGTAGTTGAGTGGAAGAACCAGACACTCATCGAAAGTGCCAAGAGCATGTTGGCCCATGCCACTCTTCCAAAAAAAATTTGGGCAGAAGCTGTTACTACAGCCGCCTATTTGCAGAATCGATCCATCACCAAAACCTTGAATGGCAAGACACCTTATGAGGTGTGGACATGATCAAAACCGTCACTCAAAAATATTCGAGTGTTTGGATACATCGCTATCGCTCAGATGATTGAGGATCTAAGAAGAAAACTAGATGACAAGAGCAGGAAAATGATTTTCATCGGCTATTCCCCAAATCACAAGGCGTACAAACTCTACAATATTGATACCGAGAAGGCATTCACTAGTAGAGATGTCATTTTTGTGGAAGACCAGTTCCTCGACCACAAAGGGAAAGCTGTTGATAATTCCGACTCACGGATCGAGCAACCAGTAAATTCCAATCCAGAGAGTCAATTGTAGAATCTCGATGCTGACTCAGACAATGAGTCAGATACTCAACGAGTCAACCCACATCACATTAGAGGAGTTTTGAGTTCCAAAAAGACCCTTTAAGAATTCGTGCAAGATGTCTTTTTTATTATTAAAATATTATAACACTAATACTTTTGACTTGCCATAACTTTTTAATCGTACCTCAGAACTATGCATGTAACATATCATTGGAAAGCCCTTGCTGAGCACTTTCTAATGCACTAAACTTCACTAAATTTGGACTTACCACTAAAAAGTTATGCCATTTTTAGTATGAAATCAAAATGTGGACTCAAAAAGTTACGTTACGTAGATTTCAAATTTGAGTGTTTTGATTGGTCCATGTGTAAGAAAAATTTGAGAAGAAATATAAAAAAAAAATCTTTACAAAGGGTCTTTATGGGATTTAGAACTCCTCTAATGGAGGACTAAAGTTCAACCCATAAGGTCGAACAGGTCCAGACAACCTCCGGAATCAAACGCAGTTGTTGAGGCAATGTCTACTCCTGATGCTGACCAGTGGAAAGCAACAATGGACACCGAATTCGATTCTCTTATGGAGAAACATGGACACTCACTGAGCTGCCAAAGGATCGGAAACCAATTCCAAGCAAATGGATATAAAGGCAAAGTACGACATTGAAGGAAGGCTAAATCGTTACAAGGCCAGGCTAGTCACCAAAGGCTTTTCCCAGATTTCAGATCTGGATTATTCAAAAACGTGCAGCCCAGTCATCAATCCACCTACTCCTCTCCTTTGCAGCTACGACAGACCTTGAAGTCCACCAGATGGATGTCCAGATCGCTTTCCTCAATGGAACCATCGAAGAGAAAATCTACATGATGCAGCCAGAGGGATACGAACTCAACGACAAGCAACAGCACCTTGTATGCAAAATCCACAAGGCGCTCTACGGGCTGAAACAGTCACCCAAAGCCTAGTTCCAGAAGATTAACGCATTTTTTATAGAGAATGGTTTCATTCCAAACTCAGCAGACTCGAATGTCTATTTCAAGTCTGTATTAGATTACTTCATCATCATCACTCTCTACGTAGATGATACACTCTTATTTAGTAATAATCTGAATCTGATGAAGGATACGAAATGCATGCTAGCCCAGGAATACAAGATGATTGACATGGGTCCAACCCACTATTGTCTCAGAATCCAAATCCAATGAGATCGACCCAGCAGACTGATCTTCATTAGTCAGCAATGATATCTCAACAACGTGCTGAAAAAGTATGGAATGGCCAACTACAAATCCAGTCTCTTTCCACCCGACCTTGGACTAAAGCTATCAAAGGAACAGTATCCTCAAGCTGAGGCAGAAAAGGAAGAGATGAAGTGCTACCCGATTCAATCCATCATCGGCTCACTTATGTACGCAATGATCTGCATGCGACCAAACCTTGCATATTCGATTAGTACACTCAGCCAGTTTCTGTCAAATCTAGGCATAGCTCATTGGAAAGCGCTAACAAAGGTCATGAAGTACATTCAAGCAACGACAACTCTCAGCATCTGCTATGGAGGCAGCCAAACTGCCAACATCCTTGAAGCCTACACAGATGCGAATTGGGCAGGAGATGTCGACACCAGAAAATCAATCTCTAGATTTGTATTTTTATACAACCAAGGCCCAATCTCATGGAACAACCGAAAGCAGACCTCAGTTGCATTATCATCAACAAAATCCGAATACATAGCTACCACAAATGCAACCAAAGAAGCGATCTGGCTCAAGCAACTGCTTGCAGACCTCAATCTTGCACAACCACTTCCTACAACAATCTATTGTGACAAGCAAAGCACAATAGCGCTATCTCTCAGTCCAAGATTTCACTCTCGAAGCAAACATATAGAAATCAGGTATCACTACCTTAGAGAGAAAGTGCATAGTAAGGAAGTAGTATTAATTTTCTGCAGAACAAATTGCATGGCAACAGATTACTTCACAAAGGCTCTATCAAAGGAACAACATCTTAGATTTAACGATATGTTAAATTTGAAGATCAAAGTTTTTCAGGATCCACATTAAGGGGGAGTGTTAGATTTCTTATGCTCAGCCTTAAACAAATCGTTGAAGTAATGATCATCCTGAAAAACCCCGAAGGCCGACAACATATTTTTGGGCCTTCACACTTTTCACCTTTTTTGTCTTTTTCGCTCCTTAGCAAGAGAGTGGTACTTTACTTCTATATGCTTCATTCTAGCATGAAACACTGGAATTTTTGCTAACTGAATTCCACTTTGCGACATACTGGCCAAGTGGCCAGAATACCTTAGAAATCATTTTAAAGGCACCTTCACCTTTTTCGTCTTTTCGCTCCTTAGCGAAAAATGTGACACACTAGCCAAGTGGCCAGAATACCTTAGAAACCATTTTAAAGGCACCTTTGTCTTTTTTGCCTTTTCACTTTTTCACTTTTTCTACATTGGTTGACCGACTTCGCCAACTTATGAGTAGCTCTAAAAATAGCTGGACAAACAAATATCCCAAAGGCGGTGGTTACCAACTTTGTACATATGCAAAGACTGGCGTAAATAGCAATAAAAGCTTGTAAGATATTTTTTCGACACTTGTAAATCTATATATTAGCTGATTCAAGCTATGTCAGTGTCAATTTTTGTTAATTTTCATAATTAATAAAAAAAACTCTTTTTCAATCAGAGTTATCTATAACCAACATTATCACGCTCAGCAAGCTGAAGTTATTACTTCAAGCTATTGTACTCACTGTTGATTTTTATCAGAGTGCAATTTTTGTCTCACTACTGCGTTGTTCATTTGCGCATTCGGTATGATTTTCTCTACTTGAATAATTCTGCTGCTAACTGTTACATTTCCGTTCCTACACACCGCTCAAATCCTTGAGCTTCCGCTGCGCTCACCAACACGCCGTTTTTACGACACTACCAACATGCATGTCATGGGATGCAAATGGGTGTTCAGGATCAAATACAACACTAATGGATCCATCAACAAATTCACAGCAAGACTTTGTGCCAAAGGCTATTCTCAAGTTAAAGGTCTTGATTATGAAGACAATTTTGCACTTATTGCAAAAATGGTAACTATAAGAATTCTTATTTCTCTTGCATGTTATCACAATTGGAGTATGTTTCAACTAGATGTATCTAAATCCATTATCTTTTGAGCTATAACTTTGTCTTTTAATTGGGCTAGATTAGCCAGCCATATAATGATGTTAAATCAATGTTTACGGAATCCATCACACTTTGTTTCCATCCTTTAGTCATGTTTACTTTACCATGTAGGTATAACTTCCTACAATTAGATTGCTCTCAAAACTCTAATCTCAAGCATACATGTACTATTATGGATAACATCACCTTGCCTTGACCTTGTTGGGTTTCTTGTTTTTAAAATTGATAACTCTAATGTTTTCATCTTTCGCTGGTGATGCCTAGATCCAACTTAAAAATTATTGATGAATCTCGTTGTACAGACTCAATGTTATTCCTAAGTCATTCTTTTTATTATCAAACTATGTTATAGTGCTAAAATATGTATTAAAGAGTTCATAAGTGTGTGTGTGTGTGTGTGTGTGTGTGTGTGTGTGTGTGTGTGTGTGTGTGTGTGTGTGTGTGTGTGTGTGTGTGTGTGTGTGTATCACTTTCAACAAAAAAAATTGTGAATCATTTTGTACAATTGACATTATAATTAAATCTTTACAGATTCAAACTAAAAATATAAGAATGACGAACTTCAAGTTTGATTCCACTTAATTGCATGGAAATTAACTTTACAATTTATTCACTAGTAGTTTTGATTGTGAATTGTCTATGCTTCGAGAGGCCCCACATATTAGTTTTCCCAAAGAAATGTTACTTAGCCTTTGACCTCATTATTTGATAGCAACTTGACTAACCTAACATTTGTCTCGATATGATGCTCAATATTTATGTCTATTTGAGTCAAGAGTTTTGGGAACAAGAATCTTTTGTTTGTAGGTTATTGTACAAATAAGGGTGAGCAGGAAACCAAAACTTTGTCAACCTATAGGAGTCAAGGAGCTCAACCACCGCACCAGCTCCAACTAACCTTATTATTAAGTACTTAATAAGCATTCAATATGTACTCAAATATACCTTTTTTTAATATTTTAATGCCCTATTCAAGGCAAGAATTTGAATTCAAGATCAAACCTCTAGGTAATATGTCAACCAATGTTTGATATCTTTAAAACAATCGTTTTTTGTGAAATTTGCAATAAATCAAACTTTAAGCAATGCCAATCTGTCCCTTCTAGTATTCTCAAAAATCTCAAAATCCCCTATGATGGGTTTGTCTTACACCACAATCTTTTTGTTGTGCCTTAATGTCAAAGCTATATATAGTCTTTAACGTTGTCAAAGGTAGTTGGTGATTTTAGCTAGTAATTTATTGTCCAATACACATCTCGCATCAATTAATTATGTTAGAGTAAATTTGATCATTATATAACAATCAGTATGTTGTTGATGGTAATTTTTGCTTAGTTATTGTAACATTGTGATATCAAGCTACAACGTTATCTATACATTTTATCTAGGAGCTTTGTTGCAATAAATGAATATTATGAGTTTGCATTGAGTAGTAAACGTAGATTGGAGAGTGAAACATGTGCTTAACTTTCAAAATTCTAATCTCCCCATCCTTTCCCATGATGCTCCCCTTGTTGGATGTTCTGCTCTTTTTTCGTATGTGCTCCCTCATGGTATTTTCTTTAAATATCTTGGAATTGCTTTAGGCACCTCCTTGTCCAATCACGATCGTTTTATCTAGGTTCTTTCTTGTGTTCTAACCAAAAATTGTTTGAGAAACTCTATGAACTTTTCTTTCCTAGCTCGTCTTATTGTCCTTGAGCATAATATTTTCTCCTATTTTACTCATTTTATATTCCTCTATTCTCAAATTCCCTCATACTTTTATGTTGATTACAAAATATTTTAGGAGATTTCTCCCTCTCAGTTCGATGGCTTTGGTCTTATTGTTCATTCTATTCCATCTTTCAGTCATCTCTTTAGACGTATCCATTTTGATTTTATGGCGCGTCAACCTTGGGCACTTATTATGGCTTTGATTCTTCCTCTCAATTCTATTGCCCCTGGTCTATCCATTTCTTTCTCTCTTCTCGGCTTCATCTTTTCTCATGTCTTTCTTACAAATCCCTTCTCCCTATTTTTGATGTTATCTATGTTCTTATTTCCATGTAGGAGCTCATTGATTAGACTAAAGGTAGTTCCATTTCTTAACTTGAACCGCTTTAGTTTTCTATGATTATCACCATCAACTTCAAACCTCTTGAGCACATCGAGCAAAGTCTTTGCAGAAGCCTCTCCTGCAAATGATACACTTCTTGAAAAATATCATATGATTAACCCTTTTAAGAAAAAAAATGAAGGATTTCAAAAGTGTAAGGAAAAGAAGCTATAAGGGAAAATACTAATGAATCAATAGAAAATAGTGGGGCTCAAGCAAGAGATAAAGATATATGTACAAAACCAAGATGTGTTGTGGAAAATGAAGTGAATGATATTGTTACAAAGCTAAATTGTTTCGCCTTAGAAATACTAGAACGTGACGAGAGTAAGGAATTAGATTCTCATTGTTGTCATCAATTATTTGCTATTTATAAACATATTTTTGTATCCATTGAATTCATCAAATACTACAATGTTTTTTGCCTTTGTATCACACACATATCATGCTACAAATTATGTTTTTGGATCTCAAAGATGACATGGAGTTGTAAATAAAGTGTATGGAGATTGTATGAGTGACACAGATAAAGAATGTTTATGATTTGCAATGAGTTTTTCTTTGTCGTAGAAATAGTACTTGTGAAAGATGTGATTTTGTTAGAGATTGTTTACATGAAGGTTATTCTTTTGAGAAATCAACTGATGGATGTTTAAGATTTGATGAGTATAAAAATGTTGAAACAATGGTGGTTCCATTGCAGAAAAACTTTATTGTCCAAGTCACTAGTAGATTTTACTATGAGGTAAAAAATAATATATATAATACCATTGTTTTGGATCCATATGTAGGAGAATCCAGAAGTAGTTAAGTTTTACTACTTTAAAGACCTTGTTGGTCTGAACTAGTTATAGCATTTAGTTAGTAGGATCAATTGAAGACTTATGGTTAATTTGTATATAAAAATATATTTTTTAATCAAATTTTTTTGAGTTTCACATTTTCAAAATACATGATCACAACCTAATTTCACATTCATTCTTCATGATTTGATAGTTGCCTTTTGTCATTAAGATATTGCTTAACAAATGTTCCTTTGAGTATGAATCTACTTGGTCAACATGGAACCTTACTACTTCTTTTGTTGGGAGGAACTTTTGGTGCTATCAAAAATCTTTTAAAAACACACACACACACACACACACACACACACACACACACATGAAAGTAATCGGTACATACGTTGTGAATAGTAAATCATAATTTATTTTTTGTATTTTGAAACTATTGTACAAAGCATTGCTATTCCAATTAAGTCATCACAAAGACCATTGAGGTGTGCGACTAGAACTCAAATTTGTAGGTATAAAAGATTATGCCATTATTAAGGCCCAATGGACGACATGGGTAAGAGAGGAATTCTTGCTTTGCAACCATACTCAAATTTGCTTGTTGCATTGCCAACATGTTGGAGACTTGTGCTCTTGGGTTATGTTTCGCCTAAAATTGTATATTTGTGCATATGAAATGCTAATATGTTGTATATTTGCTTTGGTCTAGTTGAAAAATTAAAATGTATTACATTGATTTTTCTTACATTTGACCCCAAAACAATGTTTGGAAAATAATGAAAATCGTTCAAAATGAAAACAACCGATTTTCATAAAAAGTCAAGGACAACAATTTTGTATTGGAGAATCGTCTATGCAGTGATCTTTCCATTTGACAAACGTTGTGAACTCATGATCAGGCCAAGCCGTGATAAACATCCGTTGAACCCAATGAAAAGGCCAATCTCAAGCGTAAAGGACGTCAAGACACCCCCTTTTTATGACGTAATCTCAATTTTAACTTTTTAATGAAGAGAAGGGTGCTACCTCCCACAACAAAAATCTATGTGAGCAAAAAATTTAAGGCCAACAATTTTTACATGCACCTTCCGGTTGTTGAAAGGTGCACATAACAAAATATACCTTTTTTTACATGCACCTTATGCTTGGAAGGTGCATGTAAAAAAAATTTACAACAAAACAAAACATTGAAAAAATCAGTAAAAACAAACGTACGGTAGGGAGAACCAGCTCCTCGGGGCATTCCGCCCAAGGAAGGCTTCTTTTCTAGGTGGAAAACCCTGAGGAGGCTCCCCCCCCAAAAAAAAAAAACTTGTTTAGGGGACACACATTTTGACGTTTTAGGGGATATTCATGTAATATTCTTTGAAGATTTTCTTGATTGTGTTTCACTTTTATTAGAAGTCATGCTATTACGTCGATGTGATGAAGTTTTAATCTTCAAGAGCATAAAAATAATGCAAAGATCCTCATCCCTCATTAATTTACAGATTTGCACATAGATTTCACGGATTTTGTGATTATGTTGAACATATGTAAACAATTTGAAAGCATCATGTCATCAAAATAAGATTTCTATAACTCATGAACGTTTCTAACAGCATATTATGGCCATTAAAATTTATGTTAAGAGATTGTCGAAGGATATTCATATTCTATAACCATTGTGGGCCATAACAACAAAATTGTGCTTCAAAGAAAAATGCTTTACCAATCCTATACGCCGAAGATGAGATTCTTAGTGACCTTTACACCAGGTTTAATGGCTATAAATTTATGGTGAGGGTGTAAGAGTTCTTAGTCATCTTTACATTGTGCTAAATCACCATTCAATTGTGGTTCTGCCTAATGGCCTTGCTATGATTTCACTTCTATTTCACCTTGTGCAAAAATCACTTCTTCAACGCATAATATGCCTTTGGAATTCCCAATATCTTTTATAAAAATAAATTAAAGAAGTTGTACATTGAAGAAACATTCAAATTGTTGGAAGATGAAAAAAACAACGATTGCAATATAGAAGAATAAATAATAATAAAAAGAAACCCTTTTATTGCTCAAGCCTCACCTAAGAGCGACACCTCAACTTTTAGCAAATCATCACAACATTCCTATATTGGGACAAGGCTATAAATAGGTAAAAACTTGTTGGATTCCATTGACAATGACATTGGTGACATTCTCCCCAAAGAATTGTGAGGAATGCAACATTCTTCCCATAAAATCGTGAGGAATGCAAATGTTTCCATGAATCAATGCACCTCAAGAATAAACGTCGAACAACCACACAAATCCTTTATTGGAGGATAAAAAGTACTCAACTCAAATTAGAAAAATTTGGGAGCAGTCATATCTTCAACTGACATGGCGGTGCTAGTTGTCGGTCCCTCTAATATGAGGGTGGTGAAGGCTTGATGCATGGTGGAGAGATGTTGCTTCCACCCACACACACTCTTAGATCATGGCATTACCTTTGATGACATGTAGCCTTGGTTGAAAACATGCTATACTCAAAAGTATGCATTACAATGAGCAGCGTATGCCCACAATCATGATCGAGAGTGGAGACAAGGCCCCACCTTGTCCAGCGATTGAAAATGCTTCATCATAGTGGAAAAACCATGATAGCATCTTCCATCCAAGGGGGGTTTTGGCTCAATCGGTTACCTTAACATTCAGAATTTCTTTGGTCCCAGGTTCAAGCTCTTCTTGAAAACCGAGATCCATGATAACATCTTCGATGCATTACAAAATGTTGGATCCCAATGGGAGGGTGGGGCCTTGTCTGCACGCTCAATAACAATCGTAATACACCGCGCTCTCGTTCATTATATGGCATCTGAACTTCTATGCGACAAATATGTAGAACCAAGATTAAGTTTGGGACAACCAAAACCTAAAATTATTAGTTAATGGTGGGTGGATGGGTGGGTGGGCGTGCATTGGGATGTCACTCTTTTTTCATGAGAAAAACCCAAAAATATACTCTTTTTCCCAGAACCCCCCCCATGGGGGCATCTCAAGAGTCACTTCCCAATGATTGTCAAAAGACCCGGTCTAATGGTCCCCTGAGGTGACCACCTAGGTCACCGTCCACCCCTCCACCAATCAGAAAATTCCTTCCATTTTATTTTCTGCCCTAATTTATTTTTATTTAATTTGAGCGTAAGTGCAAGGGACAACGTGCAGTTTCTGTCCCTTTCTGGCCTTTTTTTTAATTTCCAAAAAGTTTCACCGGAGAATGGCAAATACTAATTCCACGTGGAATAAAAAAAATTAGTATTACTTAAAAAAAAAAAATTTAAAAAATTTGTAATGGAACCACGTGTTCTATCTGTAGTCTTTCATTTTTCCTCCCTCTCCGCCGCAGCCTATGGCGTCCAGCCACGTGTCCCGCCTCCTTCTTCCTCGCGAAGCCGTCTCACTTTGCCTGGCCCCCCGGCCTCCGCCTATGGTGACGAGCCACGTGTCCTATCTCCACCTTCCTCGCGAAGCCGTCTCGTGCGCGTCTCTTTGAAGGGAGCGCTGCGCTCCTGAGCTCGCCACCGTTCGATAGTCCTGTAGGCGACTAGATCCCGACACGTGGATGTGATCGGACGATGGAGAGCTTCTGGATGGCAGACGTGAAATCGTGGCGCACATCCTCCGTCTCTATTCCTGCTCATTTTTGGAGGCCCCAAAACCCCAAATCTAGATTAGGGCTATCCACCAAGATTCCTGCTTATTTTTTTAATGCCAAACCCTAACTTTCTACTAAGAAGGATTCGCAAAGATTTAGGCTCGAGAAGCCCTAGAGTGGTGACGTGGACCAACGACAAAGCACGAAATGACTTACCCTAACTCTCTATCTCTGCCTTCATTCCTCCTCTCTCAGGGTTTTACACCCAGATGCCTGCTCATTTTTGGAGGCCCAAAACCCTAGTCTCTGATTAGGGTTCTCCGCCTAGAGCCCTATGTGTCCATTACGGCTTCGAATGCAATTTCTACTCAGCTTTCCTGTAATGGTTTAGCAGGGCCTAGGGTTCTGAAGAAACCCTAAACTGGCATCGTGAACCAATGAGAAATCGCGAAATGCCTTAACCCTATTTCCCTCTATCTATGCTCTCTCTCTCTCTCTCTCTCTCTCTCTCTCTCTCTCTGTCTTCGTCTTCTCTCTGTTTGCTCTGCTCTCTTCTCCCTTTGCTATATCATCGCCATCGCCAGGGCAAGAGAGGAGAGCAGAGCAGGGGAGAGGGAAGAGGGGGGGATGGCGAGACTAGGTCGTGATGCAGGGATGCAGCCATCGCAGGTGATGAAGAAGCTGAGGCGAGCATTTGTTCTTCCTTTCACATCCCTCTTTGCATCGCCGAATGCTTCAAGCCAAATGCAGAGCAAGAGCATGGGATGGATGCGCTCCCGGGTAGTGACGCCCTTGCAGCGAGCCTGGGGCGTTTTCGCCTTGCGTATCCGCTTCCGCAAGCGCGGTATGTGTGCAAATTCCTTTCTGTTTGTGTGTGAATTGGTGCCTTCATTGCTGGGCTTGGAGGATGCGTCGTTTCGCCTTTGGTTTGTTGATTCTGTGCATGCTTCATTCCCTTTTGGTTTGTGTTTTTGGGTGGATGGAGGGATGAAAGCAGTGGGGCAGTGATCATTCCCTTCTGCGTTGTTGATTTTGTGGATGAGAGCCTTGCAAGCAGTGGGCAGTTGGTCATTCCCTTGTGCTTTGTTCATTTTGTGGATGCATGTGCAAGCAGTGGGCTGTTGGTCATTCCCTTCTGCTTTGTTCATTTTGTGGATGCATGTGCAAGCAGTGGGCTGTTGATCATTCCCTTCTGCTTTGTTCATTTTGTGGATGCATGTGCAAGCAGTGGGCTGTTGATCATTCCCTTCTGCTTTGTTCATTTTGTGGATGCATGTGCAAGCAGTGGGCTGTTGCATTTGTGGATGCATGTGCAAGCAGTGGGCTGTTGATCATTCCCTTCTGCTTTGTTCATTTTGTGGATGCATGTGCAAGCAGTGGGCTGTTGGTCATTCCCTTCTGCTTTGTTCATTTTGTGGATGCATGTGCAAGCAGTGGGCTGTTGATCATTCCCTTCTGCTTTGTTCATTTTGTGGATGCATGTGCAAGCAGTGGGCTGTTGGTCATTCCCTTCTGCTTTGTTCATTTTGTGGATGCATGTGCAAGCAGTGGGCTGTTGATCATTCCCTTCTGCTTTGTTCATTTTGTGGATGCATGTCCAAGCAGTGGGCACTGGATCATTCCCTTCTGCTTTGTGGTTTTTTGTCGGTGAAAGTGATGCAAGCAGCGATCAGCTGATCATTCCGTTCTGCTTTGTTCATGTTGAGAGATGCAAGCAGCGGGCAGTTGATCATTCCCTTCTGCTTTGTTGATTTTGTTGATGAAAGTGATGCAAGCAGTTTTTCCGTTGTACTTGTCGGTGTAAGAGTTCATCATTCTGTTCTACTTTGTTGATTTTATGGATGCAAGTGATGCAAGCAGTGGGCAGTCGATCGTTCCCTTCTACTTTGTTGATCATGTGGATGAAAGTGATGCAAGCAGTGAGCAGATGATTACTAGCTTCTGCTTTGTTGATTTTGTGGATGCAAGTGATACTGGCAATGAGCAGTAGTTGATCATGCCTTTGTGCTTTGTTGATTATGTGGATGCAAGTGATGCAGGCAGTGAGCGGTTGATCATCGCCTTTGCTTTGTTGATGTTGTGGGTGACTGTGATGCAAGCAGTGGGCAGTTGATCATTTTTTTACTTTGTTGATTTTGGGGATGAAACCGATGCAAGGAGTGAGCCGTTGATGGATGCTAATATGTGAAGCCATCCATGAATGCAGGGCGGGGCTTTGGAAACCTGTACGATGATGTTCAGGCTTGCGGATACGAAGACGTGCAGGTGATGTGGAGCATGCTGCACCATCACTCCTAAGATCCAGCAATTCTCTCAGCCGAGGCGACTCCCACAGGAAAAAGGCAGCCCGATTGAGCAATATCTTTGCAGTTGAAAAAGGAATGGGAGCTGTACATGAAGGAGCAGTGTAAAGGGGTGCTGTAGCCATTAAGCTTCTGCGAGAACATGACTTTCTATGATCCGGATGCTTTACTTTTTCTTCTATCTTCATACTACATAGTTCATTTTGTTTTACTGTACAGAATATATATACTTCGTATTGGCAGATTAATGCCAAAGAGCTTGCAACCAGAAAAACCCCTTACATAAAGCACAGCCGTTGTGGCCAGTTCAATGAATTTTGTTGTTTGTTAGTTTTCTTTCGACCTGCGAGTTGGGTTTTTGTTTTGTGGAAGTTTTTACAGAGTCTGTGTTTTTGTTTAGTGAAGGTTTTACAGAGTCTCTGTTTTCCGTACAGAACATACTCTACTCTCAGATCAGTGATGAAGGGTTTGCCGTGCAATCCTGAAATTTTGTTTTTTCCATAATCTCGCTTTGTATCTTGCTTGGTCTTCTCCACTCTGGGAAGATTGGAAATGATCCTTCATAAAAAGTACAGTGGTTGAAGCAGATGTAAGGATGATGGTGGGCTTGAAAAGAGACATGCCCAACAAGCTTGGATTCAAGTAATGGGAGGAATTGCTGACCTTTTGTCCAAATGAAGATCAGGATTGACACTTTCTGCTGTGCTGATGCAAACTTTTCTTAAGCTCTTTGTGCTCAGAGCAGGTTGAGGAGCACTTTTACCTTAAAATTTAGTACATGGCACAGCAGCTATGGGCATCTGATAAAAATTAGTACATGGCACCTGATAAAACAGCAGCTATGGGCATCTGCTGCTTAAACTGTTCAAGACTGCATGATTCCCGGTGCGCGGATCCAATCAGCCGTGACGGATTTATTCGATGAGTTCTTTATGGAGTTGATAAATCATAAATCTTCTGGATCAAAATACTTATGTAGACCTAATTGTTTCTTTGTGGAATTTCTCCAGTTGGGTAGAAGTACTAGAAGCTGTCTCGGCATATTTCTCTAGAGGGTTTATGGAAATGGTGGATAGCAATTGTCTTTTCCTAGATCATGAAAGACAGTGTGTGGAAGTAGTAGTTGGCATGCTTCATGCTTATGTTTCACTCAGAAGCACATTTTGTAAGTAGATGCTTACTGCGGATCACTTTACCAAAACTTCAATCCAACGAGGATGCTGTTTTTTGATAAAAAGATGCAAAACTTGCAATCAAATGCATTTGTGTCTTGGTTCACTGGATCTGGTTTCTTGTGACTTGAGAAAGGTGCTATATGCAATTAGCTATCAATCTTTTATTTGTTGTGCTACAATGGCTAGGTGAGCCTAGAATCTTAAGAAGTTTATGTTTTGGGGAATGAATTTTCAAGTGACCTTTCCAACATGTAAAACAGCCATCAAGACATGGCAGGCAGCTAAGCCATAATTGCATGGCTGTTGAACTTGGTGGAAATATTATGAAAAAGTGTGTTCTCAAGTGTAAAGGATTGGCAAAAGCATTTTAGTTTATGGCGAAGATTTTTATTATAGACCACATCTTTTGACCATCATAGACATCCTCTTCTAACTTCTTTAGACTTTGTTGAGCCACAATCTGATTTTTGGAATTATCTTATGACTTACAAAAATCATATTCTGTCAGTGGGTCACTTTCAAAAGTTCATATTATAAAAGTTTTTGAAAAAGGAATCCACAAAATTTAAGAACTTTGACCCACTGAGAACTTTGCTTCTGACGAAATGATACTTCAGTTCAATGGCTTAGTACCCAATCTATTCCAGCAGAGTGCCAATCTTTGCTTAATTTAATGTATTGCAGGATTAGACAATTAGGGGTTGTGCCAATCCCTCATGCCAACCTGGCTCTGATATAGCAACAGAGATTGTGGCTTCCAATTCCCATTGTAAGTGTTTTTTTTTTCTCTTGAATGTCCTTAGTTGTGTGGAGAATTGGACTTGAATTCCTAAACTCATGGAGAGGAAAGTTGTCCTAACCACACAACTTATTGGAGGATCATTCAAGTGTTTTTTGAGATCACAATGGCAAAATGGAATACATTTTGAAGTAGTTTTTGAGGTTACAATGGCAAAAGAATTACATTTCAAAGGCACGGTATGTTATTTATACAATCACGCAATTTGCCATGGAGAGTGGAAATTTACAAGATTCATACTTCAATCAAAGCTCTAGATTTGCACTTGAAAGCTATAATTAATCATGTGGATGGATTTTCTTGCCCTTATGGTAGCAAAACCTTTCTATTTGCTTATGATTTTCATCTTGCATATGGAAATGCTTGTTGGATTGTGAACAATAGTTGAAGGTTTATAATTATTTGGTTTAATGTAAGCATCTTAGGTGTCTCAAAATGTTTGATATAGTTTTATGGTTTCTTTGGACATTGAATCTTGACAGCTTTTATAGTCGACATTGGACAAGCGAGTGGTCTAAGATGCCTTTGTCTTTATCATGGGACCAAAAGCATATGGACTTAAAGCACATTCAATCTCTTGAATGACGTGCACCTATATAAATGATACGTGGAGCATAGTCAAATATTTGTTGCACTTTTATTTGTACAACAAAGTAAATGGACCATGATATTAAAGTCATACTTGTCCCATGAGTTCTCATTTATATAAAAGGCAACTTATGGACCACGTGGTGGAGATATTTGAAGTAGAATAAGTGAGTCTAGATATTTGGAGTAGAATAAGTGAGTATGCATAAGGATATTTTGTCTTGGAGATGTAGTTGATGGCTCACCTAATACTCTATGGTTATATAAGGCTTCAATTTCCAATCTATTGTTGAAGGTATTTTTTCTATGGTTATATAAGGCTTCAATTTCCAATCTATGGTTGAAGGTATTTTTGTTTGCTAAGTTGTCTTTGTCTTTGTGTTGGCTCTTTTCTTACGAAGCTTATTAAATATTGAGCAAGTATTATTTGTTTCACAATCTCTTTGTTTACTAGATTTTAAATATGGTCGCAAGGAATATTTAAGCATCAAGCAAGAAAACCTCGAGCCTAAAGTGGATGAGATGAAAAATACGAACATTGTTGTTGTCATTTTACAACTTTAGAGTAACATTATTAATACGTCATATATCATGGTGTACTTCCCTTTTTTGCTTCACATCTTTGTATTTTTATACGCATGTCGTAGTCACATGTATTACAAGACTCATGATGTTGTCACCTCTCATAGTAAGGCCTTTATTTATGATTGTGTTCTACTTTTTTGTTCTTTGGTTCATGGCTTATTTATCCATTTATACACATCTCATAGTCACGTGTATTTTGATGACTCGTGCTATTGTCATCTCCGGTAGGGCCATGCTATGATCCATCTAAATTGCATCTTTGAGATAGTACTTCTTATCAACAAGCTTGTACTAATGCCATCCGCTCACAATAGGTGTATAGTAACCTAATCATTTCTTAAAGTCAGAGTACAAAGCCACTACATGAAATTTTTACGTCAAAGTGTTCATAACGTGTGTGCATTCATTATGATTGACAATATGTATGCAAATTGCTGATTTTGTGAATTGTTGAAACAAATGTTTCTTAAATTTTAACTTCAAAAAAAAAAAAAAGCCAGTAATTTATTTGCTAAGTAGCTTTGGATCAAAAACTCCAACGTGTACTAGACTATTTTAAAACCTTTGATATGACAAGGAAGAAGCATGAATCCATTTTTTCAAAATACTTTTAGTATTTAGCATGAAAAGTCAAATGATAGGTTGAAAATAGGCCAAGTCAAATTTGAAATTTGGGCTTTTTAGTCCACGAATACACAACACGTGACAAGCTTGACTTTGTAAATGGAAAATCACGAGATTTTATATTTGAGGTAAAAATAAAATTTGGTACTATTTGATCTACATACAAATGTATAAAATTAGGGCCAAAGACCCCTCAAAATGGACGACCAAAGGGCTAAACTACAAAATTGAAAGGAGAGATTCAACACAACATGCAAGGGCAAGAAGGCAATTGTCAACCAAAATCACCTACTAGAAAAGCAGAATCACAAAAAAGGCCATTGTTTACTAGAAATCATTGCTTCTAATCTACTTCAAGAGTATCATCTCAAACATTGGTACATCACCTCCTTTAGGCAACACGACTGGGTGGTTTATGGGTGGATCACTTCTTTAGCATGCACCACTTGGTGATTCATTGGTTTATTACCTCTTTTGGTGACACCACTTGATGAGGGTTTTCATCAACTCAGCTCCAACAAGGCTATTGTTATTAGCCTAACACGAGTGTAAGCCATATTAACTGGCCAGATATATATTTTTAGAATTTGCATGCCTTCACAACAACTCCACAATGTTGAACTCATTTGATCCATTGGGCATAATCATTTTGGAATATACCAAAAGATAAACAAGAAGAACCCACAACAATAAACTGTAAAGGTCCACATCTCACTATTAGGCTTCAAGAGCACATATAGAGCATGATTCAAATCAAGAAAATGTTCCAAGCCCACATTAATGAGCAAGAACATTGAAACCCACGAGAGGGCTTCAAGCTCATAACATTGAGCAAAATCATAGTCTATTGACCAAGGAAAGGCTTCAAACCCACACCATCAACATATCCAGAAGCCATGAAACGGCTTCAAGCCCACAAGATTGAAAAACCCTATATAGAAATCCTAAGAGGGCTTCAAGCCTAGCACACTGAGCATGATCATTTCCTAATGGTCATTGAATGCCTTCAAGCCCACATCCTTGAGGAAGTCATTGTAGAGATGGTTGTGAAAAGGCCTAGCCCAATGTTGTTGTCCAAGATGAGAGGACTTCAAGCACATGAGCCTTTGGTAGGTAGCACATGACAAAAGCTTTAGCTCCAACATGTTCAAGCTAGCAACATCACGTGATTTAGATTTGTACAAGGGCTTATCTACTCATGTTGTTTTTTAATAAACATATACATATATTATACTCTTAGTACTAAGGAATGAGATACATAAATCGTTAGATTTTCCCAAATGAATGCTTCACTACATCTAGCATCCTAGAATTGCATCTATATCAGCAAGGAAGGATCAACTCACTAAATCTAAGAATCAACTCACCAAATCTAGTTGTAGTCTTTACATGTTGATCTCAATACAAAAAAAAATACCACATCATCAAATTCAGAATTCGCAGAGTTCAACAAGAATATGATGTCCTAGAGATGGATTCTAGCTTACTACAGTAATCAAGAGACTTATGTGTTGTTTATTAACAATAAAAGCATAGAGACTTCACAAGCCTCTTCCAAAAGATTAATGAAGCATCATCCTCAAACATTAGAGGAGTTCCAAGGCCCAAAAGGGTTGTCTAAGAAATGTCACGTGAGCGCCAACGTGAATCTAAATTTTTGCAATTCAGAAAATATGGAGTGTGTTGGATCAAATGGAGCGGCAAGGTTATTTCAAACTTTTGCAATTCAAAAATTTGCAATTTCAACACACATCTATTGAAAAAATATTTTGCTCATAACTGCAAAGCTTTGATTTTGCATATAAAGCAAGAAGAGCGCCAAGGTCATTTCAAACTTTTTCAATTTAATTTTTTTTTAATAAAGACGAGTCTTAATAGCTTGCAAGATGTATAACAAGTTGGTTTTCTACTAGATTAATCTATCAGTTATTAAGATGTCTAAATATCTTCTCCATATTGATCTTCCCACAGGAATATGCTCCGCTGTCGAGAAAAAATCTGAAAGGACCCACCTTACCAGCTCACCAAAGGACGGAAGACAGGAAACATTGTGATCTACGGGTTGATGGAAGTTTGTATCCAATCGATCCAACCTCAATGCAACATCCAAATTTCAGATCAGTCACGCAACTCATACTGTTTTTGTGTGAAAGACACAATGGTCTATTGGGTTATTGTGAAAGGTTGAAAAGTTATGGCATTAGTAATTCAATGAAAAAAATCCATTGTTTAAAAAATATGTTGAATGGTTTGCTTACTGACTACAGAGAAAAAGAAACTTTTTTGTTGCAAACAAAATAAGAGAATGAAATCTTGAAGATAGATAATTCTCGTTTGCAAGATATTATATTAAACCTTAACCAAGAAACTGACAATATGAAACTAATTGTACAAACATTGCGTACCTCATATTGTCAAATAAATGCAGAAGTAAACACATTACGAAAGAAAATGCTGAATAATAAACGAAAAAGAGTTATTTTAAAAAGTATTGACGAGCTTTCATCAAGTGGGGCTCAACAAAAAAAAAAAAAAGGCTTTCAAGTAAGATTATGTTTTAAACTATTCATGTGTTTTGTTTCATCTAGCACATCAATGATTGTGAATTGTTTTTTTTCTAAGTCTTATTTTTATTTTGCAGATCAGCTTTAGTCACCAATCAAAATCTGAAAGACAAGGACATGATTGGAAAGTCTTTGAGTGCAGTACTTGTGTGCAGTCCAAAAATAATATTTGGTGGTTGGCAGCTTTCTAGGTTTAAATCTATTCTATTGAGTACTAGCAACTAATTCATTTCGAGAATTTTTGGTTTTGTGTTTTAAGCTAATATTGTTTTGTTATTATAGGTCTAAGTTCAATTCTCTTAAAATAGTTCATGATTTTGTGTTTCAAACAAGTTTTAAAAGAAGATTATGGCATTCTAGTTTGGATTTTTAGTAAAACAAAATATCCAGAGATAATTAAGAATCATACGAGTGACACACCACTCAATGTTCCTGGAATAGGTGATTTTAAGGTGGAATGGCATTTGGCTGGAGACCTGAAGTCGTTGAAGTGCATGTTCAACGTCTCACATGGAGCAAATTCAAAACATCCATGTCTCTATTGCATGAAAACTACATATGACATGTCGAAGAGCACGAGAGTTTCAAGGGATATAGAAGATCCGACTTGGAAACTAGTATTATCGATTTCGCTTAAAAATGTTCACATTTGTACACTACATGGAGAGGTTAGAATTATCGAAAAATTGATATATCTTCATATTTGGTTTGCTTGGAATACTAAGCCAGAGTCATTAGCCAAAAAAGCAATAGCTCGATTGGAAAAAGTTTTATCAAAAGTGGGACTTCATAAAGGACACATTAAAATACAAAAGGACGAGAAGCTTTCAGGAAAAACGGGAAACATACCATGTAACCCAAACATAGGAGGATCCAAAGCTCGTCGTTTCTTATCAAATCATTCCGAAAAACCGACTAAAATCTAGTACTCAATTTGGATAGATGTACTCAATGCCACAAAGGATTTTGAAGAAAAAGGAACAACGAGGATTAAAAAAGTTGAAGTCTGGACAAAGCTTGACAACATGGTCAAATTGCTTAGAAAAGATAAATTGTCTGATACTGATGTCCTACTAATTGAGAAATCAACAATTGAGTTTGTGGATACAGTAAAAAACGTCTGGGGTGAAGGTCATATTACACATTATATGGTAAATCTCTTTTCAATGTAACTAACTCTTCGAATTATAATCTCATTGCACATATGCTAAATTTAAAATGATTAATATGACAATATTTGTATCTATGATATTGCAGCACATTTTACGACATCATGCATCATTTTTTGCAAAAGGTTACGGTAGTTTAAGTATTTGGTCATCACAAGGAATGGAGAAATGGCATTAACAAGCCATAACAGCATTTCATCGAAATACACAACACGGTGGAACATCTTAAAAAAATAGTTACATCGTCCAACTATTTCAATGGTTCTACAGGTGTGTTCAAATCCGATATAAACTAGATCAAAAAATTATCAGAAATTCAGAAAGGCGTGCAAATTTATAGACGAAAATAATATTGATGAAGGACTCAACTCATAGTAATTTTCATGATATCAAACGAAAAAAGTATATGTACTATATCGCATCATTTCAAGTACAATGCAAGGCAAAATCATTGTTTCTCTTTGTCTTTAATGATCAGCTTTGTTGTGTGGTCATGAAGAAATTTTTTTCTATCATATGGATCTAGAAAATCAATGGATCTTCTTTTGCTCAAGTCAATGTATCCGGAAAAAATAGCTAAGGAGGAAGACCTTTTAGGAACTTCCTCAGCTACATAGCCAAATACTTTTATGACAATGTCTCTCTTCGCAAAAATAATTTTATATGTATTCGGAGGGTATTTATGCTCGTTCGAGTAATAGGATAACGCTTTAATTGCCATTATTATTGTCGCAGCATCTGAAGAAAATTTGTTATGATGAATGCAAATCTCATTATTACAAAGCACTTCAAATAATTGGACAGGGATGAATTTTTTTGTCGTGATCCCTGGCATCCCCTCAAATATCTCTGCCTTGTTGCAAAGGCATCCACCTCCATAGTAGCTTGTAAAATACGAGCAAAGGTCACATATCTTGAAAAACAAAATAACTATACTTGAATAAAAATCTCATTCAGATAAAACCAGATTTACCTACCAGATCACGCTCATCATCTTGAATAAGTGCAGCAGTATGTAGATCATGACCAGCAACAATGGTTGTCGAAGCAGTGGATGGATTAGTTTCCGAAGACTGTGACACATATCTGCTCCGGATTCTCAGAAATTCCTCCTCACTGGGCAAATTTGTCTGGTATGCCCTGCTTTCAGACATGATTGACTTCAAGGCTTCAGTCCCATCCAGCCATTCATCTCCGTCTTTGTAATCACGTAGATCATCATCACCCTCGAGATCTATGATGTCCTTGAATTTTTTGATGAAATTAGACAAAATTGATAATATTTCATCCTCCCTCAAATCAAGAACATCTCCAACATCATTCAAAGAGAGGTATGCGACACTATTCATGTAATACACCGGCAAATCGAGGACAGTTTTGGTTTTGTCATATGGATTCATGTCAGATAAGGAAGAAATGGACAATGCACGAGACTTGGTTGGGTCGTACATTACTGCCAATCTTGCCTCTGATATCACATAATTAGTTGATGATGAGGCACCCTCAATGCTTAGCCTCGAAGTTTCTGCCTCTTCAGGAACAAGAGCAGAAAGATAAAACACAAAGCCCATGCCTTCTTGCAAAAGGCAACATGATCGATTGTGCTAGTCACAATGGACCACACATTTAAAATCACTCACTATTTTTGTGAATCGTCAGTTGTGGGCCTGCTTTGAAGATGGTTGGGCAAGTACCAGGTCATGAAAATGGATGAATCGTAGATTATCCATTATCAACATAGACTGATTCAGACTATCATAATACTTTTATACAACACTAGAAAATAGGATTTATGTTCTGATCCAAAACTCTCAATATCAAAAGACATATTGAAATACGTCTTATAGTGACCTATGTAGTTACCAACACCGGATTCAACGAGGAAGGCGTGCAACGCAGAATCAAAAGTATAATCAAAAGACGAGGAAGCCATCTCGAAAGTATGAACAGTAGGGCCAAGTATTGCTACGATGCAGGGTGGCAAGGAGTTAGAAGACATTTAGGCAGTCCTCGCGTGATGGCAATATTGGTGAATGACCGGATATCGGAACGACGCGAGGGATCCAAGATCGTCTAGAATCTGAAATAGATTCTCACGTGGTAGCGATACTACAAAGAACTAGTAGTGTTGACACACCAAGAGCTATAGGGAGTGAAAATCGAAAACTTAGCAAAAGGTTTTAACTGATCAAACAACATTTATATAGCTAAAACACGCGTCGATCCATGGATTAGATCTATGACGTGTAATATAACCATCCACACATGCGAGGCCACACGTGCTACCATACACGTCAATTTGCCATTCAGCCACGTGCCCACATGTTTGAGCTAATACGTGCTAGAATACACGTCACTAAACCATTCGACCATTTGGCCACATGTGCAATCCCCACATGTGTTGTTCCATACGTGCAGTTTCACACGTGTGGATACAGACATGTAGTTCCACACGTCAAGTACTGATTGGGCCACGTGACCACACGTGTGAGCTTATATGTGCGAGAATACATGTTGCTGAACCATTCGGCCATGTGTCCACATGTGAGATCCCACATGTGTTGCTCCAGATGTGCAGTTTCACACGTGCGTATACAGACGTGTAGTTCCACACGTCAGTTACTGATTGGGCCATGTGTCGCAAGTATTTACACGTGAGAACTTTTTTCGCCTATATAAGTCTATTCCCGGGGATTGTACAGGTTTGTGTAATTTGCTTTCACCTTTGATTGCTTCCATACGACTTGCATACGTGATATCGCCATCATGTGAGTGACCTCATCCCCAGGCCTATCCCTGATACCCTCTTGCGTCGTAGTGATATCAGCCTGAATGTGCCCAATATCGCCATCACGCGAGCCCCTTCCTCTCCCCGCCTGACTCTGCTACTCTCTCATGTCATAGCGATATCATCCTCAGAGTTCCCAGCGTCGCCATCACGCGAGAGAATCTAACTTTCTCTACTGTTGTATCTATGTCCTCGCGTGGTATAGATATCCGGCCTCAATGGCTAGGACGAAACAAACCGCTAGGCTTAGCAACTTTGTTCAACCGTCCCGTCCGCAGACTTTTGAACCCGTACTCCGCAAAGATGAGGAAGACCTCGCCGTCCATGGTTGAGAGACATCAAGGCATTGCAGAAGAGCACCAAACTTCTGATCCCGAAAGCAGCCTTCTATCGGGCTGTGAGGGAGGTTACACAAGATATGACACTCATCTGCCCTATGTAGTAAGGTGAAATATCACTGCATTGGAGGCACTCCATACTGCATACGAGGACTTCCAGACAAAATTGTTTGAGGATTCGATGTTGTGCTCGATACATGGCAAGAGGGTGACACTGATGCCCAAGGACATGTTTCTTGTCATGAGGCTTCGAAACACCTATGACAGCATTTTTAAGTCTAGCTTCACACAAAGGCAAGTTCCTCTTGAAAGGGGGCCTGCCCTGAAAAAGAGAAAGCAAGCACAGCCCAAGCATTCGCAACCCAAGCCCAGATCTCTCAGCTCTTCACCCTCGCCTCCTCCCATTAGAAAAGATCTGGCTAGCACATCCGCAATTCCATGGGTTGAGAGTCCTCCCCTAATCCCTGATCTTCAAATACACAATTCTCCTTCTATACATGCGGATGACCTAAATATAGTGGTGGACCTGATTGTTTCTAATGTTGATGCAATTGATAAAGAATTGCACATCAGACTTCCTAGTGAGCCTAAAGACACATTCTTTGATTCTGAGAGGTACATTAATTTTGACATGTATATAGCCAAGAAAATAGATGATCTCGGAGGAGAGCTTATGTTTTGTATAGATGATATTAATTTTGCAATGCATATCAAAGACCCGCATTGTAGGGAGCTAAAAGGGAAGACCTCCTATATCTCAAACATAGTAGTTGAATCGCTTGTGCATACTATGTACATAAATACACATATACAGTCACGAAGCAGATTTTTGTTGTATCTCCATTTTTTGGGCATCTGTTGAATAAAGAGAGGAAAGCCAGAAGGCTCTTCAGGCACACTAGCAAGGAGGCGTCAATGTTCATCATCCCATACTGTTCAAAGTAAGATAATTTCCTCTTGTAATATTTGTTTTCTATAAGATTTGTTTTTTGGAAACTCTTATAGATTCTAGTAATTCATTGCTTGTCATTTGCTGGTAGCAAACACTGGAGTGTGCACGTCATATCTATGAAAGTGGATTCTACTGGAAGCTGCACACTTGTGTGCATGACAATGAATTCTTTGCATGCCACCCATTCCATGGTTAAGTCCATGTACAAGAGGATGGTGGAGCTATTGCCCACATGATGGCATGGAGTTTAGAATTACATTGAATTATAATTTAACAATTTTTCGTTGTAATTTCTCAGTCTTCGCAACAAGACGATGCTTTCAATTGCAGATAGTTTTCCATCTGGAATGTTAAATCGTTCTTGGATTGGTATATGGTGCAACCTCCAAATGCTAGTATCTGTGAGGTATTTTTCTCAAGTTCCAGTATCCTGATGATATTATGTTAACTTTGTGTATTTATATTTTTTTAAACATTGGCTAATGCATACATACACTTGATGTTTTATTTTGTAGCTCCAATGTCCTGAGGTATCAACAAATGCGATTCATCAGTATCGGCATGAAATGTTGGAAATTTTACTATTGTGTGCAAGGCCCTACAAGCATGAAGGTGCCTCGGATGAAGCTGCTAGGGGTTTTGTGGATGAAGTTGCAGTGCTCGAGGATATGCCTCAGGCACCTATGATTGAAATGTAAATATTGTCACATAAGTTCTGACAGACACATAGAAATATATCATCACATGATGATGCATAGAACAATAGATAGGAAAATAGAAAGTGGGCTATTATTGAATGCCACGAATATATTATAACGATTCTAAAAACAATGTACATTTTTCAAAATACTAAATACAAATTGTTCGATGAAATCTTGAAGTCATTTGAGACTTCTTTGTATTCTTTTTTTTTGAAAGGTACATTGTTGTTGCACATCTATCATCCCAATGTTTATGCGGTTTTGACAATTTCTACGCTTCTAGTTAAGTCACTTGCACTATATGCGACTTTCTTGTCTTGGTCTTGCCTGTACATCAAAGAAATTTGTTAAACAATATCGACATTGAGATTATTTTGAATGAAATATTGCAATACCGAAAACACTGAAATATATTTAAGTAAAATCATTGAAAGTCATTTCAAATGTGTATTGAAATAAACACACATACACCTACCAATCTCTCGTTGACTCAAAAACAGAAGTGTTTAGTAATATCATATTGTAGCAAGGTAAGCTCTGATCAAATGTGATCGAGTGTCCAATCTTCTTCCACCTCAATTGTTGTAAAAGTAGAATTATTTTGCTTCACTTGGATTTCTATTTGATCTTGATGATTCACTGTAAAATCTTGATCCAATGTTTTCCATCCATTGCCAACTTTGGACCATCTTCTATAATAAAATCTTAAAGAAAGCACTTGTTTTTCTATAAGATATCTAAATTTCATTGACGATCTATTAACTATGCACTCAATATTGCCATTAGTCTTTTTATCCCAATGATCATCAAGGAGGCTTGATAACATATTGTTTGTTAAATCACTACAAATAAACATCGTCACTGTTCTACAAATATTACATTCAACAAAAAAAATCTACAAATATTGCAAAAACCAGAAACCAGTGCAATCTATTGTTTTTTGAACTTGTGCTACATTTCATACAGTTTTGAATGTCCATAAAAAACCTTGATCGGAAGCTCTCTGCTATGGTCGAATCTGGAGGAATCCATTCTTCGCTTGAGAAAGAGGGTAATGATATCACCTCTAATTTTCCACCTAAACTGGATGGTGTGTAATGAATCATAGAAGAAAATACAAGAATTCAAAAGTGATCTCGTGGAGCGGTTCTTCTATTGCAGAAGACCAATATCAGAATGGATAATAACGTCCATGATGCCGACAAGAGATTGTATAGGTTGCCCTTCGATTATGCTTGATGGATACAAATCTGCACAAACCCATAAAACTATATGTCATTTAAATACTCAGATACACATCTGATGATTAATGCAAAGCTCAAAACAAAAAATTCTCCAAAACTTACAATTGCATTTGAGTTTGTCATTTGAACTTACGCCTTCCACTCTAATTTCCTTATGCATGTAGACATGTTGAATTAAGACCTCTGAAATGGATCGACCACCGGGTGAAACTTTGAAGTCTAAAATTCTACCTTTCCAAAAATTCCTATAGTCCATATTTGATTTTCTCTTTTTACCAAAAACACCTCTTGATGAGGGATGCATGAGAACCCAGTGAAATTTTCTATAGATACGTGGTATCCAAGAGCCATCAGATTCTTTTTCATTACAACCGGAAACTGAGACAATATTGCTTCATAGTCTACGGCTTCCAGATGCCATTACAAAGCTAAAAGAAAATGAACAACAGAGTCTGAAACAAAATGTAGTTGAATCAGTATGAAAATAAAAAACCAAATTTGTAATAAATGTTGGCGGTCTTTTGTAAATCATATATGTTACTCTAACTACGGTTAGATCAAAATAGACTTGCTTTAACCACAAGTGTTAGGTCCCGGACACTCAGAAAACTCACGGGCAACAATTACGGTCCAATCACAAGTCAGGACCCTACTCGGCGGGAGTTTTGAATTGTATAAAAATATGACCGAAAAGATCCAAAAAAGAAATCGACCGGCAAACAACATTACAATCTTTCACAAGCGTAAATATATAATTGGGCCAAGTGTACGTCGAATAGTTGAAAAGTCAAAAACATCATCTTGACAAAAGGCCCTTTTGGTGTTCGAAACTCCTCTAATGCTTCAATATTTTCCATATAACAAAGGACCTCAATGTGAACCACAAATTAGCCAAAATTCAAAATCCTATTGGACCAAGGAATTTTTTGTGCTTAATCGCTATTGGATTACCACCACACACTCATTGTGAAAGACATTGCAATAACAATGCGTGAGTACACAAAACAATGAAATGCTCAAATTTCTCTTCTACATCATGACAAAGCATATGTAGTTTGCTCTCAAATATCACTCTCAACAAAACCAACGAGCCTTTTGTAATAATCCTTCATAATCACAAGATCAATCCTTCTTATAGGATGGTGCATGATAATCAAATGCCCTTTAGACTATATTGAAACAAAACAACAACAGTTTGAATTTTGAGAAAATATTTATCCATCTAGTAAACTTTCTAGAATACATAAGAGTAATCTAAGAATCAAGATATAACACCTATAAGGTGGAAAACCACATTTCCACAATATCTTCATAATAGAGAGTGTGAAAAATAGCAATTCTAGCTTGGTTGTATGTAAATTTTTTGATGTACTTTAGGTCCCACACGTGTGAATCCATGTTGCCAAGTGTGTAGGCTACCCTAGATAGGATAGATCTCATTCATAGGGTTAGTTAGGCTTGTTTAGTCATGATTCCTAATTTATAGGACCAAAATCCTTGAATCATGGAGATGGTTGATCTACCTAGCCACCAACTTGGCAAAACTTTAAGGTTAGGTAAGATTGACAAATTAGAGAAAACCCAATCAATCATCCTCCTTATTACATACCACACACGTGTGAGATCAGATCTCCATTTTTTTATCATTAATTAGATTGCTCTTGTTTGATGAATGCAAAATTGCCAACCTAGAGAGAGAGAGAGAGAGAGAGAGAGAGAGAGAGAGAGAGTTTCAAATCTTCCAATTCCAATTTTGGCACAAACTCCTTGAGCCAAAGCTTCGGGCTCCTTCTCCAAAGCACCTACACACCAAAAACAAACAAAAGGGAAAGAGCTAGAATGAAAATGATGGAATGGCCTTGGTAGGGGGGCAAGTTTCCTCTTATATAGAGAGTGGAAAGGCATTCCAAAGTGAGTGAGGTGTCATGCATAAGTGTATGAGGTGTAAGGGTTAATAGGTGAGGTGTATAAGTTTGTAGGAGTTGTGAATATGACTTCGTATGTGAAGTAAGAGTGTAGGAGGGCACCCAATTCTAGGTGTAATAAAGCCTTGAAGCTATGTGGCAAAGTAGGTGGAGGTAGTTGGCTCAAGGTTTAAATTTGGCTTCTTATTACATATGGATTTTTATTGCCACAACTTGGGAATTCACCCCACGTGCAATCTTCCTAGGGAAAAAGTAAGTATATGCCCACCTTATCTTGCATAATAATCATTAATTCATTGGCACTTTTTTTCTAGAGGTTGTTCATCCTCAATCATGGTGGAAAAGGTCAATAGGGTGATCAATCCCTTGGCCTAGTTCTGTTCTTTATAGACTCCTCTGAGCCTTCATTATAGACTTAGAAATAAGCCTTCTTCATCGACTTGTCTAAAGCCTTCTTTGGTACCACCCTTAAGCTTAGAAAGCTTCTTGTTCTTGTTCTTGTTCTTTAGGCACTTTTGAGAGTACCTACACATACCTTTGTGAAAGGTCAGTTTTCATACCATCAGACATGGCTCATAAAAAGTTCTTAGTTCTACAGATAGTAATATTTGCACACTTAAATCATTAGAGAAATAAGTTCATACAATATCCAAATAATAGTTATTAGTAGTTTCATATCATCAAACTCTAAGTAAAGATGGAAGATGGGAAAAGCCTTTATTTCTTTGGAAATCAACCAATCTTATTTACAATAATCATTGATCAAAGGACAATCCATTTTTAGCAGGTTGTTGCTAGAAAGCTAGTCTTGAGAGGGCGAGTTCAAATCAAGTCTTAGGTTGAAAATTTGGGATCCAAACTTGGTGAGGGTCAGTAGCTGTACTTCCCACACATGTGGGCACCGTTGTACCTATTTTTATTCTTCATTATTCGCAAGATCCAAACGATTTCATTCTATGTCATCTTGATGAGTTTTTTGGTGCTAGTTCTAGGAAAAGCATCAAACTTTGTTTGCCATCAATTAGATTTGGCTTAGTGTCATGAGATCTAATCATTTGAGGCCAAGTTCAAGCCCTTTAAATGTGTTTTATAGGTCTTGAAAAACCATCAAGAAGAGGGAGAGAGATTTAGTCATGTTTTTGTCCAAAATCTTGAAATTTTGAGGCCAAGTCATCAAATTGCATGCAATTTTTCCATTCAACTGTGCATCTTGCAAGGGTGAAGAGCATTGGAGAGTCTGCTATCCTTGAATCGTTCTTGGATAGTATTAGTAGACCTGAAGTGGCTTGTTTCTTATCTTTAAGATTGATGATGTTTAATACTTTATGTAGATATGACAAGAAGGAGTTTGAGGTGCATGATCTTGGTAATTTGCATTACATTTTGGGAATAGAAATCATTAGATCTTCTCAATCTACTTTCATTTGTCAAGAGAAGTGTGCTAATTCTATTCTAGAAAGATTTCATATGGTAGATGCAAAAGCTAGTGATACACCTATGGAGTCTCATGTAAAGCTAATTATAAGAGGTAATGAAAGATCCTTTGAGGACATTACTCTCTATAGGAATCTAGTTGGTTCACTCATCTATCTAGCCATTACTAGATCAGATCTAAGCTATTGTGTTGGAAGATTGAGTCAATTTATGCAAGATCCTAGTGAGGAGCATTAGAAGCTACGAAAGCAAGTTTTGAGGTACATCATTGAAACTCAAGATTTTGGCATATTGTATGAGAAATCATCACCTAATCTTTTTGGATTTTCAGATTCGGACTATGCTAGAGATGTAATGGATAGCAAATCCATTAGTGCTCATTGTATTTTCATAGGTGATGGAGCTATATCATGGATGCCGAAGAAACAAGCCACTATCTCATTGTCATCTAGTGAGGCCGAGTACAAAGCTCTTACACATTGCACAAAGGAGATGGTATGGATCAAGAGGATGATCAAGGATCTTCACTTGCCGGATTTTTTAGAGAGCCCAATCATCTTTTGTGACAATCAATCAGCCCAAAGATTGGCAACCAATCCTATCTTTCATGCTAGGAGCAAGCATATTGAGGTGCAATATCATTTTGTGAGGGACTTAGAGAGGTATCTCCACCGTCACCATCCAAATAACCATCTTCATCACCACTAAAAATGTTAGATTGACCAACATCAAGCTTATCCATGTTCTCCTCTTCAAGGACAACATCCTTAGCAATGTGAACTTTTTTTTACTTAGAAATGTAAACCCTAAAATCTTTCCTTACTTCACTATATCCAACAAAGACTCCCTTCAAGAATCCAAAAGATGAGTTGGCATAGCAAGTAATACCAAAGATCTTCAAATGCTCCATCCTTGGCTTCTTACCAAAAAGAACCTCAAATGAACTCTTACCATCCAAGTCTTCATTTCAGTAACTATTGTAAACAAAGTTAGCATACATCAGAGCTTCACCCCAAAATGACTTGGGAAGATTTGCATTCACCCTCATGGATTTAGTTCTTTCAAAACCTATAAAACAAAGTAAGATAAGTATAATATGCCTTTGCAAGAAAATACATTAAATAGCTTGAAAGTGCATCTTGTAAGTTTTTTATTACATGTCGATCCAAGATCTAGGTGCAACATGTTGAATAAGATTTTATAACAAAAGGAGCTTGCAAAAGATAAAGACATGCCAACTTATAATTGCTATGCCTACAACTAGGCACATCAAAGGCGACAACTTAGCAAACAAAACTTACGTTAAACAATATTTGGAAATTGAAGCCTTAAATCTTCATAAAGACAACAATTTCAGGCATTCCATCAACTACATTCCAAATTGAATTTTTAATTTCCAAATTGAAGTTTTAATTCTGATCCTTATGTAAACTTGCTTATTCTACTCAAAATATCACCATTATATAATTCATAGGTCACCTTGAATATAATTGTCAACTCATTGACAAAACGTGCATTGGCATCATGGCTCATATTTGTTCATTGTACATATAAAAGTGCAACAAATATTGACTATGCTTAGCATTTTTATTTTGTGTTATTGTCATACAAGAGATTTAACATGCTATTAGTGCATATGCTTTTTGGTCCCATGACAAAGACAATGTCAAATTGCAAAAGGCATCTTAGACCATTCCACTCACAACTATATAGAATCTCAAAAAACATGTCCATGGCTACAAAGGAGTTGCCATTGTTGGAAACCCCAAATTGTTAGTCTCATGGATGTCATATTAGGAATTATGTGCGACCATATCAAAATATGGTTGCCCAATTAAAAAAAATAAAAAATGACAAGATTTTCCAAGAGAAATAGATTTTTAGAAGTAGCCAATAGGATTTTGGGGCAAGGGCTTGGAGTCCCTACTATAAGGCTGTTGACAAGGATTTCTTAAAGAATCATTTAGTCGATCAGCTTTATGGATGTAGTATCTTTTACTTAAGTCATTGTTTTGAAAAAAATTGGTTTAAGAGTTATGTAAAGACGTTTAGATAAATTGCACGGAGTATGCTAAGCTGCTTACTTTGTGAAGTTTTAGTAGGTGGCATATCTTTGCTTTGAGTACGATGATGCTTGGTTCTTATAGTATGAACCAAACTATAAATGATAACAGGCCGTAGTAACCAAACAATGCTACATTATCACATACATCGATAAAAGTTTAGTATCGTAAATTGAGCATGAAGCGATATTTGAGAGTATGAACTCATTGCTAGATCATAGAATATATAAATTTTCTTTAGAGTTGAGCCATACAACATCCTTCTATCCATCGCTCGATAATAGAAGGTATGTACATACAAAGCACCAGTGAACAAGGAGTGTTTTAGCTTGTTGTCCATCGCTAGACAGTAAGCAAGTTGAATCATATATTACTAGAAGTAAATGCTCCTAGGAGGTGTGTCTGCAAATAGTAAGAAGGTAGAAGGAGTTTGATGTCCATTGTTGGACAACATACACCTCAACCTCGTGATCCATCTTTCAAAAATGAAAGCATAAACAATCATTCATGCTTATTTAGAAGCCTCAAGAAGGCAAACGATATTGACTTTCCATCATTTCCCATAAAAAATGTAAAGTAAAACTCTCAAACGAGAATGCAGCTAGTGATTCATCACGGTCATTAGAACATTTTCAAAAGGGATGCAAACAAGTGAAATGTATCCATCGGAGCAGACAAGTGACTACACCTTGGTCGGAGGTATGGAATCAAGTTACCCTTGGATAAGGGGTACCCTTAGGATTAAGAGTATGTGCATTTAGATTAAGGTACTAGTGTCCTTGGATAAGGTCAGGTAGGTGTCTATGCCTTGGTCGGAGGTATGGAACCTAGTGAGGTGTTAGAAAGTCATTACCATGGGTGTTTTGGCTATTTTTCTAAACCTTGGGCCTCAACCTTGAACCATATCACTTTATTGGTCTTGGACCAAAGTATACAAGCACAACTTGGGCAATAGGACCTAGTAGGAGGGCGCACTTTCAAGGTGTCCATTGAGTTCCCAACTCCCACAAGAAAGGCATTCAAAGAGTCATAGGTTATGGAAGAAGTCTCTTGGCCTTCCATAAGCCTATGAAGGTTCTTTAACTCCCCTAGGCCTCTCTCTTTCTCATTTGTCGTGCATAAAAGTCCATAGTGTATTGGAGGGTGCCATTTGCCATCTATATGAGGGGAGGAGGACGCCCATAGGGAGGGAGAGATATCTCTTTTGTTCATTATGCTTATGCTCTAGTGTGGCTACTAGTGTATAGAGTGTTTTCTTGTGTGTAGTATGCTTAGGATTTGGATCTTGCTTATGGTATGGGACATAAGTAGGGTTTGGATCTTGAGTGTGCTATGGTCTGTGGTGGTATGCTTGTGATTAGTTATTGGTTAGCAAGGGGGTGCTAGATTAGCCAAGTTGCAGGATTGCATGTGCTATGCTAGCTATGGTTGGGTGGTGAATACTTGAGGCCACTTGTTATCTACCTTTGTGATTAGGATTAGGGACACAAGTGGAGGAGAGATCAATGGAGGCTTGAAGATCCTTACTTGCAGGTGGAGGCATCCTAGCTTGGAGTCGGGGAGCATCTTGGAGCTTGCAGGTTACTTGGAGGACCTTTGGAGACACTACCTTTGGATTAGGAGGACTTTTTGACTTCATTTGAAAAAGTGGTATTAGAGCTAGACAAAGGATGGTAACCTTTCTACCTTCTTCAAGTTCTATAAAGATCACAAACTAAAAGAATTTTGGGGAAGATTATTGGCTTTTCTAGTAATAGGAAGCTTGTAGTTGAAGTATCCAATGAATCTAGTTCTCTTGATAAAAAGTAGTGATGCTTATATAATTGTTTAGGAGCTGATTTTTTATTATGTTAGAGAAGTTTTAAAGTGGGCTTTTGGTTTCAATTCTTTTTAAGCATGAAGGGGCTAAATCTGGTCGCTGAATGTTTTGCACTATTATATGCAAATTCCACCAGTGGAAGGTAATTTTTCCAATCAGACTGTTGATGACCCACATATGCTCGCAGCATATCTTCCATCATCTGATTGGTCCTTTCCATTTGACCGTTTGATTCCGGATAATCTGTAGAACTCATACTTAAATTCATTTCCAACTTTTCAAATACTGCTTGCCAAAAATTCTCAGTAAATTTTGTAGAACATTTGATCAGACAAATCTCGGTTCTACTAACAAAGTGCACAATTTGATTGACAAAGGCTGAGAAACGAACTCGAACTCAAAAGATTCGCGAAGAAGTTCTTGTCTCAAAATATTTTGTTTCTTGTTCAAACCTAACCTGTCATGAAACTGTCGCTTGTTGCGAACAATTCACGAAATATTCTTGATTCTTCTTCAAGCTCAAAACTGTCAACTATTGTGAACAATTCGCGAAACAAGAAGCTGTCGTGAAGAGACAAAGTGTCACAAACAATTCGTGAAACACAAAGCTTAGGCGAAGAGATAAACTGTCACGAACAATTCGCGAACAGAAATTATTTGAGTCTAGAAATAGAGCGTTTATTTGAATATCAACCATCTTAACAGTTAGATCTACTATTACAAAATTAAAAGACCAAAAGACCTGTCCTGTAGCAATATAAATACATGTGCACTACTCGTTGTAACTCCTCTCTACTCACTCAATCAGAGACACAACAGCGAATTAAGATAGCAAGAGATGTATACTAATGATTCAGATTCAGAATTATAAAATTCATTTTTGATCAAATTTTCTCAGTTTCTGATTATCTAAAATTGTTTGTCTAAAATTGTCTCTTAATTTTGCATGCTTATTCAATCATGGCAAAAACTATTCTATTAGTACATAGATCAGAAACAGACCCAAATGAAGACATTGATATTAGTTTGATTTATTCAATCTTTTGTCGTGTTTTCTGAGAAAGAATTACTACTATTTTTCTTACAGTGGTATCAGAGCATATCAGAGTTGATACAATGGTATCCTCACATCCCTCTCAGCATTCTTCATACATCCGCCGCATCTGGAGTTTATTCAGAAGAATAGAAGATGTCGTCGATCAACAATATTCAGTCTAAGATCACTACGATCTTGGATCCAGAAGGTTCAAACTATTTGATCTGGAAATTAAAGACTTCACTCATACTGAAGGGTGAAGGTCTATGGCAATGGGTAGAAGCAATAGAGGAGAAGCCAATAACTACTCCTGGCAAAGAACTTTGAGAATGGAGTTTGAGAAATGACAAAGCTATAGCAATTATTGTGTATCAGTGCATGACAACATAATGCTAGATCTTACATCAATTTCGAATGCAAAAGATTCATGGGAAGAATTGCAAACCAAAAATGAGACTAGATCTCATAATCAAATCATGACTTACCTACAATGGGACGACAAAGACCTGACCACATTTGTACGAAAGATAAAGGATATGTTTATTTCTTTGCAGAATTCTGGCATAGAGAATGCAATCTCAAAGGAAAAACAACTTAGCTATTTTCTTCGAGCCCTACCCAGGTCATTCCACACAACTCATACTGGCGAAAGATTTGACTATGACACTTCAAAAGGCAATAGATGGAGTCAAAGAGGAAGTAGAAACTCGTGAACGCTATGAAGATAATGGTGAAGAAAAAATCTACAAAGAAGTCTAAGTTTAAGAGGGAGTCATCTAAAAAGAATGAGTCCAAGACAAATGATCAACAATCTAGAAAACAACAGAAAAATTCTGGTGATAGGAAGATTTGCAATAGATGCAAAAGATCAGGTCATACAGAAGACAAGTGTTAGTTAAATCCAAAAATTGATTGCATTCATTGTCATAAATGGGGTCATGCAACAGTAGACTGTTATCAGAATCCCAGAAACAAAAAGGAGCATAGAAAACATTTAATACAAAGCAAGGTTGGTTGCAAAAGGTTTTTCACAGAAATATGGAATCAACTACACTAATACTTTCTCACTGGTAGGCAAACACACATATATTCGCTTGTGATTCGCTTATGTAGTGGCTCATGATCTCAAAATCCATATTGTGGATGAGAAAACTACTTTGTTGCATGTAGAATTAGAAGAAGACTTATTTATGGACCAACCACTTGGATTTATAAGTCAAGAATATCCAGAATTTGGATGTCACATGAATAAAAGCAATAACGGTCTGAAACAGACAATGGTATAGAAAGAAGAACGAACCACTAAGTTCCTTAGGCTTTGAACCTCTTTTCGTTGAATCGAATGTCTATATCAAGCATGTCCAAAATGAAATAATTATTCTAGCTGTTTATGTTGATGACATGCTTATCTTCTCAAGAAAAGATAAATTCATTTCAGATGTCAAAAGAGACATTTCTGGAATATTTGAAATTGATGACCTAGGAGAAGCAAAAATCTATCTAGGCTTGCAGAAAAAAGAGACTTTGAAGGTGGTAAGTTGTATCTTCACCAACAAAAGTACACTCAAAAAATCATTGAAGACTTCAATATGCTCGAATGCAAAGGTGTGCATACTTCCATGATACTTGGAACAATACTGAGCAAGGCAGATTGTCCACAGACTCTCGAGGAAGAGAAGCGAATGGCCAATACACCCTATCACAGGTTGCTTGGATCATTATTATATCTTGCAAACAACACAAGACCTGATATAGCGTTTCCAGTATATAGGCTGAGCCAATTTAATCAGAATCCAGGATCGTTGAATTGGAAGTTAGCAAAAAGTGTAGTACAATGTCTCCAGGCAACGAAAGACTATGGACTGTGTTATTCGAAGGAAGCTGGATTTTGGATCAAATCTTACAATGACGCAAGCTGGGCATCCATGAAGGATGATAGCAAAAGTATTTCAAGAAGTTGTAATCTAGCATCTGGCGCAGCCATACTCTGGATAAGCAAGAAGCAAACAGCAGTAGCTCAATCTTCCTGTGAAGCCGAATATGTAGCAGCAGCCAAGCTGGCAAACGAGCTGATATGAATCAAACAAATGTTGGTGAGATTTGATGATACTATTTCTGAACCTTATGTCTTGTTAATGGATATCTTATGAAAGATCCTGTATTTCATTTGAAAACAAAGCATATTGCTCTCAAGTATCATGTAATTCGGGACTTAGTCGAAAAGAAGATACTGAAGACAGTCTTCATACCTACAGAGGAAATGACAGCTGATATCTTTACAAAGCCACTTAGTAAAGCTTTGTTCGAGAAGCAACGCAGAAGATTGGGTTAATCCAACTGTCCACTTCGAGAGGGAGCTATAGAACACCTGATCAGACAAATAACAAAGTGCACAATTTAATTGACAAAGGCTGAGAAACGAACTCAAACTCGAAAGATTCGTGAACAAATTCTTGTCGCAAAATATTTTGTTTCTTGTTCAAACCTCACCTGTCACAAAACTGTCGCCTATTGCGAACAATTCACGAAATATTTTTCATTCTTCTTCAAGCTCAAAACTGTCAACTGTCGTGAACAATTTGTGAAACATGAAGCTTAGACGAAGAGATAAACTGTCACGAACAGAAATTATTTGAGTCTGAAAACAAAGCATTTATTTGAATATTTGCCATCTTAACAGTTAGATCTATTGTTACAGAATTAAAAGGCCAAAAGACCTGTCCTGTAGCAATATAAATACATGTGCACTACCCGTTGTAACTCCTCTCTACTCACTCAATCAGAGACACAACAACGAAATAAGACAACAAGAGATGTATACTGATGATTCAGATTCAGAATTATAAAATTTGTTTTTGATCAAAGTTTCTCAATTTCTGATTGTCAAAAATTGTCTGTCTAAAATTGTCTCTTAATTCCGCATGCTTATTCAATCATGGCAAAAACTATTCTATTAGTACATAGATTAGAAACAGACCCGATTGAAGACACTGATATTAGTTTGATTTATTCAAACTTTCATCGTGTTCTCTGAGGAAGAATTATTACTATTTTTTTTACAAATTTTGGATCACGGTCACTAAAAATATCACAAGGCAGTCCATACAGTCGAAAAGGCTTTTCAACAAACAGTCGAGCTAGTTCTGGAGCTTTAACAGTAGTTTTTGTTGGGATAAATTGAGCCAACTGCGTAATTCTGCCAACAATGACCCAAACCAAATCGTGGCCCTTCTCTGTACGTGGAAGCCCGACCACAAAATCCATAGATATACTTTCTCACTTTCCGGTAGGAATATCTAAAGGATGTAATAGGCCACTAGCTTTTAGCCTCTCTGCTTTATTTAACTGGCACTTAGCACATTTAAGTACATAGGCCTCTACTTGACTTATCATCTTTATTCATTTTTAAATGACTCAACTTTTGAAAGTGTTCATAGTCATCTAATAGTGGTAGGAAGTATTCCCTAAAAACTATGCAAAAATCATCCCATGTACAAGGTTTATTGCCTTTTGCAACTAGGTCATCCCACCATACTAAGGCTCTTCCTTCAAGGAACATAGTTACAGTAGACAGCTTTTCACATTCAGGGAATTGGTTCATGCCAAAGTATTTGTTCCATACATTTAGCCATGAACTTACCACTTGCAAGTTCCTATCTTTCTTCTCCCCCTTAAACAATTTTACAGGAGGTGGAACTATGTGCTCCTTCTGGTTGGCTAACCTAGACTCTAAGTCTTGGTTCCTTTGATTATTTTCAAGAAGCTTTTTATTAGTGGCTTGAATTTGTTGGTATAAAAGTTCAAGAGCTTGTGCCACATTGGATGGGTTTGATAGATCAAATGATGAGTTTTCATTATTATTTGGTTTGAACCATTGGAGTTGCTTGTGTGTTTTCCTATTATGCAAATATAAGAACAAGTAATTCTAATTAGAATGATAGAAATGTCAATTCTTACATAATCCAATGCAAATAAAAGCATTTACTTCTACTCATTCAATACTTGTGGTTATCAGCCTTGATCACCGATTTGTGGGCCAAATTGATGAATATCTCTCTTTTGATTGGACCCTAACTCTCATGCCAACACATAGGGTCATGTACCACCTTGACAAATGTCATAAGCCTAACTTGACTTGAGCTGCATCACAACCTACTTTAGGCCTAATCACAACTTGCCATGTGTACTTGCCTATTTTGCCTCTAATGTCAAAAATGGCCTAATCACCTACTTACACATAGATAGGTGTCTATAAAACTTTAGGTACACCTAACTCAACATGATTAAAATATTTTTGTCTATTTTCCACATATAAGAACATGCTCCACACATGTGAGATTTTCTCACAAACAAGAATTGCAAATAACAAAGCTAGATTTTTCCATATTTTCACACTCCTCAAAAACTAGCTTGATAAGGAACTAGATCAACCAAGGAGCTTGTGATACTTGTTGAGTGGATCCTTTGGTATGCATGGGGTAAAAGTTGAGAGTCGATTTAATCGATGGAGTCGAGTGTCGAGTAAGTCAAATGAATTGAAGTCGAAGTCGATAGAGTCGGACTTCGACAGATTTCAGGATGCTCATTACAGAGTGGATTTAGTCTTGAGCATTAAAATCCAATACAAATACCTCCACAATGACATTTGACTTTGTCAATGATGTTGAAAATAAGCACTTTAGCCAAAAGAAAAAATAGGAAAGCACTAGCTCTCCTTGGATCTCACTTTTTTTGCCTCGAAGTATAGTGTCGGCAACAACTTATGTTGGCACAAGGCCACAATTGTATATTGGCAATTTTATGCCATTTAAATAAAACTTGTTAGTAGTATACTATTCTTAGAATATTCTTACAATAAGTAGTTTGGCTATATGGACTTGCACATTGTTTAAGTTAGTTACAAAGAATTGCATTTAAGGATGCACTATTTGGCAAAGGTTCCCTTTTATGGTCACTTACGGGCCAAGTAGAAACAACTCATGCTCCAATAATGTAAAAAGTGTTACCATAAGACCCTTCCAAAAAAAATTTACAAGATAAACTGAATTTTTAGACTTGCACCTATAAGGGCCTATGGGTCAACAGATGTTTGTTATAAATACCAAAGTTTAGGATGGCCTAGTTAAAAATCAAGTTCAATCTTGTTCAGTTGTATAAGCTTCAAATGTGATATTGTAATAAATGTACAGTTAATTACATTCAATGTATTAAGTTGTGATCAGCCATTATGGATATATCGATTGGGCACTGATCCCGTAGTCGGCTACTTGGATTAGCCGAGTAGCCACACATAGGAAAAATTAGCTTGTATAGAGTTATTTATGATACTTGCTTAACATGGGGGCATGTCTTGAGCTTGTCAGTTGAATTTGGCCATATGCATGATCCAGTGGAGCCATCATCCGCATCTTTCACCAAGACAAACGGTTCTCAGAGTATCTCTAGAGAAAGGACACCGTACGAGGTGCAGGTGGTCCAGATGGCAAGAAGCAGCAAAGCTTCTTTCATCGGAGCTTCTAGGATTCCAAAAGATTGTCGTAAGGGGAATTCACAGAAGAATTCTCGAGAAACTTGCAATTTTGGTGATTTCAGGGAAATCATCAATAATGGCTATGCAAATCATTGTGTAGGCAGCCAGTTGATGCAATTGGATTTGCAAGGGAGTTGTAAAGAACATTGATATATAGCCAAGGCAATTTATATTGTGTTGGGTGAAAACTGAGAAAATTACAGAATTTTCAAATTCTATGAGCTGTAAACCGATTTCTCACAAAAGCGGATTGTTTGCAGTCAATTGGGCACCAGTTGACAAGCTATAAATTACTTCAAAAAGGCAAAGGTAGGGTGACCTCAATTAGGTTGAAAGCTCCAAGAAGGAGCTCAGAAATAGACTGAACAAAGCCCAAGAAATCTCTCTCTTCTCATAACTAGGGTTTTTGCATAGAAAACCATGGATCTTTCACAATAGGAAGCTGTTTTTTAAGTTGTCAACAATTGATGGTAGGTGCCCTGGTGATGAGAGGTAACCTGCAAATAGCCATGGAGGATCGTGGATCACACAAGGAACTGGAGATCATTTATGGAGACGTCCATTGTTGTGGACAAAAGCTCATGGAGGAGAAGAAGAAGAGATGGAGGCTAGCAAAACTCACGCGCCCTCACCACAACTAGCCGGTAGCTCATGGAAAGGGTTTGTGCATGCAAGTACTTGGATAAGCTCGTAAAAATGTGAACAACCATTAGATTTATATCAAGGTGGACCGATAATAGAGATTGCACTTCAAAGCGCGAACTGTGAAGTTCACCATTAGATGCATGTGAAGAGGGCCCAAAGTCAAGTGAATAGAAAATGGCCTTCAATTGCATAAAAAAATATTCAATTTGAAATCTATAAGGGGACCTGAAGGGCACTATTTCCAATTCTTCATTAAAAATCTTCAATTTGAAGATGTAGTTCAAAATGCAAGTCAATTTTGGTTTGGGGCCTAACTAGAGCTAGAAGGCACCAATTTTTGTCGTTCTTGGGCCAGATTGACCCTTGAAACTGGCTGCTCAGAGCCAACGGACATAGCAATGTCACCAAGCAAGGAGAAACATGTTTCGGAGAGTTTTTATCACCATCCCAGTGAGCGGAGTGCAGGTGATTTAATGATGGGCTACATTCGTTATTTGGGTTCCATAGGGCCAAATTTGGGGCAATTTTTGGCTGGTGAAACCTACTACAAGGCGGTACAATGAGGCATTATTTCTTCAAAATCATTATTACTTAAATCTGACAGGATAATGGAGTATTTTGGAGTGGTAATAGTGGAATGGGGATTAATGGTAGCAGAATTTGTGAGAAAGGTAGCGTTGGTGATGAAAGTGCAGCTTGTCGTCATCATTGGTGACAGTTTTGAGAGGGCAAGCAATCGCAGGTGATAGGTAGACATGATATGCCAATTACGGGTGGAAACTTCTCGTGATGATATTCAACTTCTAGGACTAGAACCGACCAATGTCAGGTGACATTTTGAAGAATGCTCTCACGAGTATGATCGACAACGGCAATGTCGAGTCAGGTGATAGCTACATTGACACATGCATCTACGACTTGAAAATTTCTCGTTCGAAGGAAATGTGGACTAGCTTTGAATATACACACATTTTGGTGGTCACGGGTGATTGAAGTGCGACGTGGTGCCAGGTGGAAGCCATTGGACATGATAGCGAACTTGCATTGGATGAATTATGTGTGGGACACGCGTGGAAAATGAAGAACGGATCAATATTCACACTTTGGAGACTCTTGGCGAGTGGTAAGTGTGATGTTTTGTGGATTTTGTAGTCTATAATTCATTTCAAATCAAGTCATTGTAGCCGTGGAGTAGTGTATCAAGTTTGTAATCAAGGAGATACACTACAACGGCCTATTATGGAAAGGTCAAGTCAATTTGTCATATCAGTATCAACAGCACATAGTGCCTTAATCTTGTTTTTAAATTACTCATTCTTTTAATCAATTAGCCATGTGTATATATATAGCGACTTCCAGTTGCTTCAGTTAAAAAGTTACTACAAAAAGCTCCATCTACCAGTTACATGAACATTGAATCAGCTCACTTGTTGATCAATTTGATCAAGTCGAGCTTTAGAGCGCAATTGTTTTGATCTTCCTCTTTGTTATCACAGAGTATCATTTCAGGAAGATTATGACTTTGCATGAATTTTCAGACTGTATTTTCTTCACGACTGAATAACTTATGTTTTGTCGTCTTGAATGCTCATTTTCATTGATGTTCTTGTTATTCGTTGTTAGCAGATTAAACTACTTGTATGACTGATAGCTCCTGTCAATTTATCGCTCTAAAATACCTCACCTAAAACACTTCCGCAAATCTAAATCTGTAATCAAGGTATATGTGCATGGCTAGGGAATCAACTTAGTCTATCTAGTGACTTCGAAGCTGTGATCAAGTAGGATAGACTTCGAGACGTTGAAGTCGGTCTAAACCGATAGACTTAATTTCATGCACTGAGGATTCCCTGTGCTCCTTTGCTGCAATAGGCATTGTCGGTTGATCCACCTATCAAATCCCAACATGGTATCAGAGTGATTAATTACTACTCCATGTTTATCTTATACCAACATGGTATCAGAGCCATAATTACTACTCTCTGATTTTGGACATTGCAATTATTGTTGAGAAAAAACTAAAATTGGCCTCTACTAGCATTTCACTACCTATTTATCAACTAAAGGTCGACGATCTAGTGTGGATATTTGAAGTTTCCAAGCTTTTCAGAAGATGAATTAAACTCATCTTTCCCTATCATCCACCCTCCATATTGGACTAGCAATTCTCACATGCATATAGTTGCTCCTAAATATTTCATTGGAAGTGCTCTTACACAATTGGGAGAACATATGACGGATTGCCTGGTGTACTTTGCATGTTGTTGGTTCATAGACTTTAAGGTCAACTACACATCCAATTAATAGAAGCATTGGCTATCATTAAGAAATAAAGTCGTTATCTCCTAGCCATTGCCTTCACTTTTTAGGAGATCATAAGGCTCTACTATATTTTTTATATCACTAACTGGGTCACTAAATGGTTGCTAATTCTTCAAAAGTTTCGATCTAAATTTTTCATTTGAAAAGGAAAGCAACATAAATTTCATACTCATTATCTCAAGTCAAAAATACACCCACCAAAAAGATGGTAGAAGATGACCCAAGAAACACTAGTCTCTTTATAGTTGATGTGATTCCAAAGTGGTAAAAAGATATTTTAGGGTATTTAATGACAAAAAAAACTCATCTTCTAGATTGAATGGGGTAGAGCAACATATGTTGATTTTGAAACTAGCTCCTTGTCAATCCAATGTGGGTGAGCTTTACTAACATTTCCTTGATTTAGTTCTATGTATCTGTGTCATGCCACATGAAATCATACACATACCCATATGCAGGCAGATGGGTATTATGCCCCTTATTTTGGAATTATAGAATGTGTTCACTTCTAAAAGGACCTAAGTAAGGTCCTTAAACTTGAGTCTCTTAAAGTACACATGAAGGAGCAGGTGGAAAACACTTTACAATATAAATCAAAAAATAAAAAATCCTACAAGAAGGGTTTTGGTGGCCTACCTTATTTAGGGATGTCCATCATTTCATAAGATCATGTGATGTGTCCCAATATCAAAAGCCATAGAAAGCAACAATGACAATAACCTAGATTTTTCTCCAAAAAAAAAAAGGGAGATAGATTTTTTAGGCCAAATACATCTAGATAAATGAAGCACATATAAGCCAAATACATTAGTTTCATTGATAATTTTAGAAAATAGATCATTTCCAAGACAAAAAGGAAGTTAATGTTGATGACAATATGGATTTTGTACAAGTATATACTTGTGCCATATGGTTGTCCACTTGAAATTTTGAATGATTAAGATATTCATTTTGTGAATGAGACTATTACTCGTATTCTTTCATAATTTCTAGTTGTGCATTAGAAGAGTATGTTGTTATATTTGCAATGCAATGGCAAAGCCAAACCTTCTAACAAACTTATTTGCATGACAATTCCACAAAGGAGAAATATGTTTACATAAATTAATGGCCCATCAAAAATGAAAAAATACTTTTCGAGAAATTAAAATAGGTGCGAGGGTCGTGGCATCCTGCGTGCGTAAGCCCATAACCCAATGAGCATATTTGTAAAGTGTAAGTTATTGTAACATAGAATAAAATAGACTTGGATCTTGTAAATAAAATAATAGAAAAAGCCCGAAGTCTAAGTCACAAAATTCTTAATTAGAGTCAAAGTCAAAATGGTAGTAGGTGAGATGTGCTACTTTGTGCACCTTAGGGATCATTTGTGTTTTTTATGAAGGGCTTGGATTTCAATCCTTCCCTCAATGAACTAGCCAATAGTAGCAGCCTCCCTTGCTGGAATGTTGTCCTGGCACTCGCCTTGGCATGCCAGCGCCCCGAAGACTAGGGTCGGTCACACACTTGAAATGTAACCTTCTCAGATTTATCAATAAAGTGAGATTTTTCTCAAACTGACTCTGATTACCTTCTGGGTTTTAGTGTTCGGTAAAAGCGCCAGTTGTAAGGCCTCTTCAAACTTTTTAATTTGGCACATAGCTGAGGGTAGTATCTCGGGATGCCAACGGTATGCCGTCGAGACCATTCGGTCCGTGGCACCAGCGGTATGTTGTCGGGACCATTTGATCCAGGAACTGGTTGTCTCCATATCTGTCACGGCTTGTGGTTCTGAGTGTTCCTTGTATGAACGTGAATGGGTTAAGCTCTTGGGGAACGGGCTCTAACCTATCGGCTGCGTTGGATGGCTTGCTTGGGTGGAAGTTACCTGTTTATGGCTGTTCAGTCTGGCGTGGCACCAGGTTGGCTTCCAGCGCTCGTGACGAAGCTTTCAGTTGGTTAAGTCTGATGTAAGTCATACCGCTTGCTTGGAATGGATGTTACTCGTTTGTAACGAAGCTTTGAATTGGTTAAGTTTGATGTATGTCGGGCGGCTTGCTTGGAGGGAAGTCACCCACATCGGGACCTCCGATCTGGCATAGCGCCAGGTTGGATCTCAATGTTGGTTTCTGAACTTCCAGTTGGTTAAGTATGATCGTTGTGGGCGAGTTGGCTACTTGTATGTCAAGTGGGTTTGGGTGTTCATGTGAAAGAGTACTACGTAAAAGGTATGGTTGCTAACTAACTCTTGGCGTAATGATCACATACTTGTGAAAGGTTGCACTTGCTAGCTATGCTTTTGGTAAATGGCTCATTCAGATTATGATAACTGTGAATGGTTGTAGTATTCGTACTTCTGAGAAAGCCTCTGAAGCTACTACATTTGGGCGCTGCCTCAAATAGCAATCCGTAGCAAACTACAGGTATGATACCCATACTTGCTTCTATCGATTTATCAAAAGATAGCTTGATACATCTGTTGGATGAGTGCACTTTATGCTATTGTTTGGTAGCAATTCAGCGATGAACTATATGCCACTGGCCAGCGCTCTGCGGATCGCACCTACATGCATCTGTGTGTGTTTGGAAGCGTTTGCATGCGCTTCTTGATAACACTTTACATAAATGATAACTGGCCGCCATCCCAACAGTGATGGATCACCTTTCCATGTGCTATTTTTTCATGTTTTGTCATGGTTTTCAAGTATCATTTCAATAAGAAATAGCATTTGATGCATAGAACTTTGTCTAATCATAACCTACTGCGAAGAATGGTTGGCATACTTCAAATATGGCTCAGTAGAAGTTGTCCATACTGCTGTCAAAAGTATAGGTTGATTCATACTACTACTAAATGGTAATGTGACTGATGGTGAAAACTGTCAATACGTATGACAATGTGTATTGCACTAAAGGAGACTTCTCGAAACATAAAATATAATAATAAGCTTTTAGTATAATGAAACTAAAGCTATACTACCACGTGAGGTGTGCTGGAATTCGAATAATCTACTGGTTCTATGGCATCTAAAAATGCTTTTAACTTTTCGAAGTATGCTTGGCTATTCTACAAATCGTTCTTAAACTGTGACACACCAGTAAGGTAAAAGCACTACCAGTATCTAGCTATTTTCGGTGTAAAATCACTAGTACGTTAGGAGTGTTTCGCTTGAGCAGTTGGAGATGGGTAGCTCGCAAGAAGGGTCTTTGTCTCATATTCAGGTACGATGCTATATGATTTAACACCTATGCGAATGGTAATTTAACTTTAAGAGTTGCAATACGATGCATGCACACAATGGGGTTTTCTAGATATGTGGAGAATAAGTGCATGCATTTATGAGTTCTTGAAGTATTTACGTTTCTTACCATTAACTAATATGGATTGCTCAAAAGTTTTTAAAGATACGATATGAGCTCACAAAACTAAAAGCGGCTATGGAAGGTGAGCTATATACTTGGTTGGAGCGTGACTAAAAGTGGGCTTGGATGGCATGGATTTGCCAAAGCTACGAGGTGCATGGACTCCTAACTGACTTTCTGGAATGTCCTTGGGGCTAGTATGGCACAAATCTGGCCTAGTACCTAGCATTGATACTAAAGTCATTTCTCGCTTTATTTGTGTATTGCAAAATAGCTTCTTATGTGTAGAATGTTAATTTGAATATATTACATTCTTTTGACCCTTATACTGATCAATATGGCGTCTGCCCTAATATGGTTTCGTTAAAGGGAAGAATGTATTGCTAAGTGTAGAATGCTTGATGGGAATGATTGGATGTATCAAGTGTTCTTCATAAATTATTTGCATAAAGGCATGTAACATGTGATTAAGCTAGAAGGATTGTAAACCATGCATGCAAAACTTAAAATGACTGAAGTTCATCAATTTGTTGTGTTCCTACTATGGATATAGTTCAATATGCCCATATGTACTTGTATCACAACATTTATAATGGATTGCTTTGAAAAACTAGAAATTTGAACATAAGGTAATTAGTTTTGTTATCTTTTTTTATTCCACATTTTCCACTTGGTGGCCAACAATGCAACACCTTTTACATGACTCTAACTAACTAGAACACTTCGACCCATATGAGATAGGACAATCCCAACGTTGGATGATCATGTACATTTACATTGACAACCTAAGGCCAAACAACAAATAACAATTTAGCCCTAAAGAGCAATTCTTTATGGCCGCAAAGGGCAAACTTTCAACAAGTGGCAACCCTAACGAGTGACCTTTACATCCCGCATGTGTATACGAAGAATCGAACTTGGGTGGACAAGCCCACAAGCCAACACCTCATCCATCCTACTAAATAAGAACATTTTATTGAATACGTTGATGTCGTTTTGGAAGCAATGATCTTTTCCTTTGCAAAATAAGTAGACTAGAGATCTATTTTGTTTCTCATCACCAACTAGACGTGAACCTTGTTTCTATCACGATTTCACAAAAAGTCATTTGAATCGATAAAATACACCATTGCTTGTAGTAATTGTATACAATACAATTGTGTGTAGAAATGCCAATGCACAAAGTTGGAATTTTCCTTCTCAATATTTCACCTCTCCTTTGAAGATTGGTATTCTATCCCTATGCACCAAACTTCGATTATCAAACAAAGTATGTCACTCTATACTAATGAGAATGAGTTGTTACAATAAGATCTCAAAAGTGTTGTTTCATGATGGTGCATGTGAATTCCGATATCTCCATAAGGTTGATCTTATCATATATGTTGCTGCCTCACTTGTGTGTTCTTTGTATTTATCATTTTGTATAGGTGAAGTTCATCAAAAATGAAGTTAATACTTTAACTAAGCTGCAATCCAATCAATGATAATGTTACACTCACAGGGACCCATGAAGTATATCAATGTTAGATATATCACCAAAGAACTCGATCTTATTGTTCGACCGAAGTTATAAACTCGATAGATATATCAAATCACAAGAAAGACTCATTAAGAGAAACGTATAGGATCCAATCAATAGCTAATGGCATGCTAAAAAATTCATCAATATCACAACATATGCAAGTGTCCTTGCATAGGAACTCATCTTGTGATATGACTATATATATCATAAAAAGTGGGTTGATACAAATCTTGCAAACCAAAAATGTTCGCTATGATGATATGCACTCATTTGTCTCATGTCGTGCGTCTTTCTTATCCCAAAAAAATTGTTTCGTTCCCTGTTCACTGAATAACATGCCTAACATTTATATTCAACATCAAGGAGCATTTACATATAAAGTAATCTCCCATACAATAAGGTGGAAAATACAAGATATCTTTGTGGGTAATGTCAAAGTGAGTAAAAACATGTACTATAACTCTTTGTCAAGCCAAGTAGACAATGTGCCACAATCATATTACATGTTATTCGAATAAATACTCACCTTGTTATTAGGGCTATATTTATGGCTTCACTATTATATGATAAATAGTTTGTCATGGTTTTTGCTATATCAGTAGCACACATTGTATTGCACACAAAAAAACAGCAAAAGATCAACTCACACCACCAATAGTCATGTGGTGGAGATACATCCGCATACATCAAAGGGAGAACTGCCATAACACAAACTCCCAGAAGAATTAGCAAGATGTGGAAGTCAAATAAAAGTAGAGAGCTTCCATAATCTGGATAGGTCACCATGACATGTCAAGTTTTTCAAATCAAGCAAGGTATGTCCCTTTTAATATCATTGTCAGAAACAACATGCACATATTTGGTCATATAAAAGGATGATACAGATATTGCAAGTATTAAAAGATTGCTGCGACAAAAAATGAGTACTCCGTTTGGAAAGGTGACAGTATTTTTTTTTGTATCATCAAAAGCCTCTTTGGTTTCATTTTACTATCACTATTATGGAAGTTGATGGGAACAGAATGACAAAACGCTAGCTGAATTTGTCTCCAAGACAGGCTCACTTCTTGGAGACCGTGTTGAGGTTGTAGAATGTCAATATGGGTTGGCTATCAATCACATGTTTTAGAAAAAAGTCATCTAACAGTATATGATTGAAAGTTCAGGTACAAGTGGCTTACGTAATATTTGTCAGCATGCTGATAAGCTCTGTGTATGGAGTCCTTAAATGAAAGGTAACAATGGCAAAATCAGCTATTAATAAGTTCAAGATGCTTGTGGGGAAAACAACTTTACCTACTCATAATATAATGCCAAATGCAGGAATGCAAACAGATCATGCCTTTCCCTTGGACGGTAGAAGAAATTATTGCTCATCTTTTTGTCCATTTTTTACTGCATGTTTGTCTAATACGTTTGGCAATTCCTAATGTGAATCCATGGTGTAGAATCTAGATCTTATGAAATTATGGTAGTTGGTGGATGTGGCATTGGTTTTGGCATGTATCGTCAGCAAGAGATCATCTAATTTTTGCACAGGAGACCCTGAGCAGAAGGAAAATTATGTTTGCAGAAGTCTTCATAAAGTAAATTTTATTCAAGGATGCTGGAGCATCTGGCGAGAAGTATTTAATCATTATTTTTTACTGTTTTCTTGTGGCTGGTTTATCAAGCTTCAATGCGATGTGGTTTTGATGACAGAAGCTACAAGCTTTAATAAAGTGAACTTCCTAGAGATGAGAGGTCAAGACCCACAAAGAAAGTAGAAAACGGATCGGTAGGCAAAAAGAGGGAGAGGGACCAAACATAGTGTGAGACTAAAATGTTGCTGAGAGAGTACAAAAGGTATGTAAACATAGGATAATGTTGATCGGAAATTTTACAAGATGTAAACTTCATATTTGAATTCAACGTGACTGGTACACTCTTGTCGGGGGCTACTTTGCAATGAACTGTATTTAGACAAGGTTGGCCAATTTGAAGGATGTTCAGAGTGGCTGTGGACCACAAACAATAGACTGCTTAAACATTCATTTTGGAATAGAAATCACCACTCAGAAACATACAACCTTAATTTCAAGCTGAAGGCATCTCATGATTTAACTGATGACCAAGGTAATCCAAACCAAAAGGACAGTCAACAATGTAATAAATATGGTGAGACTGGTCTGTACAATTTTCCAAGTACAACAATTTGTGTTTACCAAAACTCTCGAGCGGAGAGACAGCATGAATTTGTATGGTACATTGTCATCCTATACTCAGCCTCCGTGTGTGAGGATGACTCCCCTCCACACCTCCACTGACTGTACTATTTTGTTGGGGGACTGAGCTTCTTCCACAGTATGCAAAGTCGGATCCAACATCTTTTCATGTTAGCATGCAATCTTTTTATTGTGTCCATTCAATGTTTTAGCTTGCTCTCTGAAAGCCTGCAATCTCAAAGAAAACCAATCAAATCAACAACTAAATCTCAAAGAAGATGACCAGGTCTTAATGAAAGATCATTAAAATCTGAGAACTGTGATCATGTAGTCCAACAAAGAAAATACTACGATACACATACTTTTCAACTATTTAAGATTAAAGATTAGAGCTCTACTTTTCATCCAAGATGGTGAATTATCTTTGGGAGAACAGATGACAAAAACTTTCATTGCTGACACAGACATTGAACTGTTCATAGTAAATGCCACAAAAGCAAAAAGGACTAAGGTAATAGGTCCACTAGGTGACATGACATTCCACCCAACTTGCTTCAAGAGACAATAACTCTTCAATACATGAGTTCGAAAAACTTCTGACAAATAACTCACCTCCTTGAGTTTTTCATCAGTTTCAAGTTCCAATTGCCGAACGTCCTCTACAGAAAGTTCTGACCACTCGTCAATCCAAGCAAAGCAGTGCTTGTGGCTTTCAAGAAAAAGAGCTCTTTCTGCCTGCAAAAAGGGAAAAGAATGTCAGACTAGAATGTGCAGGAGGAAAGTCCTGCTTTACTTGCAAAATCAAAACTATGCATTCTGTTTGTTAACATCATTCCTTCACTTGGAAACAACCAGTAGTTTGTATGGCGTCCTTAGATCTGTTACTAAAGAGCAAGGGAGCTATCAAAACCTTAAGCGTACGACAAGCTTTAGTTCGTGATGGCCAAATGGGAAATTTCCAGAAACAGACAATATTTAGTGAAAATTAGAGAAAAGATCATCAAGAGAAGCTGCAAATATCCTACTTCTGAGGCAAAAAAAGATCGAAGGTGTCATGAAGAGACACGAGATGGAATTTGCTAAGATTGTGTCTGCACCTTTGGGCTACAATATCATATTAAATATACATTCATGTGCACAAAAAAAGTGGAACTTCACTGTATGAGAAATTTTCCCTATGGGAAGACTAATATATGCATTAGTACCTACAAGGCCAGATACAGCATTTGCAATCAATACTTTTTTGATTCATCGAATAATGCGAAGGGCTTGCATTGAGATGACGTCATTAGACTATATGTTCTATTAAAGAGCTGAAATAAATTGTGATGCTAACTGGGCAAGGGAAGGGAATCAAAAACAAGGAAACCAGCGGATACTTTTTTTTTTGTTCTACTGTTATGTTGGAACAGCACAAAAGAGCCCAAGCAGTTGCCTTTTGTACAACAGAGCGAAGTATATAGCTATTGTGAAAGGGGCAAGAAAGCGCATCTGATTAGAAAAATTTCTATAAGAACTACAATATCCCATAGGAAAACCAGCATTAGGGTAAGGGCAGATGTTGTTATAAAACAACTAGATAAAACTGTGGATAGCAAGGAATTTGGGTATTCAGCTTTTATTCTAAGTTTCCATCACTATTACTAGTACAGACAATTCTTTGTTCTTTCTCTTTTTTACAGGGAAATAATATAGGAATAGAAATATATCAGTAAAGAACAAATTGGAAAATATTTTGGTCAAACGATACTAAAACATAAAATATAATGGAAAATTGAAGATTCTAAATAAGTTTAGCTGGCCTAAGAATCTGTCGGATCATCTCTCTCAATAAACAAGAAGCAAAACTAAGATCTAAAACAGACTACTCAGAAAAAGGAAACCAGGAAGCTCCAAAATTCATGCCATACCAATGAACCTTAATAAAAGTGATTTAGACCCTTGATCCAATGAATAAAGAAGTAACTACAAAGACTTATGCATTTTCTAGCATACCCCTAAGATAGCTTGCTCAAGTTGATAGCCGAAACCCCAATAGGGTGCATCTACAGTAACCAACTTGTAAGCCGTCATAACTGGAGTACACGTATCCTGCACTATGCAAAACAAACAACCATTTAAACAACTGCATTCAAATCTCTCTCTCTCTCTCTCTCTCTCTCTCTCTCTCTCTCTCTCTCTCTCTCTCTCTCTCTTGCCGCCATGCCACCATGTAAGCACTCTCCCCCACGGCCTGCAGCCAGGCAGGCGCTGCCTGACATGCGGCTGCTCGATGAGGCAGCCCTTCCCTCCCCCCATTCATCACCACCCCCCTCCCCTTCTGCTCCCTCTCCTTCACCTACTGTGACTCCTATTCTGCCACTTCCAGATCTGTATACCCCTACCAAATCATTTAAGGTTGGTGGATCAAGAGGGTTCTACACGGAATGATGAGATCTTTTTGCATGACCATCGAGAGCTGGCATGTCATGATAGAAGGTAGTGCTAGGGCAGATGCAGAGGATGTAAGAGAGGAGGGTGAGGATGAGGCTGAGGAGGGAGATGAGGAAGAGGTTGATGATGATGAGGAGGATGCTCTGGATGATGAGATGGAAATGGACATAGGTGAGGATGTGGATTTGTTGATCCCAATGCTGAGAAACTGGCCGAGCCAGTATCACGGTGTAGACGTAGGATACACCTGATGGATTTGCATGTTAAATCGAAGGCAACAATGTCATAGGTAGAGGTCTGAGGGGCCCAACAAGGCCCTGGTAGATCTAAAGGCAATGGTAGAGGCAAAGGCATGTACTGCATGTGATTAGCCCATGTGCTTAATAATTGCAATGCTAAATATAGCCATGGAGCTAAATTAGATTAAAATTAGTCAATAGGATAATTAATAAATTGCCTTGAACAACCACGCTATATTTGTAAATAGCAGGATTGTGATAATGCTTGTAAGGCCCATTTTAGCTAAATCAGGCCCCAAACTCATACTAGAGGCACAAAGGACCACTATGAATATCTAAGGTCGTGCTAAATTTGGAGGCTATTCTACATTTGTCATTTTTTGAACTCTATGCATCCTTGAAGCTTCTCTTTGAGAGATTTCTTGATGTAATTGGTGGTCCATATACCTAAAATCACATGAGCACTTTGATCATGCTCTGGATTCAGGCCCATTGTATATATAGATCAATAATGGTGAAGAATGCTACCTTACTGTGCCTAATTTGGTGAAGATTTGCGAATTTTATCTAGTTTTTTGATTTCTTGCTAGATGGTTTATGACATATTGATCATTCTCATGAGGCATGCGTGGAATGTGGATCATTTTCCACGTTTCTGTATCATATAATCTGTGATTACTTATAGGTTCCAAGTTTGGTATGCTAACTGCTTCAAAGTTCATGTATAGTATGTGTCACTACGTCATATCTGATAACGGTTTGATAAAGTATAGATTCTAAAAAAATTGTAAACGCTAGTCTCTATGTCAGTTTTTGGATGGTACTATGTAATTGAATAGTTTGTTTCAATTCCCTAATTTTTTGGATGGCAGTTTGCTTGTCCCCTAGCCCTTTAGTCATTCTCAATCAGACTTTAGATTTGGATTCCAAAAAAATTGTGATATTACCAAAAGGTTGCTAAATGGCTACCTGATCTACTAGTGGATAAGGATCAGAAGTAGCCTCCTTTGACAAGTACATATTACAGAATGAAGTCTCAATGTTTATCTAGATGAATAGTCATGACATATCTAGAATGATTGCATCGAGACATGTTGAGTTCGGATAGGACACTTACGCTGCAGCCTGCTACTTCCCAAAACCTATCATAGATGTCTACCACGTTGATAATAGAATTCCATCGCCATAAATGCACTTATCCTCTTACATGACACGCTTCTCTGACATTTAGGCTTTAGAAATCTTCAAGAGCATTCTTTTTCATGCCATTAGAAGGTTGAGGCACGTGGCCAAGGTGGAGGTTGTGGATGATGATTAGGCTCCTTATACTAGGTCAAAAGCATTACTACCAATCTGGAATAGTACCTTGAGATGGTTTTTCTATGTTGTAAGCCTTTTTCATTCATGCAAAATAGTTCTATTTAACAATCAGATGTCAAGAAAAACACTTGGAGCCCCTAAATCAAGCACTCAGTTTCCAGCACTCCACTTACTATTATTTGTCAGCAGACCAGGTGTTTGACTCTTAAGGGCTCTATTATCAGTAGAATATTATCACTTAGCTTTATCTGTAGTGACTTGGCATTTGGGATCGCTCATTCTACAACTTTCAGAATATAGTGGAACTTTAGCCCAAATGGTACATTGTTATAACTCATGTTTTCTGAATGACTTTGCAAAATGGTTGCAAAACAGGTTAAGAGTCACTGTAAGAATTCTCAAAATGATGTGATGTTGCAGTCAATAGTGATCGTTTTCATCTTTTGTGTCATTTTGTGGACACAGCTTGTAGAAAACAGGTATCATCAATGAAGTATGAAGGAAATCTTACAGATTGATCGTCATCTATCAATACACCCACTCCAAAAGAAAAAAAGAAAAAAACTAAAGATACCAAAAAAATACCAAACAGAATCAGCTCATAGTAGACGTGTTGTAACCTGCCAACCAGCACTTAACAGCCCTCGTCCTGTCTTTTTGGAAATCAAAGTTCTGAGATCAACACTAGGACCACCAATCATGTAGCTCCAGTAGTCTGTGGCATCTGATCCGATATCAACCATCTCCACCTTCCGAATTGCTAAAGAAGCATCATCAAGCTTGTGCACCTAATAGCTTACAACGTCCATGGGTTGAAGATTTAGTTCATCTTAAACATGTACAATAGAAAACAAACAAGCCTAGAACTATATCAATCCATTGCTTGTTCCTTACATTTGAACTAAAGCCCCTGTCTGCTACATGCACCGTGTCCACAGTAAGCTTGAACCTCGGAAAATATGGACACTACACAAGAATCAAACAAGTTTACAAAAAAATGTGTAAGGAAAAAAAAAATTTGGAATAAACCATACTGAGACTAGAATCAACTTCGTCCTTTTTCAACGAGCATCAAGAAGCACTAAACTGGAATATCAAGTATTTATCACTCGAAGAAGAATGGTGCTCACCTTCAAAACTTCAGGTTTGGTATTTGCCAAAGACCGAAAAGGACAAACATGTCAGTCTCAAATTCAAAAAAAGAAAGGATTTTCTTTGAGAAAATGAAATTATATAAGCTAGATAGGAGCATACGGCAATTTTTGATTGATGCCTACAAAGAACTTCATTCTAGACTAAACTAGAGGTTCATTAGAACATCATTAACTGCAAAACCATTCATGCATCATAGATGAATCTTGAACAATACCTATAACATGGGAATTCAAAGTCAAACCTGCTTTACAATTTGGAAAATCATTCCAGGCCTCCTCTTCAAGAAGCAGTGCATTTGGTGGAGTAAACGATGCTAGCCAACCAGGAATTTTACTGCAACATCAGCATGCCATACGACAAGGGTGGCTCAATTCTTAAGAGTTATTTTTTTGAGGATCTTTCCATCTCTTGCAAGCAAGAAAATGACAACAATGTAATTTCAATGGCAGTGGACTGAGATAAAACTATAAAATGTTAGTTCATTGGCACCTGCCGGTCTATGTAATATGTAATACACACAGACTCAATCTGTGTTGATCAAGAGCTTAGAATGAGGCTTCAGAGTATTTCTAAAAATTCTATATGCAAAAATGGAAAAATGGCTGGATAAAATCTCTGCTCATACAAAGAGGAAGCACATTTGCAGGAGAAATATCTCTGAGAAGTGGGACCAAAAGTTAGATATATGTATGACTATGATAAGGGCTAATGCAAGTTCTTAGCAACTTCTTAATGATAATTATCAGATCACGTGGAACATAGGAATTTGTGAAATTAGGCCAGATGCTTTTGAGTGCCATCACATGACTTCCTGTTCTCATTTGGCCCAGCAGAAGAAAAGACTGCCAAATATAATAGTGATTATAGGAAGCCGTATGAAAGTGTCAGAAAATACTGCAGCCGACTTCACAAAAACATATGACATCTTGCCTTAAAAATATCTCAGTACCAATGCACCATAACACACGAACTACAACTGGTTACATGATACAACAACTCTAATTATTGGCCATGCCAAGCGAATCTCACAATCTTAGAGCATGATGTAGTAAAATTGAGTGATTAGCCATTGATTGATTCACCATGCATGTACAAGTCCCCTTAAGGCAATGCTTCCTTAAAATAGTTGAACTATAGAAATAGTTGATGCATGCCATGTCCAAGCATGCAGGAATGCAAGAAGCAGGAAAATGAATATAGTTTAGTTCTTCCTGCACCTAACTACACATACAAGCTTAGTCTTCTGTTTCACCTCCTATGAATAATGAATTGTGCTAACCATAGTACCAATATACCCAATCAACTGAGTAACTAGCAACAATCGTCATTTCAAGAGGTAAAATGCCCACTAGTTACAAATACCATTGAGCAAACAATCCTTCATTTACTTTTTACCGACCCACTAAGCAATCAATCCTTCGTTTAACACTATAGATCCTACAACCAGCAATACCAAGCAGAAAAAATTGAAGTGCTTACATATCAATAGAGATTATTTAGAAATTCATCATATATGCATGTAATTGATAATGCATCAGATACGCATAAGTGACAATCAAGAAAATAGAAATGTATTATTAATTGTTGCAAAATGACAACAATGTGAACAAAATAACTTGGAGTGTAGTAATTAGCTACAAAGGGATCCAACAAATGACAAGACAAGAATCATATGCTTCCTAGGACCCTTCCTTCAACTCTTCAAAAGCATTACATACAATAGCTACCAACTGCCTGTTTCGAATTTTATTTAACACATCATATTCAATCATGTGCTCTTGCAACCCACAAAACCAACAGTTTCCTGTTTTTCATCCTCTTCGATCATGTTAGTGACTCTTTCGTCTTCTGCTTTTAACTCTTTACACTTCGGTGACAACATCGCTAGGTTTTACTTCATTCACAACAAGCTTAATGAAAATAAAGTAATTCAAACCAGTATCTATAAAGGCCCTTACTATCATTGTCTTTGTGGGAATCACTCATTGCTTGGTGGTTGACACTCAAGCAAGTATCATGTAATAGCTGCATATATTCTCAATTTGACCCATCAAGTACTAACCAACAAAATTGTTAGCCCATCATCTTTCACCTTCAACACATGTTTAGACCTGGTTATGAACATGTAATTGAGCACTTATTGTTACTCCGGTGAACAAAAAGCCTCATTACTTTGAATAGACCCCCAAAGTAGACTAGGTATGCTATAATGTCATTTGGTCACTAGTCACAGAGCTTTCAAGCATTTGGACACTAAGTAGGTTTAAGGGCCATTTGGTACGACCTATGTTTCCACCAAGTTCAAAATCAGGCAGTTCCGCACCGTACGAATTGGCATGATCATGGTTCAAAATCGGGTCCATCTCATAAGAATCAAGAGGGGAAAAAATTGGAAATTTTCTAGGATATAGTGCTGAGAAATATCTAATGTATGATGTCTACAATGTTATGGAAATTAGATTGCTAATGAATAGATACAAGATATAATTCACTATTCCTTGTAGACATTAGAAAGTTGAAACCAAGTTGAAACAATGCACATGACACAGTTCAAACTTCACAAATTACAATAATCAATAACTCAACAGTGTTCTACCATCTAGAATCTAGATTCCATGTTCCAACTTCCTTCACACACATTTGAAACGGACTTTTCGAAACAGAGTTTCATTGAATGAAACGCATCTCAGTGAAACATTGAATGTGTGGGAGCTCAAGCCCTGTCCCAACATTCTTCATCCACGAGAATGTCTTGCATGTCAAACTTCCACACCCCATAAACGGTTCCATCCAATCTACTTGACTCATTGAGTGATACTCACTCAAGCAAACCTTAATTGATTCTTCAATCAAACAAATACTCAATAACTGAGATGCTTTAGGAAACTGGGGTTTCGCCCCAACTTGGGTATCATGGCACTTTACCAATTATGTTCTTGTCTTTGGCACACAATATAGCCCTGCTATGCCTTGCACAAGATCCAACCCTATACCCTAACCCTATACCCTGATCGGTGATGAAAAGTGTGCCCACTTTGTAGTTAAGCTCCTCAATCAAAAATTTGAAAAACATTTTAGAAGTTTTCAACTTTCACACATCACAATATAAAAAGCTTGCTCTTGTACCATTATAAACATACAGATTCTTTGTATGAAGTATCTCAACCTCAACAATAGACAACATACGAAAGCTTGAAGAGAACTAGCTATGGAAGCATCAAGAATACAAGGAAAGCTTAAGCACCAGAAGAAAGCAAAGTTAGAAACTCCAAATGCTTGATCAAAAAGAGAGAGGAACGGCGTGGCCATCCTTGAGGATGACGACTTCTTTACGAAAATAGAAACTACTTAGGTGTCTACTCCAACTTGAGTCTTATGCCACATGGCATGCACACTAGCCACTTTGACCCAACTTGCACTCACTTGACTAGAAAGGGGGGGCAATGTATTCACTATTAAAATTGCCCCCATGACAAATGTAAAACATAAAACCATGCTAGTGCCTAGCCATTAGGGGTGAAATAGGCATTACATTTCAATAACGACATATATGAGCTCCCCAAGACCTCCAATGGATGAGAGGGTAAAGTAGGGCATGGAGAGGTAGAGAGGATATAGATAGAGAGGGAGGTGCATCCTCCTATCAACCACTCTCCCACTCCCATGCATGGAAAACTTGAACATGAGTGCACTTGAATTTCCAGCACATTTCTTATCATTGAAAAATTGTATTGTAATGCAAAATTTCTATTGGTTCTCTTTCGCATGGATGTGTTCACTCGCAGTTGAAGAGCATGGTGGCACATTAGCCATTGGTCTAGTCGTCTGTCAAGTGTAATCAACTTTTCTAAAATGCTCTTGTCATCAACATAACATGCCATTTTCTTGATTGCATCACCTAGCTTCTTTTCTTGCAAGTTTGCCACTCACCATGGTGACCCACATGCCCCAACGCATGGGTCCAATGCCCAAATGCTTCTTCTAAATACAATAAGGCTCATAGTTTTGTACCATGGCTTTAAACATGGGTCCAAATGCCCAAAGGCTTCTTCCACATAGATATTATCCTAGATATCCAAATTGTTCCCACAATGTCCTTTTACATGGTTCAAATGCCCAACAACTTTTTCCAAATACTTCTTGAAGCACCTCTTATATGCAATCATAGATCAATAGTTTCAGATTCCCAAGGTTCCCAAATATCAATCAACATGGTTTTGATGGCCCAAAGACTTCATTTCATGCATGTCACTTCAAATTTTTAATTTCAGGAAGGATAATCCTAAAGCACGATTTCATTCAAAATAATGTCTTGATCATCGAGGTACTTCTTTTTCGCATAAGCATCTGCCAAACTTCAACAAAAGCATAGGAATTTAGAGTCTCAAGTCCTTGAAAGTTACACATGAACCCATGCAATCCCCATGCAGCAATGTTTCCTCAAAATGCGTTTCGAAAGCTGAAACGCGTTCGAAACGGGACGTACAAAATGACCCCGTTTCGAAACTGAAATTAATGACTGGGAAAAAAAAAACACCAGTTTTTTTTTTTTGAAACCGCGCCACAAGCGTTGTAGTATGTACTGGCAATGGGCATGACCAGATTCTCGCAACCTAATAACCTATCCATGAAAGTATCAATAGTTGACTGAGGAAAGTAACCATAGTCACCATACACAGCTTCTCCTCTTGAAATTGCATTCTAATCTCTCTAGAGCATTCTCATGAAATTGGATGTATCTACTTGTTACTAGACTTTCTATGACATCTGTAAACCCCAAAAACCGCGCCATAAGCTTTGTAGTATGTACTGGCAATGGGCATGAATAGATTCTCGGAACCTAATAACCTATCCATGATAGTATCAATACTTGATTGAGGAAAGTGACCATAGTCACCATACACAGCTTCTCCTCTTGAAATTGCATTCTCTAGGGCATTCTCATGAAATTGGATGTATCTACTTGTTACTAGACTTTCTATGACATTTGTAAACCCCCTTAAGTTTTCAACTTTTTACCAAGAATTATTATCTAAGCTTAGTAGTCTGATCTTTCCATATGAATAAGTACTCAGAGATGCAACAATTCTTCAATTGCTTGTCTCTACACAGGAGTACTAATTCAAAACCCAAAGATACACGAAGCTATAAATCTTCCAAATGGGTTGATCTTCTCCAAACAAAAGTTCATCACCTTCATGTAATCCCAATTACATGAACCACTTGGTGAATTAAACTCTTTATTTTTGAGATCAAGTCCAAAAGCTTAAGAAAATTTATTTTTCTCATAGTCTAAATCCTATCCACAATTTCTTGTAGATAATAGTGCTTCTTGGTACAAATATTCTTAGAATATCCAAATATTCTAAAATACAACAATTCAATCAACCAAAACCTCTAGGAGATCCATCAAGTCTCAAACAATTATAACTCAATCTAGAGTACTGTAATTACTCTAATGAGTTAATAGCCCCATTTCTAACATCACATGCAAGAAATCACCAATCCATCTGAATCTCAATAGATTTAATTGTCTCCTATAAATCCGGAGATATAGATTGAACTTGTACACAAACACATATAGACTACAATTTGTAGCAGAAAACAATCCACTGAAGTAAGCAAACCTCTCGATAAGCAAAAATATTAATTTACCTTACGAGAAATGCCTTTGAGATACAATAGTTCTCAATAAAATACTGGAGTAAAGAGATTTAGATTTTCAAAACACTAATCTAAACTCAACACAATCAATAGGTCGGAAGTTACTCGCTCATAATAACTAAGTATCTGTTTATGACCCATCAATCACAAATAGTTAGATTCTTATGATTCGTCAATCATAATTCACTGGAATCCAAAACCATACTTAATCATTAAGGAATACTAAAGTATATGTCCAACCAAAATCTACTGAATTCCAAAAAATTCAGTTAGCGTTCTTGGAACCGTTATGATTTGGTATCCAATTGAGCTCTCTGGGATACAATCACTAATGAGTTGAGTCTATTTCTCAACTGAGAAATACTCACCCAAGAATTCCGTATATCCTATGCAAACATATTTTCCTGATGAATCCAAATGACTCATAAATCATGTGTCTTACAAGCAATAAACACAAAACAAATAGTTTATGGTGCATTCTCTTCACACTTTCCATTTTACCAATTAACTTCCACATGAGTAAACCCATTACTCAAATCAATTGACAATGATTTTAGAAATGTCAAATGTCCAGGTGCAGATCTTAATTATACTAGTATAATACCGCATTTAGATCCATATCTAAATCACTCTTAAGTTAACCAATAAATCTTTCAGAACATGATCTGTTTACTCAAAGTAATTGTCCAACACAATACTTGATCATATGTCTATGTTCACCGGCTAGGTTAAGTGCACCAAATAACCCTAGTAACCAGGAATACATAGTAGATCCATACAAGATTAATCGTGCACATATGAGAATAATCTCACTATGACCCAGTACATAAACACATGTCCTTAGCTGGCAGATTCCTCCAATATCCGTATATGTTACTCTCACATCTCACTGAGAATCTTGTAACTCAGCTACAATAGAATTCTATTTCTCATGAGTAAATAACATATCTGGGAAACCTAAGACGAATAACATATTTACTCTCCCAAGTTTTTCCAACCTAATTTACCTCTAATAACATAATTTCTTCCTCTCAATCAACCCCTCCCTGATCCTAGTACTCAAACTAAGATTAGGTTGATCTAATACAGACATTCCAGACTCAAATTCCGATCAAACTTACTTCTACTCCAATTAAAATGAAATTAGTAACTTTTGACCTTTCATTGTACTACTTATAGATAATGATTCAGATTTCAAACCAGTTCTAGTTCCAGATTGTTCCACACAATCCCTAGAATATTTCTCTTTTTCGAAAAGTTCCAATTTGGTATCTTAATCCGAAATTGCTTCCAGAAAATCACATTTCTTACCACAACTGGTTCCCTTTCGAAAAGTATGCAACCAATAGGTCCTCAGATAGAATTTTATCGCATCACTTCACTCCTCCTTTTATAGAAATTACCAATTTCTATGAAGTTAACTGAAAAGATAATATATGAAAATATCTAAATCCATGAAAACTCAATAATAAGTGCCTTTCACAGAAAAGGATTCGCTCTATTACAATCAAAACTTTTCCTTCAAATATTCTCAACCCGAGCGACAGTAACTACAGTAACTATCACTCCTCTTAAATCCATTTGTGCAAAAGAAATATCCTGGGTTTAAGAAATTGAAACACGATCACCTTAGAATTTGTCCGAATTCCAAGTCCATTCACAAGTAGTAATTTATATGATATAATAGTCTTTCAGAAGAATAACTTCATGCTGGAAAGAATCATATAAACTAGTATGATGTCTAATATTAAAAAATTACTAAGAGGTAAAGGATTAATAAGAAAGCGAGAAATAGATTTATCCGAAAGTACTCTGGATTTATCTGAAATTACTTCCAAAAAATCACACCCCTCCCTGATCCTAGTACTCAAACTAAGAGATCTAATACAGACATTCAAGACTCAAATTTCGATCAAACTTAAGTCATTGCCACTTTAAGAATCATGCAAAATGATAAAGGCCCTCCCATGCAAACATTGTGGCCATTCACAACAAAACCCTAACAAGGTTTTCTGACCAAACACGTACAAGGGATTAGGGTCGTTGAACTTCCACACAGCCGCAACAGTAGCTTTGCTTCAAGCAAACCCTTCTATCACAACGGCCCTCGCAGAAGGAAAACAGCCATCGTTGGAGGGAAACAATTACCCTTTGCTGCCTCATCACTACAGCGCACCAGTCTCACAACTGGAAACCCGAAAACCATTGCGGGACCATATCGCTCTGTCAACTTCTTGCCAGGAAGCATCAGGCCCTCACAGCAGAGGCCATTGAAACGAGAGACCAGCTGCAGATGAAGCAAAAGTTGTCCACCTCAAATCTGTAGGCGGATAGTTCTTGAACTACTAGAGGTATGAAAGACAAATTTAGCCCTCTTAAATCAGTTTTGCTAGCCACTACATGTTTAGTATTGTATCTTAGCCTCAAGTAGGTACTAGACTAACTTGATTTAAGAGGTTATACAAATTTCACAATTTGAATTTTCACAATCCAAAATAAACCCATCTTAAAAGACGACAATGAACCAGAGAATGTTTATTATCTTTAGGAGAATAATACCTTTGCAAATGGTACACTTTACGAGTGTACATTCCTTTTCCAAGCTGAAGGTCCTCAAATGGCCTATTTTCTAGCACCTCCACGCCCTCCTTGCCCGTTGTGTTGTATTGCTGCATCTTTGCCACCATGTACATTTGTGCTACTCTGTACTGCAAGACATCCATTTCCAATAACAGGCAGCACAGCACATGTTACCTTGTTGACTCAACATTTTCGTCAAAATCCTTTGACACCGTTCAAGTTCTCATAGTCTTCATACACAGACTACTGAGCTCTCGGAACACTAACAATGCATTTGAAAACATAGCTTCATTTCTTCAAAACTCTGATTTATTTTAATTTAAGATCGAAATTTGCCAGAAAGTATTCAGAACTCATCAGATTCGTACCTCTTCCAGAGACAATGGCATCACCACCCGACTGAGAGCATCAATTCATGTCAAGGAACCATTCTCTGGAGTTAAGATTAGAGTCGCAAGTTCTCTGCAAACCTTACTACACTGGCATATAATTCGAGCAACAAACCTTAAGACTTATAATCAATTGCTGATTCCTTAAGTAAAGATCCTGGTTCAATAAACTCATATCTGTACAATAACATTGCTGCCAAACTAATTCAGGCTATGGCGGAGTGTTTTCATTTCTCAATATTAAGTCGTCATGATACACCTGAAAAAAAACTTGCATCTACTAATCACTCAGCAGTATCTATCTCAAAACTTGTGACGCAGGGATTTAATATAAAGAATCGATGAACGCTCAGCCAAGCTTGGACGGGGCTTAAGTGGAGCAAGGCACAATAACAATATATCGACAATATTACCTTCAATACGAGCACGCAAAACTTGATAAAGCATATTACAGAGACAAGCGGGGACCTTTAGACCCCAGAATCTTCAATAGCAGATTCACAACAAGAAATCTGATGTGGAGTTTTTACATAGGTGAGAATAAAACTTTCTAATGATCCTCTTTCCTTAAGCTTTTTCGTGATTTTGAAAAATGAGACTAATAAGAAACCTTCAAACTAAAATTTCAAATGCTGAGACTAAAAGCTTTACTATTTCCCTTGCAAGAAAAAATTCATCGCTACATATTATTAGAAAATACGATACAACAGTGTCTAAAACATCTTCCGTCTAGCGTCTGCCTTCGAAACTATCATCATAAAGCATCCGGATATCGTCACAACACATATAAATTCCCCTATTACTCTTTATGGATTGGAAATATAGAACTTATTATTTCCTTTTTCTCTCGAAGAGCTCTGACCTCCAAGAAGCCGCAGCATAACAAGCCTCAGAAATAAAACAATCTGAACATCTTTCGACTATCCGCAACATTGCAAATAAGATCAGAACCATCAGAAACGAGGCAACGCCGATCACATTAAGGTCAACATTACGGCACATCTTTCAGGCCAAAAAAGGCCGTTGAAAAGGATACAACTCAGTAATCTGCACCATTGTGACAGCTTAAACAAGAAACCGCAACTCAATGTAAATAATGCTCCGCTCCTGCGCAACCGGGAGCAGCATCGATCCGTTGCAACGCGTTATTATGCATTGAGAACAGTGCAAATCGTACGAGACGAAACGATGATCATCGATCGGAGACGTGCTCCTGTTAAATTATTACGAGTCTTCGTCGTCGTCGTCGTCGTCGTCGGAAGATTCAAGAAGCAAAAGAAGAAGCAAAGGCGGCGTCTTCGTTTGTTTTTTGACAGAGAAAAAAGGAGAAACGAAGGAGGTCGTGCAAAGGTGCAAACCACTGAGGAGAATCAATTACTTTTAATTTTGATTAATTATAATTATTTAATTATATTTAAATTAAGCTTTTTAAATCTACTCAAATGGGGGCCGATCCGAGGTCCTTTGGCCATGAGAGGTGGGTGCCCACTACCGAGGGCGCCACTCGGTAAGGTGGAAGGCTTTAGGGCAGGCGTCGGGCCTTCCCCTGCACAACGCCATGTGCGAAGATTTTTCTTTCTTTTTTTCAGGGTGTTTTTTTGGAATTTTTTCTTTTGATCTTCCAATTTTTTGCGAAATTCTTTTTACATTTTTTTTCTCGAATCAAAAATTGACGAATTGTGCATCTTGATAGCCAATGACAAGTTGTCACATAGCACACGCATGTTCCGCAAGCCCCACAAAGAAAGTGCCACGAGCGAAGATTTTTATTTTTTATTTTTTTGCTTTGAAATTTTTGTTTTCTTTTTTTGAAAAAAAATCTGCATGCTCTATGTGGTAGCTCGTCATTGCCTGTCCGCACACACATTTTGTCAAAATTTTCATGTGCTACATGTCAACATGTGATTGCCTATCCACTTGAGATTGTGACAAGAAGGGTCACAAAAAATTTAGCTTCTAACAATACATGAACATTATGCCTGTCCCTCTAGGGTGTTGTAAGGGCAGAAGGAATATGTGCTCTTACATAAAGTATGATGATGTATCTTTTGAACTATACAAATATCAATGTATTTCTCTAAACAGTTCGAACTTGAGTGTAAAACTACAAATTATAAAAAAAAGATTATGTACAAATATATATATATAGCTGATTCGCATTAATATTGATTTCCATCGAAGATATAAATCCAACAATTCAAAGCTATTGTACAGGTCTTGGGGCCGATTTTGCTATGCCTTGTGAGAGTATTTTTGGTATGAGACGTATGTGGCATGGGAGTTTGCTCAAACATGGAGGAGATCCTAGGCTTAGAGAGTCATCTCTTCAACGAAGAGCTAATAATGAGTTCACAGAGTTTTTTGGCATTAAAAAATGGAGTCTAGAAGCTTGCATCATGGACCATAGAGATAATATATTATGTCCATGTCTGATTCAGAGGATTCAGAATAATCCTTGGCGTGGATATTCAATCTCTAGTGTACAAGTTTATTAAATACACCTCGCCATTATGGACTAGGCCAAAAATAGAACAAATAACCTTGTGAGGGCCCAGGCATACCCATTAGGAGATGTGGAGCTAGTGCATGGTGTCTGACCGCAATATATGCATGTAAACGAGATCAAAAGCAACTAGATGAGATTGGAATCTTATAGGAAATATTCCTAGGACCCAGGGGCTCATATATACTTGTATGAATTTGCCCTCCTCCTCTTTCTATTTTTAGTTTTCAATTGCCAATATCATCTCCTCTCTTGTATTCAATCATCGTGCACATGGCTCAAGGTGAAGTTGATTGGAGTTTGACTTTCAACTTTTCAGTTGGTTGAGTAATTTGGCTCCACAGTACTCCTTTTGTCACATGCAACGGGATCTAGAGGATCTTCACTTGGTGATTTTCACAATGATATTAGAGCTTGGCTTTGCATCAATAAGAAGGTGGAGACATTTTTTGTTTTTTTGCAGTTTTTTGGTAGTATCTCCTTGCTTTTTCCTTCATGGTAGTGGAATTGACCTCCAACTAGGTGGCTTCTCTAAATATTAATTGCTTTCAGCCTAATGATCGGGGATATGGATTTTATCCATAGCCATAACTAGAAATAGTTCAATTTTTTACAGTTTTTTGGATAGTATTTACTGTTTGCGCTTGAAATTCCTTGAATCTACTAGATATAAATGATTTTTATGATTGTACTTGCTATTTATCAATAATTATTACAAGTTATAATGATTGCATGCTACTGACATTTGAAAATTTAAGATCCAATATGATCCTAAATATAGATCTGGGTGTTGGATTATTATCCTTGTAATGGATCTTTAATCTGCATCCATTCATCTATCCAGTTTCTGCTAATTTACTCATGTTTTTACACAATCTGCAAAAATACATGGGAATGGCTAACATTCTGGTTCGACAACAACAGAGATTATCGAAGGTATTCGAACTATCGAATGTTAACAAGACATGATACTACTTGTTTTAAAGCTAATGATTTTCTTGTTAGCAAGTAATAACCGTATAACCTAATTAGATAAGTGACAGCTCATTATGACCATATAGATATCTTTTACTTTCATTTTAGATAAGCCTAAACGACATTCTTAACTAGTATAAATAGTTGATTATTTTCCAAGTTTATGATCCTAATTCTAATTATTCTTCTTTCCTCCTTTGAAGAAAAGTTAAAGATCATGGATTAGTGCTTCACCACTTATTAGCGGAAGTGCATCAGATAGAGACGATCTGCTATTCAAATCCAGTATCGAGTACGCGGTTGCATCCGCTATTATCTTTTGCTCGCAATTAATCTGATTTGTACATGCTACTGACTGACTTAGTCATACAATTTTATTGCATTTAGTATTATGTTTGAAGGGATGAATAATTTTATGTTCTACTGTAATCTGACTATGCTTTGTTATAGTTTGTTTGAACTATCGAATACTTTGGTACAACAATATTCACACTCTATTATATTTGTCTACAAAATTAATCTCACTGGTTTTGATGATTTCATAGTTGGAACCACATAAAATGGAACGTGACCATTGTCGCAATAGTTTTGTTCAAATTTGATAGGCATTGTCATGCATTAGAAAAAGGATTTTTCCATAGATCCCGATAGTAGCATCTATCGAATGCACCCTTTCTCCATCGAGACTTCTTTCTTTTCTTCCAACATGGTATTAGAGCAATAATTTCTGGTGATCAAAGCATTTCTATTGATTCATGGTAATAGTAGCATGATATAATCAAATAGTATCTTTCATTCTTAGGTCATCAATTATCGATAGACTTGTTGGAAATAGGGAATGTATTAACGACAAGTCCAATGGCGACTTATCGAGTGCAGTGGAATAAAGCCTTCTTTCCTAATGCATGACATCAATATTGAACAAAACATAATGACAAAAGTCACGTTCAATCTTATAGTGACCAACTTTGAAATCGTTAGCACTACAGTGATTTCATAGCCAAACAATGAAGTTTTGAATTATCAAACAAAACAATAAGAGAGTATCAGTTACAAACAATCGCAGAGATACATACATTCTGGCATAATACTGAACGCAATAAAGGATAGATTGATTCAGCATAAAATAGATGATGACTACGAATAGAAACCGTGTACTCTAAGCTATCTCTGAACAATTTGACAATAGTCCATGTCTGGTTCTTGATAAGAGATGGATACTCTTTATCCATAACTTCTTTCCAAAGATCGGAATTGGGCTGACTGATCAATGCCTCTTCAACAGTTGTCGGCTCTTGAACAAGGGAAGCTGCAGACTCGTCGATATACCTGATAGGTGGTTTGCTTTGTCTTGTCAATCTTCTAGGTAGTGGTCGAAGTTGATTCTCTTCATCATGTTGTAGTCGTTGGACTGCAACATTATCTTCGGATTCGTTGCTAATAAGTTGTTCGTCAGGAGTAGACGAGCTTGGACCTTCAATAGGAATAGTCAACTTTTGAAAAAAAGTTTGATAATTCGGGAGAGTCCAATAGTTCGATTGTATGAGCTTTGCCCTTGTCTTTGAGGTCGATAAACTGATCTTCAATGAAGAGACATCCGGCCAACTAATGAATATCTTTGACTCGACAGGATCATACATGTAAGGATCGCCTAGTCCGATCATGCAACCAAAAGGACACTTGAGGAGCAAAACCACCCAACCAACAGGAAATAGCTAGTCAATACCCTACCGAGTTCACCCCCATGCCATGGTGAATGAATGCAAGAGAGGAGGGGCTCCTAGCTACAAGGAACAGAAAATCCAATAGGTAGATGGGCGAGTTTCCACTAGTATATATTCTCTTAGAATATTTCTCTTAGGATCCCCATGCAAACTAGAATAGCAATTGACCTCCTATTCTTGCACTATAGCAGTCAAACACCATGCAAGTGCTCCTATGTCCAATTATAGGTCTAGGCTCTCATATGATTATTAACTATTTTACTAGCCAAGCCCGAAATGATGAGGTGTTAGAGCCTTTACTCCTTGTCCCGGTTATTTACAGTTTTCAGATACACATGTACGTTTTGTAATTATTGTGATTACTGAAATGGCTAAGTCACCGGCCTGTGGTGACCTTTGTAAGTAAATTGTAAATAAATTGTAATCAGTTGGCATTGGACATCAAATAGTCGTGCTTAGCTTTGGCATGGTCATTTATTAGGAGTGGCTGGACATGACTCGTCGATATGTGCATGAAATTAGCCATGTGTCGACGTTAGGAAAGGTCAGAGTTAAGGGTGTTGGATTCAATGCTCAGCCTCAAATCCATTTATCAATGAGGATCTTGAAAAGCCATTCAAATCAGAAATTTTTTCGACCATGGGTCGGCTCAAATTTTTTCGACCCTTCACTAAATTATTCGGGCGTGTTCGACCCTAGCGGATCGACGGGTCTAATTTCTCCAACCTTGAAAAATTTGACCCTCAACATATTTTTTGACCCTGTGTAAATTTTTTCGATCCTTTGTATAAAATCCGACCCTATGTAATTTTCGATACTATCGATCAGAAATCCAACTCAACGACTTCAAGTCCACAGAGCGCTTACTCAATAACTGTATGAGGTGGTTGTAATAACTATAGCCAAAGTAGTTGTAGATATTTAGTAGTATATCACACTTAGAATCTTCATCAAAAAACTACTCCTGATATTATGAGTCTGATAATTCATTAATCTGTATTAGCGTTATCATGCTCAACAAGATGAAGTTATAACTTCATGCAATTGTACTGATTGTTGATAATAATCAAAGTGCGATTTGTCCTATTGAAGTTATTGGTCATTGCGCATTTGTTTGAATCCATCGTTTGAATTATTTTGCTGCTAACACGTTTCTGATCCATGCATCTAGCTCGCTCCCAGTTTCCGCACAAACCCAACTAATTACCGACATGGTATCAGAGGGCATCCAAGTAATCTGCTTCTCATTGTGGATTATTAGTCTTGTTTCTATCAAGACAACGGAGTAGCAACCAATGGTATCCTGAAATTGATGTTACTACCAACGATCTCACTCAGCCAGAATGGATCCGTCTTCTCTAATCGAAAGGCTTGATGGAGGGAACTATCATCTCTGGAAGTTCAAAATGAAGGTCATGCTTTTAGCCAAGAAATTGTGGGACATTGTTGATGGCACAGAACTTAAGCCAAAGGGTGAAGCAACTACTATCACCAAGTGGAGACTGAAAGATGACAAAGCTTTTGCCATGATCACTCTCAACATAAAAGACACCCAAATCAGTCACATAAGAGCTGTTCATGCTGCTAAGGATGCATGGGACATCCTAGCAACCACCCTCTACGATATTAGGGACCTCACCTCCAAACTCCATTTGAGGAAGAAATATTTTTCCTTGAGAATGTCCGAAGTAGTAAGTGTTTCGAGTCATCTCAACACTTTCCAAAATCTCATGCAGCAAATGACTGCAATTGTATGACTCTATTATCGAGTCTGTCTAAAGCCTATGAAAATTGGGTCATGGCAATTTCGATCCAAGAGCATCTAACTCTATCAAGTCTAATCTCATTACTTCTACAAGAAGAAATCAAAAGATCAGCTTCCTCCTCATGCTCAGGATCGGATCCACAAGCACTATATGCAAAAAATCAAAAGTTCGGATCCAAAAAGAAGAGCAATATGCAACCAGGGTCGAATTCTAGCTCTGGGTCAAATTTTGGCCCAGAGAGGATCATCCGCTTTCTAAGTTTTTTACCAAGCTTTAGATGGAGTGCGAAAATAAAACAATGATGAAGCACTAAGGCTTACCCAACTAGTGCTCAAAATAAAAATGAAATTAACTAAGATGACAAAATACAAAACCTTACTAAGGTTTACCCAACTCACAAGGTGATCAAACTAAATCCTAGATTAACACCCAAAGGGTAATAAAATGAGATTGCGGCTAATACTAAACAAATAAGCAGTAATGAACATGCCACAATAAAACCGATGAAAAGGAGGCAAGAGGAGGCCCGAGCACCTTCCCTCAAGCTATGCACCTTTCCAAGGGAAACACAAATGAAACTTCAAGGGTGGCTATGTGTTGGTTTAGGGCCTCGACGGAAGCAATGTATGATTGTTGTAATTTTGAGTGTTGCTCCGTTGTGGCTATCAGCTTTTGGGCCAGTGTTTGATAGGCCACCACTAGAATGGCAGTTCCCTCAGGAATAGCTGGTGGTACGAAGTCGTTGAAGTCCACCATTTCCAACTGTTCCTTCATAGCAGAACGTGCTGCTTGTGAATCAGCTATAGCCTCATCCTTTTCGGCTTTGAGAGTATCGATGGTTTGCTGCATGTTGGATACCTTCAGTTGGAGCTGGTTCTGGAGATGGAGTAGCATCTGCTGTTGTTGTTGATTGTAATTCGTGAGGTTCTGGATCTGCAACTGCTGTTGTTTGTTTTCCTCCTCCAGCCTTGCTTTTTCTTTCTGAAGGCCCGCCAAAGCACCATCGTCGAATTTTTGCATAGTATATTGTCCCCCTAGGGTGCCGAATAGATTGTATTGGAGCTCATTCACCAATCATACCGCTTTTTGGGATACAAGGGATAATTGCTCCAAAAGACCAATGTCAGGGAGGGTGCGTGTGTAGTTAGGATACGGCATTGGGTTGAATGGCTAAAAATCAGGAGCAGGGCTAGACGGAGGTGTAAGAAAGACAAGTGGGGGTGATTGTGGATTGAGGAGTACAAGAGATGGGGAGATACTGCGTGGCGGAGATTGTTGGATTGGGTTAGTGGTGATAGTGGTTGATGGAAGTGCAGTTAGTAATTTTAATGCAAAATCATCTACGTTGACTGTGGAATCAAGTAGGGTAGAGATTTATACAGGTGAGGGCTTTTGTGAAAGTGTGGAAGTGAAGCCCGTGTTGAGAGTTAGTGAGGGTGTGGAGGTGGCAGTAAATGGTGGGGGTGGTGGTGGGAGTGTGAGAGCAAGTGATGGAGAGGATATTGCCTGTGTGGACGGAATCACGCCCATAGGATAAGAGTTGGAAGTGCTTGTCATTCCGGAGCTGCCTGCTGCTGTTGCTACTGCTTGTCGGCGTTGTTGGGCCTGGTGAAGTAAGGCCACTTGTTGCTCTAGGACCTCCTTTGGGACCTGAGATGGTTTAAGGCTCCCTCTGGATTCAGCATATTCCACCCCGATGTCGTTGGATAGAATGTCATGTGGGACATCAGCTTCTGTGTTGATCGCCTTCCCTTTCTGCTTCTTAGTAGGTGGGGCTGGTGAGACTGGTTCTGCTGTCGGTTGGGGGGTGGCTCACTTTTTTGTGCTTGGATAAACATAATCTAGCTCCTTGATGGCAGCAGCCGCCCTAGACCCCAATTGTTTGGTGACCAACATGTGGAGGAGATACCCACATTTGGTAGTTGGTTTGCGGGCTTCAGATCTCCGCACAGCTTCTCTGCTACCTTCTCAGCCCACTTGTAATTCTAAGTGAGATTGTCCATGGTGAGGGTCAGAGAAAAGAGGTCGCTCGGCGGTATGCAATCCATCTTGGTGGTATGCACTGCGACCATGGTGACGAGGATCTCTGAGTCGGCCCGTAGATGGGGATCCGTGATGAGGCGGATAGCGATCCCGTTGTTGGTTTGGGCAATGGTTTTGCCGTCATTTGTCAGAAATTTTGTGAAGTACTTGGCATCATAGCTAGTGCCCTTTCCATGGATTGCCTCTCCGAGATTAGGAAAGCCGATGAGATCCCCAGGAGAGACGTTGATAATAGAATAGCTGCCACTCTTGGATGTAATCCAAAAAGTTTGGAACTCATCCGAATAGGTGGAGTAGGCTGCTCGGATGAGGCTCTCGCTCTGCTGGTCCCGAAAAAGTGTCAAATCAAAGCCAAGGTCAATGAGGATATCCTTGGCCAGGGTGAGCTGCTCGGCGTAATTCTTAAGATAGATCAATTTTAAAAATTTGAAAAAAAAATTGGCATGAACTCGAGAGCAGCAATCTAAAATGAACTCGTGGAGAGAAGGTGGAGGAATATATATAGACTTTTTTGGTAGGACTTTGCAACTTCACCTAGAAATTGTCCTCAGTGTCCACAATTTGGTAATGATGGTCACAAATTTTGAGGCAACGTTCTGAGGGCCCGCAAATTCTTGTAAGTGATTTTTCTATGCCAAAAGAGAAAAAAACGTCTGACAGTGCAAAAATGTGTCTGATTAGAATTCACAGAGATAGTAGAGAAATCGTGAGGATCAATTTGAGCTCCAGCGAATTGTCTACGAATTCGGATAATGGATATCTGATGAATAAAATCACATTTTTCTATGTTTAGACATTTTTTTATCTGAGACATAATTCGTGGAGGCCAAAAATGAATCTTGCTCTATGAAAAAGAGGTCAGTCGAATTCTATTTGAGATGTTGTGAAAAGAATTTCTTCTGAAACTAATGACTTTTGTGGTTTTCTCAAAGAAGACTGTTGGTATACCTGATCTGATAGTATCTTGATGGTTGGAACAAGAAAGCACAGCAAAAATGTTGTCGAAATGGCATGTAGACAATAAAAAGGAAGAAAAATAGTAGGAAAGAAATTAGCTAATACATATCAAGATAAAAACAAGGTTCATTGTACTTTCTCAGTCGACTCCCATTGACCAAAGTGTCGAGGATATCGCCTTGAAGGGTTTGGAGTTGGACATAACCAGAGGCAAAGATTTTTTTAATGACGTAAGGTCCTTTGCCAGAAAATTTCAGTTTGCCTTTGAAGGCTTTGACCTGGTATAGTAGGACCTTATCTCCAATCTGAAAATCTCTAAGTTTCAATGATCGATCATGCCATGCTTTTTGTCGTCGTTTGTAGACTTGTTGAGCATAGATGCTGATCCTTCGTATTTCACAAAGTTGCTCCAGATGGAATAACCTATTTGCTAGATTCTAAAGAGTATCAAGCTCAAGGTTATAGGCTACTCGAATGGAGGGGATATGGAATTCCACAGGCATAACGGCTTCTTGGCCATATGTGAGCTGGAAAGGGGTTAAGCCTGTAGCTCGCTTCGGGGTGGTGCGATAAGCCCAGAGAGCAGCATGGAGTTTGAGTTCCCAATCAGATCGGCTGGATTCGACAGATCTAGTGAGAATTCCACATAGGATTTTTTTGGTGGATTCTGCCTGGCCATTGCAGCGTGGATAATATGGGGAACTTTTGCGATGTACCACAAAATTTTTGGAAAGAAGATCTACTATGACAAAGTTAAAGAAATGTGTATCCCTATCACTGATAAGCTCTAGAGGACATCCGAACTGAATTATAACCTGTTCATAGAGAAATTTGGCAATAGAACGAGCGTCATCATTGCGAACAGCTCTTGCTTCAGCCCATTTGGTGCAATTGTCCGTAGCTACTATGATGTAACGAGATTGTGTGTGTCGAGCAGCAGGACTAATAGGTCTGACATAATCAATTTCCCATTCCATCACAAGCCTTAGTGTAATTGTGTGTATCCTTGAAGAGCGTTGGCCACCAAAAATCGACCAAGAGGATTTTCTTAGCAGTTGTTTTAGAAGAGAAATGGCCTGCACCAATACCTTCATGAGTGAGGAAAATTATAGAGGGTATTTCTCCTTCAGTAAGACATCGTCGGATAATTCCATCTAACCCTTGCTTGTAGAGTTGTCCTGCAATTAACGTATAAGATTTAGTTTTGAGGACCAACGCACGTTGTTTAGGTTTAGAGAAGGAAGGATCCATCTGCCCTGAAGTTAGATATTTGATAGTCTTGATCAGGGGTAGGAAGGTTAGGGATTCATGATAGATGGTCTACTAAAAAATGTTGAACTCCCTTACGAACCACGATCCTAAACTCAAATTCTCGCAATAATAGGATCCATCTAGTAATACGACATGTGTTGCAGGTCTTGTTGATGAGATACAACATTGTCTGATGATCAATGAAGAACGCAAAGACTTTTCCTAGAAGATAATGGCGAAACTTCTGAACCGCATATACCATTGCCAAGGCTTTGCATTCGGTAGTGGTATAATTGACTTCAGCAGGTATCAATTGTCGACTAAGAAAACGAATTGGGTAGTCCTTTTTGAATTCTCCCGATTGGGTGAGCACTGCTCCAATGGCATACTTGGATGCATCGATATGTACATGGAATTCTTTAGAATAATCAGGAGCCCGGAGGATGGGTGCATTGGTAAGGCCTTGCTTGAGTTGATTAAAGGTGACGCGTTGTTCATTCGTCCATTTGGAGACTACAATTACTTTGTAGATTAAGCGTGCTTCGTTAGCGAAATCAAAAATAAAGCACCGATAGTAGTTGGCGTGGCCAAGGAAGGAGTAAACTTCATGTATCGTACGCGGTTCCGGTAGATTTTGAATGATAAGGATATTTTCAAGGTTAGTGGCAATGCCATTTTGTGAGATAATATGTCCTAACACAATACCATGGGTTACCCAAATCTGGCATTTTTCAGGATTAAGAGAGATGTCGAAGCGTTGACATTGGATAAAAAAAAATTTGAGCACAGACATATGGCGTATTTCTTCATAATGTGCTCTTAAATCGTCCAAGTAAACTTCTAAGGTATCGCCCATCTGCTGAGAAAAGGCCGCTTGCATAACACGTTGGAAGGTGCTAGGAGCATTGCAGAGACCAAAGGGCATGACTTTCCAGCAGAAGGTTCTCCATTATGTGGCAAACGTGGTTTTGTGTTGATTTTCTTTAGTGATTTGGATCATATTGTATCCGCTAAAGCCATCTAAGGAGGAGTAAGTCTCATCTCCTGCTAGATTTTCTAAGATGGATTCTCCGAAAGGTAATGGAAAATGATCACGTTCAGTGATGGCGTTAAGTTTCTTAAAATCGACACAGATGTGGAGTTTTCCATTTTTCTTGGGGACGATGACAATTGGGGAGACCCACTCAGTATGCTCAATTTCATAGATAAATCTCGCATCTAAGAGGCGTTGTAATTCTTCTTTGATCTCGGCCTTATATATGGGATTGCATCTGTATGGACGACTCGCAGTGGGTCTCGCACCCGGTTTAAGCGGGATACAATGCACAACTACTTGGGGTGAGACTCATGTGAAAAATACAGATCCTAAGTGGATCTAAACTCCAAGATCATTGGCTTGAATGCTTGCACTCCAAACTACATAAGCTAGGAATTGGCAACACATTCTATGCTACCTAGAATGCAAAGAACTTGATCAAAAAGCATTTATCACAAATGGAAACTTTCATAAACATCAAGTGCGGCCCAAAATAGCATTATACAGTCCATAATACATCAGCCTACCACTTTTGGAAAGCACCTAAGATCATACACAATAGCTTGAAGACAATACACACAACAATGCTCTCAATGGAGGAAGAAACAATGACAATGATCTATTGATCTCAATGAAGCATACAAAAGGTTTCTCCAACCTGTTCTCCACGACTTCCCTACTATTTATGGATGAGGAAGATGACTCTCTCTCCTCTCTCTAGAAGGTACTTGACCCTAGATATTCCCTATATAGGAAAAATAGCTAAAAATGGCTTATATGACCAAAATACATCAAAATGGTCTCATTTTGAACGGTATGAAGTTTGACACTTCATCATACTGAAAAAATACAGTAAATAAAAACATTGTGGCCTAGTTCACACGTGTGAAACTCCAGAACCAAAACTATTTACAATTTTAGCCAATTTAGGCCTCAAACTAGCTAGGAAATGTTGACAATTTTCACACTCCCTCTTCAACATTGGATGCTAGTTTCAACATAGTCTTTGAGCACATTCCAAGATTAGATCTATGCATTAAATATAGGTCCTTTCCCAATGGTTTGGTGAAGATATCAGCCACACACTCCTTTGAAGAGACATGTTGAAGCTCCACCTCTTTGGCAATGACTTGATCTCTCACAAAATGGTGAGCAATCTCAATGTGCTTGCTCCTTGCATGAAAAACAGGATTGCTTGCCAAGCTTTGGGCTGAAAGGTTATCACAAAGTATGATTGGAGTCTTCTCTGGTTCCAGCAAGTGAAGATCCAATAACATCCTCTTGATCCAAAGAATCTCCTTGGTGCATGTTGTTAATGCCTTGTACTCGGCTTCGGTGGAAGATAGAGAGATAGTTGGTTGCTTCTTTGATAGCCATGAGACCACTCCATCTCCAAGATAGATTGCAAAGGCACTTGTTGACTTCCTATCCATTTGATCACCTGCAAAATCTGAATCTGAAAATCCACAAAGGCTAGGTGTAGTACCTCCATACAAGATGCCAAAATCTCTAGATCCCGAGATGTATCTAAGTACTCTCTTTCCTAGCTTCCAATGAGCCTCACTAGGATCTTGCATAAATTGACTTAGTTTACCAACCACAAAGCTTAGATCAGGTCTTGTGATGGTTAACCATATAAGAGATCCTATTAGCTTTCTATAGAGAGTAATGTCCTTGAAGGATCTTTCATTACTTCTTGTAGTTAGCTTTACATTTGATTCCATAGGAGTAGAAACAACTTTACAATCTTCCATATGAAACCTTTTTAGAATAGAGTTAACATACTTTTCTTGACATATGAATGTAGATTTAGAAGTTCTAATAATCTCTATTCCTAAGGTATAATGAAGTTTACCAAGATCTTGAATTTCAAACTCTCTTTTGAGTGCCATCTTGATTTCATCTATATCTAGATTGTTACCACCACTTAAGATAATGTCATCAACATAGATCAAAAGTAAAGTGATATCATTTTCATTCAATCTAAAGTAGAGAGAATGATCATACTCACTCATAACAAAGTTTTGAGAAAGTAAGAAGGAATTGAGCTTAGCATACCAACTCCTTGGTGCTTGCTTTAGCCCATACAAACTCTTTTGGAGATAGCACACATGATTAGGCTCATCATGTGAAACATAGCCCTCGGGTTGCTCCATGTAAATATCTTCTTCAAGATCACCATTCAAGAAGGCATTAGTAACATCCATTTGCCACATATCCCAATCATAAAGAGTTGCAAGAGAGATTAGGATTCGAATAGTTACCATCTTTGCCACGGGTGCAAAGGTCTCATCATAGTCAATACCATATTCTTGAGCATACCCCTTTGCCACCAACCTTGCCTTGTACTTGTTGATTGATCCATCTTGATTTGTCTTGATCTTGAAGATCCACTTACAACCAATTGCCTTCTTGTCCTTTGGAAGCTTTACCAACCTCCATGTGTTGCTTTTGATGAGTGCTTGATGCTCATGATCCATGGCTTGGATCCATTCCTTCTTTTGAATTGCTTCACCTACACAAGTTGGTTCATCAAAAGAGGTAAGAAAAGCAAGGTTAGAGTTGTCCACCACTTGCTTTCCTTTTTCATCATAGGTTAGCCTTGATGGCTTAGCCCTTTGCCTTTGAGTCTTCCTTGAAGTTTGCTTTGGAGTGGCATCTCCATCTTCATCCAAGACATCTTGCACATCATGATGATTAGTAGGCACATCAACATCAACATCAACAACATTGGAAACATTCTCTTCATGAAAGATGACATCCCTACTTATGACAACTTTCTTTGTAGAAGGAATGTACACTTTGTAAGCCTTGCTTACTTCACTATAGCCAACAAACACACCCTTCTTTGATGAAGGATCTTCTTTAGTTCTATTATCAAGTGTGATATTGACAAAACATGTACATCCAAAGATCCTACAATGCTTGACACTCGGCCTTCTACCATAAAGAACCTCATGAGAAGTTTTACCATCCAAGGAAGCACTTGTCCATCTATTACATAGATAGTTAGCACATGCTAAAGCTTCCCCCCAAAAAGACTTAGCAAGATTAGCATGTAGTCTCATTGCCTTGGCACATTCACAAAGGGTTCTATTCTTCCTCTCGGCCACTCCATTCTGTTGTGGAGTCCTAGGACTAGACATCTCCCTCTTAATCCCATGTGCTATACAAAAGTCTTTGAACCTATTTGAGGTGTATTCCCCTCCATTATTAGATCTTAAGCATTTGATCTTTGTATTGAATTGGTTTTCCATTTCATTCTTGAACTTGACAAATGCAGCAAACACTTCATCCTTACTTTTAAGAAGATAGATCCAAGTATACCTACTAAAGTCATCAATGAAAGTTGCATACATCTTTGCCCCACCATTGCTAGTTGTACTAGAAGAATGAATATCAGAATGCACAAGTTGAAAAGCTTCTTTAGATCTAGAAGTAGATCTAGAATAAGCAAGTCTATGAGATTTGGACAAGGCACAATGTTCACAAACACTATTGTTTGCAACAAGACTTTTAGGGAGACCAAGAACAAGCTCTTTCTTTGCCATTACCTCCAAAGATTTGAAGTTGGGATGGCCCAACCTCTTGTGCCAAACTTCTTGGTTTGTCAATTGCTCCCTAGCCATACATCCTTCATGATTAGAGATCACACATGCATCAAGCTTGAAAAGTTTACCATGCCTCCTACCTTGAGCAATCAAGGATCCACATTTACTTATCAAACATGCATCTCCAATGAACTCCACATCAAGTCCTTTGTCAATCATTTGACTTACACTAAGCAAATTCTTAGTGATTGAAGGAATGTACAAAACATTTTCAAGATTTGCTTTCCTATTTGTTGAAAGGGAAATAGGAATAGTGCCTATGCCTTTGATGTCACATTGACCATCATTTGCAGTGTAGATGATGTTACCTTCTCCCTCATAAGACAATAAGGATGTAAAGTATTCCTTATGTCTTGTCATGTGAGATGAGGCTCCACTATCAATCCACCAAGGATCATTATCATCTATGTTGGCTAACAAACTTGAAGTCATAACAAGTGATTCACATGTGTTATGTTCTTCCTCATCTATTGTAAGATTTCCTTGCCTCTCTCCTTGCTCTCTTTTCTTCTTATAACATTCATTTGCAAAATGACCTTTTATCCCACAATAAAAGCACTTGAACTTTGACTTATTGTTCTTAGTAGAAGAGGAAGAGGAAGAGTGATCATCATGATCAAAGTTACCACCTTTGGACCATTTCCCTTTGCCTTTACCTTTGCCCTTGAATTTGCCTTTTGTGAAGAAAGCCTCTTCACCTCCACCTTGCAAGGATGCACCATCAAGCTTTGATTGCAACCTATGTTCTTCAGCCAATAAGATTTCTTGCAAGTCAACCACACTTGGCAAGACTCTTTGAATGGCAAAACTTTGCACAAGGTTAGCATGTTCATTTAGCAAACCATTCAACATAACTTGGACTATTTCACCATCTTTTATGTTCTCATCAATGCATGCTAAATCATCACTTAGGGACTTAACTCTCAAGATAAATGCATGAGCACTTTCACCCTCTCTTTGCCTACTAGAAAATATTTGTCTCCTTAGGGTCAATACCCTAGATGTGGACTTTGATTCAAAGAGCTTCTTTAAGGCATTCCATGCCTCACTTGCACTTTGACACTTTCCAACTTCCTTGAGAAGTTCATTTGTAACATTCATTTTAATGATATGAAGAGCCCTTTTGGCCTTCTTATCAAACCTTTGTTGCTCTTGAAGTGTGAGAGGTCTCTCTTCAATTTCTGCAACTATGTCCATGAGTTCATTCAACTCAAGTAAGGACTCCATCCTCACTTTCCAAGTAGAGTAGTTTGATGAACTCAACCTTTCACTAGACTCTAGCATGATCCCACCATTGGAAGCCATGATTCTAATGTTTCTTCAACTTTTAGGTTCTGTCCTAAAGCACTTAGCACTCACTTTTCTCTCAACAAATGATAGATAAAGAGATCTATGAAGATTTAGGACCCTAAAACACTTCTATCTTGAACCTAGATGGTTTCCAAGCATAGAAAGGAAGATTGAAACACATGCAACACTTTGCACACACTAAGAATGGATTACAAAATCAAACCAACCTGAACACACTCTTGCTTAAGCTCTCAAACTTTCCAGCAAGTGACCAACTCAAGTTATGGTGTGAAGAGTTACTTGCATTCTTAGAAAATACCCAAAACTAGGATGCCAAGATTACCTAGTAATGAACAAACTTGATCAACATATGATCAACACACTAAGATATTGATTCAACCTGTAAAACCACATGTAAACCACACTTCTAAAAGTTTATAAACTCCAGCAAGTGATAAATACAAGATTTAGAGGTGAATGAATGAGCACACTTAGTGAATCACAAGACTAGCTTCACTATCTTGTCAAATCTTGGTGTTTAGATGTAGATCTAAGATCACTTCACATGAGAATGTTCCTCAACCTGTTAAGAACCTGAAAACACACTTGCATAATGGTTAACACCTTCCAGCAAATGCTCCAATCAAATTACATAAGGAGAGTTACTTACATGCTCAACAAAGTACACCAAAATTTATGCCAAAATTGATGACAATCTTTACAATATGCTCTTCACAATGGAGCTTACAATATGTTCACCCAAAAAAGGGGATTTTTCATCCAAATGGGAGCTTTGCTCAGCCTTTAGGAGAATTACAACTCACTCAAAAGAGCATTTGTCATCCACTTAAGGAGAAGTTTCATCCACTTAAGGAGAGTGTTCATCCAAGAATGGAGATTGTCAACAATAGGATTGAAAAGAACATTGTTAGTATTGAATATGCACAAGCCTCACAATCACAAATGATTAGGTGTTATGATCTGATCCAAAATAGTTTCTTTTCAGCCTCTGATCTTCAATAGACCTGAAATATGCTTTTGATCCACAAGTTCAACTCACAAAACAAAGGTTAGTAAGATTTGATCAACAAAGCAATGCAAAATCATGCTAGAACTTGATCAAACATCCAAATATCACCAAAAATGGAATACTTACTGTAAATAGAAGCCAACCAGCTCTGATACCATGTGAAAAATACAGATCCTAAGTGGATCTAAACTCCAAGATCATTGGCTTGAATGCTTGCACTCCAAACTACATAAGCTAGGAATTGGCAACACATTCTATGCTACCTAGAATGCAAAGAACTTGATCAAAAAGCATTTATCACAAATGGAAACTTCCATAAACATCAAGTGCGGCCCAAAATAGCATTATACAGTCCATAATACATCAGCCTACCACTTTTGGAAAGCACCTAAGATCATACACAATAGCTTGAAGACAATACACACAACAATGCTCTCAATGGAGGAAGAAACAATGACAATGATCTATTGATCTCAATGAAGCATACAAAAGGTTTTTCCAACCTGTTCTCCACGACTTCCCTACTATTTATGGATGAGGAAGATGACTCTCTCTCCTCTCTCTAGAAGGTACTTGACCCTAGATATTCCCTATATAGGAAAAATAGCTAAAAATGGCTTATATGACCAAAATACATCAAAATGGTCTCATTTTGAAGGGTATGAAGTTTGACACTTCATCATACTGAAAAAATATAGTAAATAAAAACATTGTGGTCTGGTTCACACGTGTGAAACTCCAGAACCAAAACTATTTACAATTTTAGCCAATTTAGGCCTCAAACTAGCTAGGAAATGTTGACAATTTTCACAACTCGTTTCATGTCTTTGTAGGTCCAAGCAAAGACATGTCGATATTTTCATAGGAGCTTTTCAAGTTGTCTAAGTTGTTCGCGATTAAGATGAGCTCCGACGTGGACAAGATATTCGTTGGTTCCATTTGGCTCACTCAGGGAAAGGGTTATGGTTTGTGCAGGGCCTTCATAGGGTGAATTACCAGTTGGCTCACGTTGAGCTTGGGGTAATTGGATTGTGAGATCCTCGATCGTATAGTCCTTAAAGTATGCAGGAACATCATGGGCTAGAGATTCGAGGGGAGCCTTACCTTTCTCTTGCCGAGATGGTGCTTGGAATTTTTCGGGGGCTAGTGTAGGACTAGAGGCAATCTTGGTCTTCCGCTGCACTTGATTTGCTTGACCTTGCTGCACTTTGTTGCCTTGCATGGGGTTTCATTCTTGTTGTTTCATTGCTCGTTGTCGACCTTTGTTCCTCTGATTCCCCATATGAATAGGGAAAATCCTTCTTCCCGAGTGAGATTTCCATCAAGGCAGCATCCTTACAAAGTTGGGCAAGCGACACATAGGATGCTAACTCTTCCATACCAGATCTGATCCTTTTGGGCAGTCCGGCATAGTATTTGGCCATGATGATCTGTTGGGGAATCGGGGGATCACAATCCTTCACTAGATGATAGATCCAATAAGTGTAGTCTCGGATTGTTTCAGCAAGGAACTTTTTTAATTTCGATAATCCTACAAGGGCGGTCTCCATAGTTCAGCACTAGAATGTCGCAAAGTAGCTGGTTGGTGAATTGCTTCAAGGTTTGCTCAATGACTCTGATGTTCCAACTTTTTTTTTTTTTTTTGAAGTGGAAGAAGAAAAAGAAGACGAGAAAAGAATCAAGAAAAGAGAGATTTGTATGGATGTGAACAGAAACAGAAATGGATTTAACAGATAACCGCAATGAAAATTACACTATCAAGAGAAAATGGAGATGGACAGAAGAGTGTGGACAGAAGAGTGATGAATGGTTGGTATGGATGGTGGTGGAAACTCATTTTTCTTGGTACTGATCAACTTGATATGAGGTTCATTCACTTGGTTCAGTTTAGGGATGTTGGATCTTGATGGATATTGTGACTACAACCTAGATTTGACAAGATCTAATCAATTTCAGTTGGCTAATAGTGTGATTTTAGTCTCTTTTCTTGGCTCTTTGTGGGTTTGTTGTTGTTGTTGTTGTTGTTGAGATTTGTTCAGATCTGAGTGAATCTAACCTTCACCCTTCCTACAGTGTGAGTTTTGCAAGAGTTCTTGATGGGCACATTAATCAAGATCTTGAAAAAACACAGTTTTTTGGCACTTTTTGGCACTTTCTCTAAATATAACCATTGGATCTTCACAAAAATTTCGCCAGATCTTGGTTAGATATATCTAAAGAAACTCTTGGCAAAGGTTACTTCCCAACAGATCTCATAAAATCATGGAAAAAGTGCATTTTTTTTGGGTCTTTTTGTAAAATTTTAAGATTTTCTGGGAACAAACCCTTGAAGACTGGTATTCGCTTGTATCTCAGTTAGATTCAGCTTCTCACCAAGCTTCAAGAGTTACTTCCCAAGGAAACTCATAAAATCTTGAAAAAAGTGCATTTTTTTTGTGGTTTTTTTGCAAGATTTTAAGATTTTCTGGGAAAAAACCCTTGAAGACTGGTATGAACTTGTATCTCAGTCATATTCAGCTGCTCACCAAGCTTCAAGGGTTACTTTTCAAGTAAACTCAAAAAATCTTGAAAAAAGTGCATTTTTCTGTGGTTTTTTTGGCAAAATTTTAATATTTTCTGGGAAAAAACCCTTGCAGACTGGTATGCACTTGTATCTAAGTTAGATTCAGCTGCTAACCTATCTGCAAGAGTTACTTCTCAAGGAAACTCAAAAAAATCTCAAAAAAAGTGCATTTTTTTGTGGCTTTTTTGCAAAATTTTAAGATTTTCTAAGAAGAAACCCTCACAGACTTGTATGCACTTGTATCTTAGTCAGATTCAGTTGCTCACCTACCTGTGAGAGTTACTTCTGAAGGAAACTCAAAAAATCTTTAAAAAAGTGCATTTTTTTGTGTTTTTTTTGCAGAATTTTAAGATTTTTTGGGAACAAACCCTTGCGGACTGGTATGTGCTTGTATCTGAGTTAGATCCACTTGTCTACCATGCTACAAGAGCTACTTCCCAGGGAAACTAAAAAATTTGCTATATGAGAAGGTTCTAGGCCACTTTTTGCTCTTGGGAATCTTCACAGGGGCACTTATTTTGGGATCTAACTCTTGCAAACTTCTCTGTGTCCTTGTCTCAGTGAGATGGAACTTCAAAGAGCTCTGCGAAGGTTAGTTTTGATTTTTGAAATTTTTTTCATTTTTACAAGGGATTTTTAAATTTTTATGGGTTTTTCTCTGTTTTTCAAAATCTATTGGGAAGTAACCTTCACAGGCTTCTATGTAGGTCTGGGATAGTACTTTGGAGCTGCTACCAGTCATGCAAAGGTTAGTTCTTGCTGGTTTTTGAGAAATCAAAATCTGATGGAATTTTGGCTCTCTTTTTCCCTCCAAAAACTGATTTTGAGTTTTTTTTTTTTCCTTAATTTTATGGATTTTATGGATTAACGAAGGGATTGGGTGCTTGGATCTGATCCTACCACCCCACAATCTCTCCCTACCGTGCAAACAAACAAAAAAATCACGAAAAAAATGGCAAAAACTAACACTACTCACACAATTCTACCCTTAAAATTTGATTTTTTTGATGAAAAAAAATGATGAGAGAGAAGAAAGAGAGAGATAGAGAAAAAGAGTAAGAGAGTGAGAAAGCTATGCGGTGCTCCCCGACAACGGTGCCACTGTTGTGTCGTCGATGTAGCATAGGGGTCCATCGCTGGGAGCGGCAACCTCGCCTTCACCTGCATAGCAAGAAGAGAGAGGGAGAGGGGAGAGGGGAGAAAGAGAGTCGAGAGAGGGAGAGAGAGAACGCCTAGGTTGAGAAAGGCCTTGGGGGCTCGAGGGCCTACCCAAAGCTATTCTATCCCAACGGAGAGAGAGAGAGAGAGAGAGAGAGAGAGAGAGAGAGAGAGAGAGAGAGAGAGAGAGAGAGAGAGAGAGAGAGAGAGAGAGAGAGAGAGAGAGAGAGAGAGAGAGAGAGAGAGAGAGAGAGAGAGATGGAAAAACCAAGAGACTTTTATTAAGAAGAGAATGGAAAATGATACAATACAAAGGAAATGGCTCCCTCTTATAGATTTTAGAGGTGAGCCTCCTTCACTCTCATTGGCCACTTCATTGGGGCAAGGATTCTAATCCAAGCCTTTAGAATAAACACAACTTAAATCTATTGGTGCTAAGAAAGCACAAGGGCACTCACATGATTCATGTGAGTTTTAAGTTGGACTCTTTTAGCTTTTTTATTTGCAAATTGACTTAGGGCCTCTAATGTCATTTTAGAGTTTTAAGCCCCTAGTCTCTTATTCCTAGGAATTACAACTTGCTACTTGTGCTGGGTTGGGCTTACACGCGCAGGATGCCAGTGCCCTCACACTTATTTCCCTACTTACAATGTACTGTGACGGGGCCCACTAGGTAAGGCTTGGCCCACAGTATTTTAAGTGGTGGGACCCACTTGTTTATTACTGTGGAGGAAATACCCACAACAGTTGGAAAGGATTTCTCAGCAATCTGTTTCATGGTGGTTTGGAAATCGCCAGTGAGTTTATCCATATGAGATTTTTGAGCTTTTTGCCAGGTTTCCATTTGATGTAGAAGTTCAAAAGACTGAGCAATATTATCAGACTTCGGGTGATTAGGACTGTCTGGATCTTTAGATTTCTTTTCATGATGGTCAAAGTCATCATCGGAACCTTCGTCTTCCTCACGGATAGCATCGGTCATCACATCTTTAAGTTGATCATAAAGGTCAACTGGTTTGAGTTCACGGTAGATGTTTTTAGACAATCCAACTAAGAATAGTTTTATGGCCATTCGTTAAGTGATATTTTCATCAACACATTCTACTTTGAGACGTTTAAAACGTTCAATGTAGTTTCGGACAGACTCTTCGCGACGCATTTTGATATGAGTAATTTGAATGAACAGGCTCTGAGTAAGTTTGGATGCTTTGAAACGCTTGATGAGAGCGTCCTCGAGGGTGGTCCAAGAAGCAAGATCAGGAGCTTCGAGATTCAAGCACCACTCCTTGGCGGTGCCATAGAGTACCATGGAAAATAGGCGAAGCTTTTCAGTTTCAGAGGTATCTCCATAAAAACAACATGCATTATCAAAGTCTTGGAGAAATCGAACTGGGTCAGATTCGCCATCATACTTTGGTGCATTGATACGTGGAATTCTTCGTTCTAGTCGTGGAGGAGTCGAATTAGAAGATTCAGCAACGAGACATGATGTAGAATACAAATGAGCAGGACAATATTGTACTTGGCAAAAGGGTAGTTTGCTTGCAAAATGGATAGCGTAGGACAAAAACTGGTCTTTCTGGACGTGATAGAATTCGCGGACAGGCTGAGAAATCGTGGAGAGGCAGATAATTTTAAATGTAATACTTGCGAATTCTGACAAAGAGTTCTGAATGTCAGAATAGTGATTTTTTTTAGATTTTCTGGGAGAAAATTGGAGTTTCATAATTTGCGGGTAGGACAGGGAAATCGTGCTCTTTGAAAACGAATTCTTAGGCTGGATGGCGAATTTTAACAGAGAGGTTTGGCTGGCAGATAGAGAATACGGAAAAAAAAAATGTGATTTTCTGACAATAAACGGGAAAAATCTCTGAGATAGAATTCACGGAGCTGCTGGAGGACTGATCTTGATGAGATTTAGCCTCAATGAAGCTGGCGAATTCTAGGACAAAGATTTGGGTGTGAAATAGGAGATTTTGATAGTATATCAGGTTGTTTTCTCAAAATCTGATTGCAGTCAGAATTTGTGGAGGTAATAAAATGAAAGATCAGGGTCTGTTAGGGCTGCAGATAGGCTGACGAATTCTGATATATCTTTTTGGTTGTGAAAAAGGTCACTTGGGTCACTTCTTTTGAAGAAAATGCCCAAGTTGACTCTTTTGTTGCTTCCCCTCGGTTGAAGAAGTTGTTTCGTAGCTCATGTAGGACCTAGAGAAACGACGCGTGCTGGTTGTTGGTAGATGGAGACAAGCACACAAACAAACATACAACACGGAAGCACACGAAAGGTAAAAAAAATACTCAAAAAGCGGCAACGACGCCAATGTTGGAAGTAAATCTGGTTTGTAAATGTTTGGCTAGATCTACTCACGATGTGGTGTAGCATAGAGAGGATCGTCCGCTTTCTAGGTTTTTCACCAAGCTTTAGACGGAGTGAGAAAATAAAATAATGATGAAGCACTAAGGCTTACCCAACTAGTGCTCGAAATAGAAATGAAATTAACTAAGATGATACAATACAAAACCTTACTAAGGCTTACTAGCAAGGTGATTAAACTAAATCCTAGATTAACACCCAAAGGGTAATAAAATGAGATTGCGGCTAATACTAAGCAAATAAGCAGTAAGGAACATGCCACAATAAAACCGATGAAAAGGAGGCAAGAGGAGGCCCGAGCACCTTCCATCAAGCTATGCACCTTTCCAAGGGGAGCACAAATGAAATAGAATGATAATTCTCCAAAATAGAGAGCAAGATAGCTTAATCTCAAAGGTGTTGTTTACAATGCAAATACCTCTCCTTTTATGGCAAGGAGGGTCTTCCATAAGTGTCTACTAGCTTATGGGACTAATATGTTTCTAGCCTTTCTAGAACTTCTAACTTAGGATTTAGAACTTCAAATTTCTTAACTTAGGAAAACTTAAGATAAAATATTTCTAATCTTAAGTTTCCTAAGTCTAAGTTCTAAATCTAAGTTTAAGTTATTTTATTATTATTTAAGCTTCTACTCATGGACTTACAAAACACATGCCATGGCTGAAGTTTATTGACAGATACTCATACGTGGTCTTACAAAACACATGCCACGGGGTTTTATTTTTTTAATTTTTTTTTTGTGTTAGCATAATTGCTAACAATGGGACCATTGAAGAGAAAATTTTCATGTCACAGACATAAGGGTATGAGCTGAGGCATAAGCAACACCTTGTATGTAAAATACACAAAGGCACTCTATGGGCTGAAATAGTCACCCAGAGCCTGGTTCTAGAAATAAATACATTTCTTATTGAGAATGGTTTTATTCCAAACTCAGCAAACTCGAATGTCAATTACAAGTCTGTATCGGACTTCTTCATCATCATCACTCTCTATGCAGATGACACTCTACTATTCAGTAACAATCTGAATTTGATAAAGGAGACAAAATGCATGCTAGCCAAGGAATACAAAATGACTGATATGGGTCCAGCCCACTATTGTCTCGGAATCAAAATTTTTTGAATTTGACCCAGTAGACTTATTTTTATCAGCCAACAGAGATATCTCACTGCAAACCAAGTCTATTTCCACTCGACCCTGGATTGAAGCTGTCAAAGGAACAATCTCCTCAAACTGAGGCAGAAAAGGAGGAGATGAAGCAATATCCATTCCACTCCATCATCGGCTCACTGATGTATGCAATGATCTGCACTCGACTAGACCTTGCATACTCAATCAGTTCACTCAGTCAGTTCCTATCAAATCCAGGTCTAATGTATTTAAAAGCACTCTTGAAGTCATGAAGTACATTCAAGGAACCAAACATCTTAGCATATGCTATGGAGGCAGCCAATCTGCCAATATTCTAGAAGGATACACAGATGCATATTGGGCAGGGGACATTGATACTAGAAGATTAACTTCTGGATTTGTATTTTTATACAATCAAGGCCCAATCTCTTGGAATAGTCGAAAGCAAACCTCGGTAGCATTATCATCAACCGAATCAGAATACATTGCTGCCACGAATGCTACTAAGGAGACAATTTGGTTGAGGCACCTGCTAGCAGAAATAGACCTTGCACAGTCACATCCCACAACCATTTTCTGCAACAATCGAAACACCATTGCTCTCTCTCTCTCTCTCTCTCTCTCTCTCTCTCTCTCTCTCTCTCTCTCTCTCTCTCTCTCTCTCTCTCTCTCTCTCTCTCTCTCTCTCTCTCTCTCTCAATCCGAGATTTCATTCATAAAGCTAACATATCAAAATCAAGTATCATTATTAAAGAGAGAAATTGCAAAGCAAGGAGGTATCATTAGTCTACTGCAGGACAAAATCAATGGCAGCAGATTACTTCACAAAGGCTCTATCAAAAGAGCACCATCTCATATTCACCGACATGTTAAATCTGAAAATCAAAACTTTCTAGGATCCACATTAAGGGGGAGTATTGGATTTCAATGTTCAGTCTCAAATCCATTTATTAATGAGCATCCTGAAAAGTCGTTTAAAACAGAGATTTTTCGACCCTGGGTCGGGTCGGATCGGTTCGGATTTTTTCGACCCTTCACTAAATTATCCGGATGTGGTCGGATTAGGTCTAATTTTTTTGACCTTGAGAAATTTGACCCTTGGCATATCTTTCGACCAAGTGTAAATTTTTTCAATCCTTTGTATAACCGACCCTATGTAATTTTCGATATTGTAGGTCAGAAATCCGACCCAACGACTTCGCGTCCACAGACCGCCGACTTTGCAACTGTATGAGGCAGTTGTAATAACTATAGCAAAAGTAGTTGTAGATATTTAGTAGTATATCACACTTAGAATCTTCATCAGAAAACTTCTTCTGATATTCTGAATCTGATAATTCATTAATCTGTATCAACGTTATCACGCTCAACAAGTTGAAGTTATAACTTAATGCAATTGTACTCATTGTTGATAATAGTTAAAGTGCGATTTGTCCTATTGATGTTATTGGTCATTGCGCATTTGTTTGAATCCATCATTTGAACTATTTATCTGCTAATTGTGGCGTTTTCAATCCACGCATCCAGCTCGCTCCCAACTTCCGCACAAACCCAACTGATTTTCGACAAAGGGGTGCTTGAGGATTATGCATAAATGAGCCTAGAGAGAGGCATTCCTCATCATATTCTATGCAGCAAAGTTTGGGAGGAGACAAGGTAGCCAGCTCCACCATGCTTCGTGTGCTTTGACGTTTGTACATGCAGGGAAATCGACATTACTGATTGCTGCGCACGAGATAAGCTAGGTTTTAAGTAAAGTTTCAGATTCGGAGTCCGACACCACATACATTGGAGTGACCGGCTATACATGTTAGGAATTATTTTGAATCTCTCATATTGGACATGGACGTAACATTCTTCCCCCCTTAAACTAGTTCTGTCCTCAAAACGAGCAACTAGGGAAGACTCAAATTTGTATGCTTTTAACTCTTTCCCTTGAATCATTATCCTCAATCTGACCCACCAACCTAAGTAAGCACTCAGATATAGAATGATTTCTCAATTGTTTATCTCTGATTCAGAGTACTCTTTTAGGGTCCAAAGGTATATTGAGTGATAAGTCCTCCAAATGGGCAAAATCTTCAGCATATCCAACTGTCATCATTATATAAACTAAGTTTACATGATAAACTGGTAGTTGACCAAACCTGAAGACCAAGTTCAAAAGCTAACAAATCAAAATTTTAACTTTCACATTTACCCTGAAAATCAATCCTTAGTTTGACTTCAATATCAAATAAGTACTTAGAGATGGAATAATTCTCAAATTATTTATCTCTGCACTAAAGTACTATATCGACCTGAAGAAGTACACTAAGAGATAAATTTTTCTATTGGGCAAGATTCTCTCCAATCTAGTAACATCACCTTCTTGTAACCTCAATTTACATGAATTCTAGGTGAAATGTCACCTTTGATTGGAAATCAATATTCAAAAGTTAAAGATTCAAACAATTATAGTCCCAGACTATCCACAATTTCTTGTAGACTTGTCATAAACGCTTCTTGGTTACCAATACACTTAGAAATTTTCCAAAAAAAACTAAGGTACAACCATTCATCCTACCAAAATCTCTAGGAGATCCATCAAGATAAAAAAAATGACTTTAGCTCAGTCCTGAGTACCCCATATACAATCTTGAGTTAAGTGCTCTTATTCCTAGCATTATATGCAAGAAAATAACAACCTTCAATCTTGATAGACTTGTCTGTCTCCTAATTAATCGGAGATTTAGGCTGAAAACAGTATACAAGCATTCCTTGACTATAATCTGTAAGGTAAGCAAATTTCTCATAAGTAAGCAAATTACTTAATGAAAATGCCTGTGAGATTACATAATCTCAAATATGTGCTGGAGTAAAAAAATTTAGAGTTCAAATAACAGATCTAAATCCTTGACTCTCCCAGTTGATCAAGAATTTCTCAACTCTTAAGAATCATCACATTTTCTTATATTCTTTTAATGTCCATTAAGTATCCATTTTTTATTCTTCAATCATAACATTTAGATGTTATAATTCGTCAATCATGATTTATAGGATTCCAAAACCATACTTAATCATTAAAAGATTATGGAGTATATGTACAACACACCACTCAAGAAATGTAAGAAACATTCTAAAATCCTTTTCACAAGGAAAATTACTGGATTCCAAGAATATTCCTCCAAACCGATTCTTAACCAAATTATGAGTTCCAAATTCTACAATCAACCAAGTAATTAAAGACCATTATAACATTCGTCTTTAACAACAAACTTTATACAATCACCTAGAACAACATCTAGAGATTACAAAGTTCTGCTGAACTTTAACTGAACTCGATGGTTATCCTTAATATTAGTTAGACTCTGTCATCCAATATGAGCTCACTGGGATTCAGTCAATAACTTAGGATATATTTCTCATTCAAGAAATATTCAATATCAAAAATCTTTTGTATTCTATGCACACAACTTATATAGATGAATCTTGATGACTCACAAATCATGTGTCTTATAAGCAATATAGATCAAAATAAACAGTTCCTGGTGAATTCTCTTCACACTGCTTATTTATCCAATTAACTTCTAAACATGAGTAATCCAATTACCCAAGTCAATTGTAAATGATTTAGAAATTTTAAATGTCTAGGTGCAAATCTCAATTATACTAGTATAACACCACATTTAAATCCTTTTCTAAACCATAACTAAGTTAATTAATTATCCTTTCCATAGAAAGAACGATTAACCTGCAAGTAACTGTTCCGCACATTACTTGTTCATATGTCTATGCACTTTGACTAGTTTAAGTATACGATATAAACTTAGTACATAGGCAGATCCACAAGATTAAGATGTACATAGGCAACATATCCAACTACGTTCCTTTACATAAACATAGGCAATAAATTGGCAGATATCCATAATCCGCATATGTTACTCACATAACTCACTGAGAATCTTGCAACTCAGCTACAAACGATCTCTATTTGTCATGAGTAAATAACATATCTGGGAAATCTCTGAAGTGAATAATTCCACATGACAAGTTTTCCAACCATCTAACTCTTATTAACAAAATTTCTTCAACCAATCAGCCTACCACAGATCTTAGCATTCAAACTAAGATTAGGCTGACTTACACAGACATCTTTGGACACAAGGTTAAGATTAAAGCTTTATTCCTCTGATCCAATCCATAACAAAATGGTACTTGGCAACAATTAGTGAACCTTAATTTAATCTTTACCACTACTTCCCATATTCATGAATATCTCATAGCTCAATATTCCCAAAACTCCTCTAGTTCCAGATTATTCAAAATAATCACTTAGAGAGTTTCTCTATTTCAACTGGATAGTTCTACCTTTGCACACATACTGGATTTTGGTTCCAAAAATCTATGCAACTGGTTGATTCATCAAAAGTCTTATTCAAATCTTTTCTTCTCCCCCTTTTAAAAGAAATTCCATAATTTCAATTAAAAAGTTCTCAGGATCCAACGTATAAGATATCAAAGATTTGAAAAGTAATTAGTATCCAATACTATTACACACTGGACTTTTTTCTCAAAATCATAGAATATCCTATCTTGAGTGATAGAAATATTACATCTCAATAATTAACTAGCAAATAGAGCTTAACATTTGTGTTCAAGAAGTCTAAACTCCATTGAATCAATTGAAAACATCAATAGATTCTGAGCCATATTCACAAATCATATATGGAAGTATAATTTCATATAACTTTATCAGTCCATCTTATATTTGTTCCTATGTTCATATTAAGGCCCAAACACCCTAATTTCATGTTGCATTCCCTTATCAATGGCCCTGCACCGAACGGGGTTGGCTTAGTTGGTTAGTTTGGCATCCAAGTTTCTTTGGTCCCAAGTTAGAGCCTCCCATTGGAAACCAGAAAGCATTAATGTCCCTTTACCCTTTGCATCTAATCAACTTATTCCTCAACTCAGTTGGCACGGGACGGGGGCCACACCCTCATCCAAGCGTTGAAAGAGGGTGCATGTAGCCTCAACTCAGTCCACGGTGATGTCATGCGCTCATCCAACACCCTCAGCTGAGTTGAAGACTTGAAATCCCCCATTGAAACTAACTTCCTTAACTTCTTGTTAATAGGTCATTGTATTCATCAACACTTGAGGGTGTAGGCAGGACCCTACCCTCGTCCCATGATCCCATGATCAAAGATGTCTTGATTCATTTGATCTTGACTAATGTTCATTTGATCATGATGCTTATTCTACCCTCCCTTGAGGCTCCCTCTCTTATTCTATCCTCTCCTTTCCCTTTCATTTCTCCCTTGGGTCCTGACCAGATCACAACTTGGAATCCCAGCAAAAGATCCTTATTTGAAACTATTCTTCAATCACGCTCGGATTTCCAACCAGTTCAGTCGGCTCAGGCAGTGCAATCCCACAGCCCTCAGGCAAACCACTTAGCTACTCAAAAATCAAAAGTTGACGCTGGCTTTGATGTCGTCCCACAACTTACCATTTCAACGTGTTCACAACACTCAGCCTTTTGCAGTCAGACTGCGCAATTTGTCACGTCTTTATGCAGTTTGATCAGTCTTCTATGCACGGATCAGGCCTTGCTCACTCCTTCACTGCAGTTGGGTTACATAATCCTATTGATTCTCTTTCGATCAGACCCACAATATGACTACTCATGATGCCCTTTTGTGGGTTCAATCCATAACTACGCACAAATCGGCAAACATATAATTCGATGAGCAGGCACCCAGATAGGCGCATTTTCACCAGCATATGCGTTCCACCTGTAGCGCACCCTGCAGCGCATACGCTTGAAAGATTACAGATTTAACATATTTTTAATCATTCACAACATTTGCATACTCAAATCATCAATGCCCAACTCAAATGGCAATTCACCATGGGAATCCCGACCACAATTATCAAAACTCCCTACACAAACATCATCTTAATCTCACAATCCAATGAACTTTAGTAATCAATCAACATCACCACGACTCACATCATCAATCTCTCAACTACTATCATCTTTTAGAAATACTTCAACCCAAACTGCAACAGATGTTCAATCATTATTTTCAACACCACCTTTACCCTCTTTCCCTTTTGATTCTCCACCAATATCAATTGAACCTTCAACATTTTTCCAATCATTGTTTTCATCCCCTTGTAAACCAATTGATTTGAGTTTTACATGAAAGCCTATACAAATACTCACATCTTGCTTCATTCCATCCTTTGCCCAATTGTGTAATTTTAACTCTCAACCAACTACTAGAAATGTAGCTAATTTACAAACCTCTCCATACAAAAAAAACTCAATAGATCATCGTATAAATACATTTATGGAGCAAATGATTCTATGTTTGCTAGAATCTAAAAAGGAAACTTTAGAAAGGATAGAAAATAGAATTGATAAACAAGCCAAACAAATAAATAATCAATTTATAAGTCTAGAAAAATGAGAAAATAACGTGGTCAAAACATTGGATAAGATTGAGTTTCAACTAGATAATCATATATCACAATATAAACATATCCATACAATGTTTGTAGAAGCAATCACAGAAGTACATCAAGAAAACTTCCACCCAATATGCTTCTCAAATAGACAAAATTGTAAAAATACAATGCGAGATGAGTCAACTCCAGTCATCATTTACAAGATGAGCCATAAAGGACTACTTCTCATGTACCTAAATTTCCATGACCACTTTCCCACATCAATCCATTACCTTTAATCAACATAAAGAACCATCAAGAACTATACATTTCAAGAAGAGAAGAAAATGTGATTATCTCTTTAAAGAAGCCAAACAAAGTTGCCAAGACAAATTTAAAGTTTTCAAAAGTCAACAAGATTTTAGTCAAGAAGCTAGATCATCATTTACGTTAGATGATTGCAGCATTAGATAAATTTGTGTACTGTTATCATGTCTCATATAGGTAGCTCTTCATCTTCATCACTCAGTGAAGCTAAAGTCATTGCAAGTTCAATGGTTTTAACTTCTACATTTGGAAGTTAAAACTCGCATTTCCCCAAAATGCGACACTTGCATAGTTCAAAAGTATAACTTGTGCAGTTCAAAAGTTTAACTGTTTTTAACACCTTCGGCTTTTTTGCATTTTTCCAAAAAATGCAAAGAGAGAGAAAATTCTCGAACGTCATCTATTTTCAAAAGTTAAACTGTTTCAAGAGCACCTTCACCTTTTTAAGGACACCTTCGGCTTTTTTGCAAAATCCCGAAGAGAGAGAAAATGCCGAAGGTCATTTATTTTGAACGAGGAACGTTCCCAGTCACTTCCCGAAATTTGCGAAGTGAGAAAAAACCACTTCATGTAAAATGCGAAGTGAGAGAATTTGCGACGTCCTCGTCCGCGTCAACGTTCCTGATTTGTTGACCATATATATACTGTGTACAGTTGTCATAGATGCCATATACTTCCAAGTACAATGGCTTTCCTAATTAGGTGACAATCATTTATTGTAGTTAATACACAGATGAAATCTATAAATATATCATCCAAGCATAGATTGTTGGTTGCTTCGTCCATGAGACACATTATTTGAGCCTCCCAATTACGCTGTTAACAACTTGGTGTTTGTTGATAATTATTCTAGGAAGATGTGGATCTATCTTCTCAAGAATAAAGGTGAGACATTCAAGTTTTTCACATAGTTTAAGATATGTGGAGAAAGAAACAAATAGACATATTAAGATACTTCATTTGGATCAGGTATTTTGCAAGGATTATGGTATAAAGAAACAATTTGCGAGATGAAAATGCCTCAACAAAATGGAGTTGTAGAAAGGAAGAATTGGTCTATTGTGGAAACAGCGAGGAGCATGCTTAAAAGTAAGAATCTTCCAAATATGTTTTGTAATAAAGCTAAAAAGAAAACGATTTATTTTTTGAATTGAAGTCCTACAAAAGTTGTAGAGAATTGGACTCCAAAGGAAGTCTATATGAGCCGGAAATCTGACGTAAGTCATTTGAGGGTTTTTGGAAGTATGCATATGCTCACATACCTAAGGATTCCAAGAGAAGATTGGATTCAAAGGCAAGTGTTTATTTCTTGAATATGATAGTCAAGAGAAAGGATACATGTTGTATGACTACAAAAGAGCAAGTTGCATATATCTTCACCAAAGGACTTGGCAAAGAAAATTTCAGAAGTTTGGAGAACTTCTAGGAGTAATAGATGACAAAGTAAACAGTAAGAGGAAGTGTTAGAAATTGATATTTACTTGCACCCCTAAAGTTAGTTTGGCCATGCATGTGGATGCTATAGGGGCCATTTATATTTTTAGTAAATATTAAAGTCAAGTTAAATAGTCATGCATGTTAGTGGGTGCATTATTTCTAGTTTAGAACATGTTTTTACACTTAGCAATTCAATAAGGGTCTTTATTGAAAATAGGATGCATATATAATTATTAGCTTTTGCCCTTAGGTTTTGCATTATGCTTTTGGATTTTCACAAGGGCTAGAGAGATTATGTAAGGAGGTTGGTGCCCCACCTCATATTCATTCCATTGTGGAGAGCATAGCTCTATCTTCATATCTAAGCTCTCTGCACTCTCTTATGTTGATCTTGATTTGTGTGTGTGAGTGCTAATATGATTAAGACACTCCTATCTCGAATTTGAGCACCAAATTATGACAATAGGTGCTTATTGTTGGAAGAAGGAAAGAGGATATGATAGTAATTAAATCGAAGTCGTCAGACAAACTATCGGACTCTGCAGAATAATCCTTCTTCTAATGCATGGCTACGCTTACAAAGTCATCGTGACAATTGTCACATTTGAACCTTTTAGTAACTAACTTTGAAATCATTAGTACTAAAGTTATTTCATAGACAAACAATTACAAGGTGTAAGTGATAGATATAGAATATTGCAGTATCGAAACATTCAATAAGAGATTAACAAATACAAATAAATTCAGAGAAGCTTGCATACATTCCGACATAATATTGAACGCAATAAGAAAAGTATGATTGATTCAGTAAGTAGCATGTACAAATTAGATTATGCGAGTACAAAACAATAGAGGATGAAGCCGCGTACTCTATACTATCTATGAGTAAACGATAACTCTATTTGATGCACTTTCGCTGATAAGTAGTGAGCGCTACTAGATGGAATGAGAGAGAGAGAGAGAGAGAGAGAGAGAGAGAGAGAGAGAGAGAGAGAGAGAGAGAGAACACATTCAAAGTTCACATGTATTCTAGGATTTGAACAACATTGGTCAGCGAAGTTTAATCTATGGACACGTGCACTTTAGTTTATTCAATGATCAACATTTTGTTTTAACTGAAAGCTTATAAATATCAACACCATTTTGAACTCTTTCAAAATATGTGTACGTGCAACCTTCAAAATGAAAATGTGAAAAGTTAGAGTTTTGGGGAAGGAAATAGCGTATCTGTCTCTATATTCTCTCTATATGACAATGAGGCCTATGAGCATATTTGCAAATAGAGCTTTATGGGCATTTTTGGAGAAAGCACGACAACGTTTTAATTTTTGTCACTCAATCACAAAAGGAAGATTTTCTTAGGTGATACTTATGTAGGGTAAATGCCTAAAGTCAGCTTCACACTTTTTTGGGCCCCTACATGAGGCATGAGGCTCTAGATTTACTTTTTTGGTCCCTTGCACTTTGATAGGGGCCTTTATAAGTGTGAAACCTTCTTTTTCTATGACTTCACCCCTACATAAATGACCATCATGACATTTCACTCTTCATTTTTGAAGTGTGTTGACTTATGCAAAGAATGGCAATCCTCTAAGAATTTATGGGGTGAGAATGTAAAACAAATTTAGGCCACATGGAAGCGACATTATGGCATAACATGAATGTAGTCCCTCAACATTTTCAAAAGCAAAATTTTGACTCTTAATAACTATGTAAAGAAGTTGCAAGAGAATAATATCGCCCACCAATACAAGAAAATTTAGTCGAGCAATCAAATGCTTTGCCTATCGTTTATCCTTGGGAAGAAACATTTAGGGACCTTTTGACAATGCTCAACAATCATTTAATTATCTATTGAACTAACAACCATACCGTAAATCTATGATCAATTTAGTCGATACAAAGGTCACCAAAAAGTGTCTTCCCAAACATGTACAAGATTCCCTTGAAACTAAGTAGTGTATTTCAAAAGATTCATTCTAGGTGAGGCCGAAAAACAGTTAAAATTTGCCATAAATACTTTTGCAAAATTAGAGCCTTGATTTTAATGAAGAGTTAAAGAAACATCTTAAAGCGAAATATCAATAACAACAAAATTACTCATCTATTTTAACCTTTTGCTTGGAAGGTTGTGTAATTTCCACAACCTTTTGTGTAAAAGATTTAGTAATTTGCCATGTGTCAAAATTGCAGGCCTCTATTTCACCTTGGGGAAGGCTTGTGCGGCCCTTTCGTAGGCAAAAGGGCCTTAGACTACCACTTCATCCCCCTCCCACCTTTTCTTTAGTCATAACAAGATGGTGTAAAGAATGGCTTGGGGGTCAAAGGTGATCCACTTGAGTTAGTTTTTGATTGAGAGAGAGAGAACTTGCTATTTTGGATAGCACAAATTCTTGAAAAATCCATATATTTGGGTCCTTTTTTATATATATTGTTTTCCAATTAAACATGCATAATAAATAAATCTTAGGAAAGACCCTTGTTTGTGGCCCCTCCATTGTTGAAAAAGCCTTAGTCCATACCCGTCCACACCCTTTCCCCAAATAAAAGTGATTTATATTAACTTTGTTTACCTTTTGTGAGGTTTCATGGTGGAGACCTCATTGAGAAATCTTTCACTGACAATGTACAATAAGGCCTTCGAATTTCTGAAGGCATTGGTTGCACATGCCATAGACCAAAATCAAAAGGGAACATTTATCACGATTTACACAACTTATGTGCGGAAGGTTATGTAATATGCCAATTTGTTTTTTATTCAACCCAAATTCCACATCAAGGAAGCTCGTGGTCAAAGCCCCTCTGCTAGGGAAGGGCCTTCCATCGTGGTCCACAACCCTTTCACCTCTCAGTTGAAGGCCCACTCACCAAGAAAAGGCCTTGGACCACCCGCACCCCCCCTTTTCAAACCTATTGAAATCATATTGCTTTCGAGAGAAGGCCTTTCCCTAGTGAAAGAGCCTTGGAGCACAACCCTCCTCCCATACCCCACTCCTCTAAAAATATCGTGAAAATTATATAGTTCTCAGTGAAAGGCGAAAGGGCCTTGGAACACAACCTCCCCCCCTAAAAATCGATGAAAACTATACCGCCGCCACTTAAATCACTTCCGTAGTCAAAGTGCCTTAGACCACAACTTTCGGCCACTCGCCCTTAAAACCCCATGCACATCACACATTTGCATTCAGACTTTAATCCAATTAAGAACTAATAAATTTCATAGAGAGGCACCATATGCATATTTGTGGCCCCCCACACACCCCCCCCCCCCCCCAAGGGAACGTGACCACGTGACCACAGGATTGTCAACTACCGTGGCCATGTGACGTGGCAGTTACAGTAGCACAGAAACCACGACTGCGCAGTAAGCAATATAATCAATATCCGAGAATAAAAATAAAAATTTTAAAATTAGGAGGAAGGGAGAACCTCGAAGCATCAGTAAATAATAATTAATTAATTAATTATTATTAATAATAACCGGGAAAGCATATATATAAATGGGGCCGAAAAAAAAAAGAAAAAAGGAGGCCTGCCATTCGAAGAAGAGCCTCGTCGTCTTCTTCTGGACGGAGCAAAGGGAGGGAGGGCGCCGCGACGATCCATCGACAAAACTTACGATCCATCGAGAAAATAATTTTTATCATGAAAACTTACGATCCATCCATAATATTTTATGATCCTCTGCTGTATCCTTTGCCATTGCTGTATTCTGTTTTGGAATCTCTGGATCTGTGTCAAATTTTGGGCGTAGTGCTGCTCTGTCTGGGATTTGGCTTTGTTTGCTCGGTTGAATCGGGTTTGGTTAGGTTGCGAGCGGTGATTTTGCTGCTGCTTTGAAGACTAGGTTTGTTTTTGCTCTGTTGCTGTTGCTGGATTTTGCGGTTTTCGAAAAATGTTTGCATTGAAAGCCGGAACGAGGAGCTGTAGGGTGGAGGTTTTTGAAGCGCTACGATGACTGGTTTGCAACGTTGATTATGGTCAGATTCTCAGAAATTTGTTTACAGGAAAGCTTAGTAAGTTTGTGATGGAAAACTGAAGTCAGTTGGCGAGTACCTGTACTTGATACGAGCGGAATTATTCCCTTCTGCGACTTGCGAGCCAGGACAGGCTGACACTAATTATTATAATATTACGGAATCATCTTGCTGCTGAAAATTGTACTGTGTTCATCCATTCATTCATGTTAGTTACTTTCAACTTACAAAAATATAGTTGCCATAAAAAATATGAAGAATCCGAGAGGCACTATTCAAAATTCACTGTTACAATCTCTTTTCCGTCCGCGTCACAGGAAGCTAGCGGGCTTGTTCTGAATTCGATTTTGCCTGTGAGTTCAGACTGCATTTATGAGACAACGTAATCTACTGACTAGAGCTCGGCATGGTGTTCGTTGTCCTCTACAAATGGAAAATGCGATGCGTTTCCAAAGCGGTCATGCCTTTCTCGACCGAATCAGCAGGTCAAACACAGCATACATATGTTTCACCTCTCCAGGTTGAAGGTTCAAGGGCTTTAAACTGCAGTTCTGCATAAGACTTGCTTAGCGACGACTAGTGAGGCGGGGTAGATTTTAGATCAAGGTACAGTCACATCTTCGTTTTTTGTCAGGGAGTGGTCGACGGGCGGATGTTCTTCATAAGAAGTTATGGTGGCTACGGGATTTGGATTCTTGTCGTTTGTGAGGTATTGAGCTGAGTGTAGCAGCGACGCTCTGATCGTAATTGCCACACGGTCACTTCTCCCAGTGCTGCATTGTCATTGTGGATGCCAACTCTGGCAATTTGATGGTTTTATGCTTGTAGGTTACATCATTTTTTTGGCTGGACCGTTATTTGGTAGAGATTCTATGCCAGTGAAGATCATATGTCGACTTCAGATAGAGGCGGCCATGGGCAGCCTGGCTACATTCTGCAAGACATACAAGAAAAAAAAAAGAATTTACGTCAAATTGCCTCTGAAGTTGGAATCATGGCAGCGGAGCTGCAAGATGTTCGTAAGAGAATGGCGGCTCAAGAATCAGCGCTTGTGCTGGAAACATCGAAACGAGAGGTTGGTGCTTATTCTATTCTAGCCAGATCATTACAAATTTTTGATATTATTTAATAGGTGAAGGTCAATGTCTCATGTAGAATATTCGCCATTGTTGGAAGTGGCCGGTTTCTAACGTTATAAGGATGGAAAATTCTTTGAGCAGATGGCTGAATTAAATGCAAGGAACGTGGAAAGGCAGTTAGAGCAGTTGCACAAGTCCTTAGACGAAAAAAACATTCAGGCGCAAAACTCTGCGTTGGTAGCTGAGCAGGTGAAGAACATTCTGTACTGGGTTCACGTTTTAGATAGGGTTTTGTGCTAGTGTTAAGGTTCTTCATCTAGCACATTTTGGCTGGAAGGCCGAAATCCCCGTTACGTGCAGTAAATGATCTACTTAGTTTTCCCAACACCATCACTATACTTCAGTCTGTTGAACTCTAATTTTCTTAGATACCTTTGCCCTAGCAAAAAACAAAGAGCTGGTGGTAGGTATTGGACAGATCATGACTGCCTGCCAATGGTTTATGATTTTGTGAAATTGAAAGTCTTTGCCTAAATTTGAAAGTACATGACCTACTAGTTGTCCTTTTTGATGTCTCCATTTCTGGGTAAAACATTATTAGTTGGAATAAAAGGCACCGGTACAATCAATAGAAGTTTTATGAAGGCTATGATTCACGCTCTCAGGGAACAGTATCTAAAGGAAGGTAACTATGGGTTGAATTGTGTTTACCTTCTCCTTAGCATTGCAGGAACCAATTTGCTGATCCTTGCTTTCTGCTTCTCCAAATCTCAAGCACGCTGAATGATTATATACATACATATTGAGGACAAATAGCAGAATTTCTGGAAAGAAAGGTTCATTTAGCACAAAATATTCGTACGCTATTTGTTATTCCTTCGGGTAATCTTGCTATTTAGAAGTTCACTTAAGTTGTCCCTGGATGGCCACCTTTTTGCTGATTTTCTATTCCTGGCCTTCGATACTTTATCCTATACCAATGCTTAGCTCAAACCTATGGCAAAGGCTTGTGATTTTACCCTCAGTTCAGCATGAGTGTTGTTCGGATGCTTTTGTTGTCTGTTGCAGGGATTGTTAAAAATTTGACTGCAGTAATCTCACGACTTTTAAGGAGTGTTTCTGAAGGTGCAATTCTCTGCATTTGAGAGAATGAAAGACAATGGGTAGAGTTTGAATAAACATTTATTCAAGAAGAGAAATTCGCATTTCACAATGCACTCATCCTGTTGTTTTTGACTGAGGTTTTCAGTACTTGAAGGAACTGGTGGATGCAAGAGGACAATTGGCAGATGCACAGGCATTGGTAGATTCAAAATCTGAGTCAGCCCTTTCAGCACAGTTTCAATTAAACTTATCAAAAGAACTTGAAGAGAAGGCACTGCTGGTCCATGAGAGGGATCGCGAGATAGTTGTGCTTAAACAGCAACTTTCAAAGCTTCGGCAAGACTTGCATCAAAGTGAGAGCTCTCAGAAAGAACTCAGAGGAGAGGTTGAAAGGCTTCAGGCTGAAGTGCAAGTCGCTATAGGGAAGGCCAATCCATATAGTTCATCTACAGTTGAAAAGTTTCTGGGAGAGGTATCGTCCCGAAGTGCTGAGCAATTTGCAGTACATTTGAATGCCAAAAATGAGGAAATTACAAGGCTCAAAGAGGAAGTTAAGCTTGTGTCAGCGCAACTCAATTTTAAAGCCCTGGAGCTAAAAGCACAGGTATTGTTTGAATGAAATGGATGTTTCGAACTTTCGACCTAGACTTGCAAATAAATGGAAAAAACTTGATTTTTCTTACCAAAGCCCATGAGATATAGAAAAAATATTGATTTGGCAGACACTAGTGTTGTTCAAATGTTGGTTACCTAATTTTAGCTGCATATGTGCAATATCGTTAGAAAGATATAAGCCATTCATATGAGTATGCAATTCTATGCTTCAATATTTTCTTCAGGGTTCATTTGCTTCTCGTGGGGAATTCCTAGACAACTGCAACATAGTGGCTTTGTTCTTGTCAAGGAACATTGCAATTTGGAACTCTTTCTTAGAAGGTATCTCTTTTTCGTAGTGTTAATTGGCTCAATAAACTTTATCAAAATATAATGTCAAGGAGGCATTGGCGGACTGTAATGCTCACACATGTAGTTGGCTTCTAATTATAATAAACACTTTTGTTAGTTTTTTTTGTTGAAAAGCTTTTTTGGAATTTTAGGTCAAGAAAGAAAAGGAGAAACGTCCATGATCAACAAGTTATCCACTCTCACACTCATGCTCGTCAATCCTATCATCGTGTGCTCCATCGTAGTGCTTATGAAGTGTCTGAAGGGAGGAGACTTGTTAACCTTCTCTTCAGCTCTTCTTCGGGCGTTTTTGGCATGATTTCATACCACATGCCCCTCCCCCATCCTGTTAGACTTACAGTCTTGGACCAATTATGCCACCACTTCCTATATATTGACACTCCCATCTCCCATTCTCTCATTCCCCTCGTCCCTCTCGATATTGTACTAGCGGCCATTAGGTGGCTGAAGATTCATCATTCTCGCGATATCGAGGATCTTCAACTAGAGCTTGTTGAAGATCTTTTGCTCCATGCTGTTGATACACTTTCACCCATCTCGGCAATATTACTTAACCGTGCGGTTGTTTCTAGTTTCCCTCCATCTTGGTGTATCCATTCCATCCACAAAAGTGGGACCTAGCAACTATTGTGCTATCATGATTGGTCATGTGATTGCGAAACTATTTGGCACGATTCTACAATCAGTTGTGAGTTCTAAGGCAAAGACGAGGAGATTATTTGCTATGGGTCAGGCTGGGTTCAAGGCTCACCAAATGTTATACTCCAATTTGAAACTTTACTCTAAACCTAGCACATCAAGTACACATAGATCTGAAACCTCGATCCTTGTTGATTTCCCTGGATGTACAAAACATCAAAAAGCATGAAACATGGTGGAGCTGGCTGCCTTGTCTCCTCTCAACCTTTGCTGCATAGATTATGATGAGGAATGCCTCTCTCTAGGGTCACTTATGCACAATCCTCATGCACCCCTGAACCTTGACCCTTCCTAACGTCGACACATGGCCAATTCCATGCACAATCGACACTTGCCCGTCACACATAGGCAAGTGAGTAGGCTGACATGTCACTCATACATTGGACCAAGTGTCCCAATGAGCATGTGACATGTGTCATGTTTGATCAGTCAACCCTGACACGTGTCACTCATTCACTACACCAAGTGTCCCGGTGAGCATGTGACACGTGTCATGTTTGACTAGTCAACCCTGACATGTGTCACTCATTCAGTACACCAAGTGTCCCAATGAGCATATGACACGTGTCTTGTTGACTAGTCAACTATCCTACTTTTTAGGAGGTCAGTCCAGCCACTCCTAATGAATGACCCAGTACCCCCCGTGCCAAAGCTAAGCACGATTCTCTGATGTCCAATGCCAACTAATTACTCTTTATTTACAATTTACTCACAAAGCTCACCACAGGCCGGTGACTCAGCAGTTTTAGTAATTACAGTAATTACCAAATGTACATCTGTCACAGAAAACTGTAAATAACTAGGACAGGGAGTAAAGGCTCTAACATCCCTCCCCCCTCAAAAAAAGCGGTCTTCCATGCCAAGCAACTAAATATGTCAAAGATCAAGCAGTTAGACAGACGTTTCTCCTGCCTATCCAATATCCTTGCTGGCTCATGGATCTCCTCTCCATGCTCCTGAATAAATAGAGTCACAACTGACTCACCTCCATACACTGGAGTTGTCGACAACAATTGGCCTAATCAAGCCTCCTATGATAACCACCATCCCATACTATTGGCAATCGTGCTCGACTCTCACTGGCACCACGATTGCTTGTCCTTTTTCTTTTTTTTTAACTAACTTGAGCATTTCAACTATTGAGTTAGAAATCAGCTATACTAGGCACTTTGAGGAACTCTTACCGTAACAAGATTGGTAGGCCTAAAACCATAAATGCAAAATCTCCCTACACAGCCCTTTACGAACTGGAATGGGGAGCTTGCCATTTCCTTTAACTACACCATCTGCCATGGTATACTTTAGGCAAGTGTGAGCAAGAGATCATAGCTCTCCTCCTGAGAGTCTACTTGGCCAAGATTTACCTCTCTCACAACTTCCTTACAATAAACAATGAGGATCCTTTTGCTGAATCTATCTGATCTCAGCAATAAGGTCATTCTCTATGACCACAAAAGACATTTGATACAATATACGAGATAATGCATCAGCCACATGATTTTTGGCACCTTTCATATACCAAATTTCCATGTGAAATTCTTGCTTCAACTCAGCCCACTTGGCTAATCGTAGAAATACATCAAAATGTTACGGTCGGTGTATACAAAACTTGCACCATACAAATAATGCCTCCATACTTTCAAAGCATGGACAATTGCATATAAATCTTATGAGCAAGGTTGAGCTTCTCGCTCAGAAAGGCCATTGGCCTACCCTCTTGCATCAGAGTTGTCCCAATGACAACATCACTCACATCCGTTACTATGACAAATAGTTTCTGAGGTCCTTTAATATGACAAAGTTAGTCATAGCTTGTTTCAAAGCGTTGAAACTTCATTGCTGAACTTCCATCCACTTATTATTCTATAGCATATCGGTCAAAGGTGCAACCATGTGTGAACAACCCTTCACACCTTGCATTAAAACCCAACCAATCCAAGAGAGCCTCTTAGTACCGTCAAGTCTGTAGGTACAGGCACGAAAGGAGCACAACAGATTTCCTTGGACTCAGTTTTATGCCTTCAGCTAACACGATAAAACCCAAATACGCTATCTTTTATTATCATTAGAAAACAAGATGTTATCCCTTAGGGTTGACAAACAGTTTTAACGTGAGTTACATGCAACATGTCACCACAGCTATAAAACAAAACGTCATCCATAAACGGTCTGAGTACATCATTCATCTACATCATACATGTTGCTAGGGTGTTTCTCGTCAACGGTCAATCTGAAAGGCGTAACGAAAAGTCAAAGTGACCGATACAAGGCAACCTTATCTGCATGCCCTTCACGAACTCTGAGTTAGTGATATCCATTTTTTAAACAACTTTGCTAAAACAGTAGCAAGCACATATACTTGCAGTGAAACCCCCACATACTAAGCTGCCATGATCAAAGGTCCTAGAGAGGCACATCGGGCTCACCTTGAAGTGAATGGATTCTACCATCGCGCTAAAACTCGTGCACATGAGTACCCCAAGCGATGTAGAGCTTCCGTACTGCGTGCCAATATATCCCCAGTACCACATCAAAACATGCCAAACACATTATCTTTATATCCAACTTTTTAACTCAACTCTGAATGGTTAATGGCATACCCACAACCCTGAAACCTCCCCCAACAGTACCCTTTCCATCAACCCTCATGACTGTGTACTAGTACAGGATGGTTGTGTGTTCACATTCAACCTCTTACCGTGTTTCAGACACAGAGCTATCTGAATTGCTCCTTGGAGGCTACGAAACTGCTTCTTTAATGTCTTCAACTCTCAAGGATTTGTTGAAAAATCACCTCCATAGCATCCACCTTGGCTGCCACTTCCTCAACCCTCGTCAATCTTGCACTCGTACGTTCTTGTGGATCCATAATCACAGTGTTGCAGACATGTCCACTTGATTAGAGGTCTAAAATGTGGGGAAACAAGGGTTTCTGACTCACAAAATTGTCACCAATCAAACGCACCAGATTTGTCCTGGTTGGTACAGCGTACCGTAGTCGCTTCCTAGCTGTCCAATTGTCCAAATCAGCAAAGATAAGACCCTTCCACACTAAGCCACAATAGTACACAACCAACCACAAGTTATTTGTGCAATTTCGGCGAAGATTTGGGGTCGAAATCATGGATTCCAAGTCCCTCCTTGTCAGCGTTGGACCTGCAACCAATCAGAATTTTTACACTTCGTTGATTTGTTTTTCGGCTCAAAAATTGCCCACTTTTCTGCCGTCCTTCAACGCTGGACTGTCCTCCTCTACTGGCTCCAATTTTCGCAAAATTTATATATATATATATACCTTTGCTCTGATACCAAATGTCAGACTCCCAATCTGAAACTTTACTCACATCAAGTACACATAGATCTGAAACTTCGATCCTCGTTGATTTCTCTGCATGTACAGAACATCAAAAAGCGTGAAACATGGTGGAGCTGGCTGCCTTGTCTCCTCCCAACCTTTGCTGCATAGATTGATGAGGAATGCCTCTCTCTAGGCTCACTTATGCACAATCCTCAAGCACCCCTTAACCCCTGACCCTTCCTAATGTTGACATGGCCAATTCCATGCACAATCGACACTTGTCACTTGGCAGTACCCTGACACATAGGCAAGTGAGTAGGCTGACATGTCACTGGACCAAGTGTCCTAGTGAGCATGTGACACATGTGTCGGTCAACCTTGACATCTGTCACTCATTTGCTACACCAAGTGTCCCAATGAGAATATGACGTGTCTTGTTGACTAGTCAACTTTTCTACTTTTTAGGAGGTCAGTCCAGCCACTCCTAATGAATTACCCAGTACCCCCCCATGCCAAAGCTAAGCACGAGTCTCTGAGGTCCAATGCCAACTAATTACATTACAATTTACTCACAAAGGTCACCACAGGCCAGTGACTTAGCCATTTCAATAATTATAATAATTACAAAATGTACATCTATCACAGAAAACTGTAAATAACTAGGACATGGAGTAAAGGCTCTAACACCACTCTACCTCAGATCATATCTTTACTCTCAGAGCTATCATTGAGGAGGCCATACAAGACGTGTGAGTGTTTTTTGTTGCTTTGTGGACTTTCGGAAAGCCTTTGAATCTATTCCATGTTCTTTACTTTCCAGAGACTTCGGGACTTGGGTTTTTCCACATACACGGTGCTTGCTGTCATGGCATTATATATGAGCGATTTGGGATGTTTTGGGGTTTTTCCCTTAGTATTAGGTTTTTTGTATGCATTTACTGTTTCAGGGACGTTCTTATATGCTCTCGTAGTTTCATTTTACACACGACACTAATAAAGCTTTCGTTCTTCTTCTTCTCTCTCTCTCTCTCTTCTGCCCCCCACCCCAAGTGGATCACTTGACCCCAAGCCATTCTTTACACATCTTGTTAGAAAACTAATTTTTTTTTTTGGGGGGGGGGTGGTGTGTAGTCTAAGTCCCGTGTGAAAGGGCCTTTCCCAAAGTGAAATTGGGCCTACAATTTTGACACATTGCAAATTACACAACCTTTTGAATGAAAGGTTGTGCAAATCATGCAACCTTCCAAGCAAAAGATTAAGTATGACCCAGTAATGTTGTTGCTGTTATGACATCTTTGTAAATTTTCTAGGAAGATTAAGTTTTTAATTTAAGAAATTTTTTTATGGAAAACATTGACTATTTTCTGGCCCAATCTAAAATGAATCTTTTAAAAAACACAATCACTTTTTAGGGGAAACTTGTAGTGTTGGGGAAGGGATTATTTGGTGACATTTGCATTGACTAAAATGGTCATAAAATTACGTCAAGTTTATTAGGCCAATACATAAGTAAGTGATTGTTGAACCCTATGGATATGTCCTTAAAAATTCCTTCTCCAAGGGTAAATGATTGGCAAAGCATTTCACTTTACGGCTAAGACACCTTGTTAGGGCAAGTGAAGCCACTCGTGCACACTTTAGATAATTGTTTTACAAAGGAAGACACAAAAGCTCCAAGATTGAACTAAGTGTTCAGGTGTTCATGCTATAATCGGTGCAGATTAGTGGAGTATGCAAATTTTGGAGGACCTGTTAGTCTTTGATGATTGGTGTGTGCATCCTCCTCTTTTTTAGAGGCGATCTAGTTAACAAATTGGCAATATACCATTGCATGCCCCTTTTTCATCTAGATCATAGGAGAGTGTCGATACAAAGGTTCATTCTAACGTTCGTGGCTAGGTGGTGAACTCGTCTCTGCTCCTACAAATTCTCCCTTTATAATGTTGTGAAGACCCTCTTGCAAAGGAACACAATCACAAAATTTCCCCTAGAAGGAGCCCGTAATGTTATGTACATACATTACATGGTTCATACTTCTCTATTTTTGGTCATATAAGTAAAAATCCTAATTTGGGAACCCAACAAGGTCGCATTTGGAACTTTCTAGACATTTGCCATATCAGTTAAGTAGGTGCCATAGGATCTACCATTTCTCGGAATATGAGTTTGGAGTCCTAAGCTTCTTCTATGGGAGTCTTATGTTTTTGGAGATCGTAGGAGATCTACCTGAGACTATTGTTAACATTGTTGATCATCTAGTTTTCTTAGTTGGAGAATTGCTTGTTGAATGCTATTGCTATCTTAGCTTCATCTTGAACTACTGAATGTGATTGAATTCATAACATGGTATTCGAGCACTTTCCTGCCTTCTTTATTGCTGATTTTTCTCCTTCTCCCTTTTTATAGAATTGTTGGTCTTTGGCCGTTTTTCTCTCTCTACCCTTCAAATGAATTGGATTGTGCATTGCTTGTTTGTTTGTGATCAGAATTTGAGTTATGGTAGTTAGCATTGGTTTTCGCAACAGTTAGGCACCCTTGAAGAAGTCATTTCTTTGTGGCCATTTTTTGGGAACCTAATTCTAGTAAACTTTAAATTTTACCTTTGAAGGTCATCTCTATCA